>JAWDGP010003691.1:65000-82500 GCA_033675545.1 Elysia crispata | reverse complement strand
TTTACCGTTTTGGGTGATAATAAGTGGCATAAAATAAAATCTTGTGGTTATTTTATTTTGCATCTTTTCTTTATGTCCCTAAAAAGAAAAGAAAAAATTACTTTGCAATGTTAAGCGCAATCGGACGATTTTTGTTTGTCTTTTACCTTGCACGTTTTAGATTTTTTTTATTTTTTTGAAAACGACTATACAATATAATAAAGGATAAAATTATAGACCTAGGACCCTTCAAATAATACGAGACTAAAGTATAAGACTAAGTATGCCTTTGATAGTATTAAAATTTCGTATTTGGGATTCACAATACCTTCCATGTATAATTAATTTTCAAGATTTTTTTTCCCACTTATTCTTAGAGGACTACCTCCAGCATAGACTGGCTTCATATCATCAAATTGAAGCTTTCCAGAAATGAAAGAATTTACGACAAAACAGGAAAGATAAAAGCAAAGACATAGTCGTTGCAAGTTTCTAACCGTGTATCTCGAATTTCATAAATTTTACAGGAGAGTAAAAAAAGAAAAAAGAAAACCGTTTCAAAAACCAACAGAACAGGTCCGAACGGGGCCAAGAGTACATAGTGTATGAATTATCAATATAGCTCAAAACAAAGCAAAAAGAAAGGCCAAAAAAAAAGGAGAGAAAAAAAAGAAAGAAAAACGCAGTCAAACTTTGTCGCCCATAGTAAACTAATGGAAATTTTGTCCCAAGAAGTGAATAATATAAGTATGATAATTTTTGTAGTAGCCGGCCCAAAAAAAAAAATCAAAGAATTACATAGAGAACTTTATTTTTTTACATTTCATAACGATAAAAGTATCCACGGCGACTAACATTCAGGATTAATGTAGGGTAATAATACAAAGACTTCTACCTATGACGATTTTTCCTCTATACGCAATTCTATAGACAGCTCCAGAGATCGGTGAAAAAAAAAAATAAAGGTAAAAAAAGAAAACGGAAATATGTCCGCATAACCCATTAAAGATTTTGATTATCTTTGAAACAGCCTTCATAAGTAGATTAAATGCAGTAAGATGATAAAGGAAAATATTTTATATAAAATCAAATCCTAATAATGATAATAAAAATAAAAAAAAACAACTATCACAAAAACCATAATATTTATCATCACCACCATCATCACCATCACAATTATAATAATGATAATAATAATAATAATAATAATAATAATAATAATAATAATAATAATAATAATAATAATAATAATAATAATAATAATAATAATAATAATAATAATAATAACAAGAAAAATAAAAATAACAATAAAAATAATAATAATAATAATAATAATAATAATGATAATAATATAAATAATAATAATAATAATAATAATAATAATAATAATAATAATAATAATAATAATAATAATAATCATAATGATAATATTATTATTAAGAAGAAGAGGAAGAAGAAGAATATTATTATTATTATTATTAATAATAATAATAATAATAATAATAATAATGATAATAATAATGATAGTAGTAGTAGTAGTAGTAGTAGTAGTAGTAGTAGTAGTAGTAGTAGTAGTAGTAGTAGTAGTAGTAGTAGTAGTAGTAGTAGTAGTAGTAGTAGTAGTAGTAGTAGTAGTAGTAGTAGTAGTAGTAGTAGTAGTAGTAGTAGTAGTAGTAGTAGTAGTAGTAGTAGTAGTAGTAGTAGTAGTAGTAGTAGTAGTAGTAGTAGTAGTACTAGCACTGGTAGTAGTAGTACTAGTAGTAATAGTGGCAGTAATAATAATAATAATAATAATAATAATAATAATTATTGATAATAATGATGATAATGTAGCTAAAAACAAAAACAAAAAATTTATTGTTATTTTGATTATTATTATTATTATTATTATTATTATTATTATTATTATTATTATTTTTATTATTATTATTATTATTATTATTATTATTATGTTATAAGTATTATTACATAAAATGATGATTTTGCTCAGCATGATACGTTTGTTGTCGAGTATTTCGGACTATTTTACCTTGCTCTGTGTCAATTCGTTGTATAAATCAACATGGCTTCACACTTTTATTCGGAATAATAGTTCAAAAACTATATCTCGCGGTATGAGAATTTCTTTGCCAAAACTCTGGCGCTGAATTTGATAATAAATATTTCTCGAACGCAACGACCGAGATCAAATTGAATTGAATATAATATATTTTACTCATTGTTAATATCAAGCTGATGATTCGGTATTATTTTAATTTGCACCAGTTTACTTTCATCTACGTACATCTCATGTGGGAAATATCGGCTTTTTTTCATCCCAATTTCCAATCCATGTTAATGGAAGCCAGCTACATATAATTTTTGACTTTTGAACTGAATGATCCCAATATGTCGTTGAACATAATTGTTCAAACGGGTCGGAACGTTCATATTGTCTTTGTTTCTGGAATATTTATGGCGGTATATTTTTAGCACCATGAACCACATCTATGATCGAAATCTAATTTTTTACAACCTGGTTTTTTTTTTTTTATTATTGGCCATGATTTAGTACGCTAGGCTTGTATATCCATCAATTTATTTTACTTCTTTTTTTTTTACCACATATTTCATAAGATTTGATTAAGTACGGCTAGTAATACAAATAACTTTTGCTATTGCTCTGGGTTTATCTGTTTGATCGCATTGTTATTTGTAATGATAGGACCATCAAACTTCGAGAAGTATTAAAAAGAAAAGAATAAAAAAATAAACTTGATATATCTGTAACTCGAATATCTAAAAGTATTTCATATTTTACAATATGGTGACAATTATTGATTCTAAATTTTGATTTTGACTATTTTTCGCCGCGGTTCAATTAACTTTTTTTCTTTCTTTTTTTTTTTTAATTCGTGCACAGTCTATATCACGGCGTTAATGAGCAAAAAGATAGATTAAAAAAATTAACGTTTGTTTAGGAAAAAAGATAGTTTATCTCAATTCTCATGTCAAAAGGAAAAATGAAATTTTACGACGAGCGATGGTGAGCTCTGCCTTGATAACAAGTGACGCAAAATTATTTACTTTGAGAATTCTATAATTTTAAAAGCGTCGACGCTACCACATAGGCTAATATTATGATAAGTGAATACATTAATGAGAAAAAAAAAAAAGAAAGATGAAAAAAAAAACTGATAAAGGAAAAAAAAAAGGAGAATTAAAAATTTGATATCATGGATGAAGATTTAATTATTTTTAATTTCTTTGCATACCGGTAATAACGATTCTTCGTGAAATAGCATAGTGATTAAAGGTAAGTTCAGGTGTGTCAATACTTTTGAAATAGGATTTCTAAAATACTTTCTCCCGATTCTATGTTCTCGAATCTCCAATAAAAAATTTGCATCAAGTCTAAACAGAGGTAGCAGTAACAGTAATAGTAGTAGCAGTAATGGTAGTAGTAGTAGTAGTAGTAGTAGTAGTAGTAGTAGTAGTAGTAGTAGTAGTAGTAGTAGTAGTAGTAGTAGTAGTAGTAGTAGTAGTAGTAGTAGTAGTAGAAGTAGTAGTAGTAGTAGTGGTAGTAGTAGAAGTAGTAGTAGTAGTAGTAGTAGTAGTAGTAGTAGTAGTAGTAGTAGTAGTAGTAGTAGTAGTAGTAGTAGTAGTAGTAGTAGTAGTAGTAGTAGTAGTAGTAGTAGTAGTAGTAGTAGAACTACTAGTAGTTAATGTTGTAATATCAATTGGAAGAATAATTCATAATAATAATAATAATAATAATAATAATAAATAAATAAATTAATTAATTAATTAATAAACAAATACATAAATAAATTAAAAAAAACAATAAATAAGTTATAAATAATTATCATAATCATATAATGATCATAAAGATGATGATGATGATGATGATACCATTAATAATAATCAATAATTAATAATAATCAAAATCAGGTAAGAAAGACATAATAAAAGCAACAACAACAGGAATAAAATGGAAACATAATAGTACAAAAATGATGATTATGAGAATAATAATAATAATAATAATAATAATAATAATAATAATAATAATAATAATAATAATAATAATAATAATAATAATAATAATAATAATAATAATAATAATAATAATAATAATAATAATAATAATAATAATAATAATAATAATAATAAACAATAATAATAGTAATAATAATAATAATAATAATAATAATAATAATAATAATAATAATAATAATAATAATAATAATAATAATCAGAAGAAGAAGAAGAAGGAAAAAGAGAAAGTAGGAGAAGAAGAAGGAGAAGAGAAGCAGAGAAGGCGGAGAAGAAGAAAAAGAAGCAGTAGCAGCGGCAGCGACGCAGACGACCAAAAAATGTATCCACTTAACGAGGATAATACCTAGCAATCAGAGGTTATAATAGACAACACTACCACATAAAACACTGTAGGTATTGTGATGAAAAACTCTTTACCAACCAATTATTCTCGAAGCACCAATCAGTGCCAGAAAATTGTATTCGACAGCGCTCATAACTGTCTCATGGTAGAGAGGTAAATCCAGAATGCCACCGTAACGGATTTAGATCTAAAATCTAGATTGAGACTAAGCCTAGAGCCTACACATTCATCTATCTTGTAACGGGAAAAAATAGAAAAGAAAAATATGGATTCAAGTGTACTCTACTCGGTGTTAAAAACTTTTGTAAGCATCGGAATACATTTCTAAACATAAGGTAGAAAAAAAGCAAACAGACATTTTCACCTATACCTTTTTTTTTTCTTCCTAGTTTGCCAGTTAAACACCACTAGTTCTGATGGAGTTTAAAAAAAAATAAAAACAGAAGCAAACTTATTAATGTACGTACGCCTCACATTCCACGAATGAAATAGACGTCTGATCTGGAAAAAAACAGCCGCGAGAAAGAATTATTACGGTCATACTCACATAGCCTAGCCCAGTCGATTCCCTTCGACGCAAAAATGGATTTGTTGATGCTTTTTTACAGCTTAGCTTAAAAAGGCAAGGCATTGAGAGTCCGTCTCATTTTTTTCCCCTCATATTTGAATGTTTCCCAGAGCTGCCTTTTAGGCCACATTACGTCATGACAAGGGTAAAAGCGAAGCGGAGAGAGATAAAAACCCTTGCCTCGGCAGAGCTGTCACCCCTACTGCAGTTGGCAATGGGCTCTCCCGCTCGCCATTGTAAAGTCTATGCATTGCCATTGACCTGCCTCGCTGCATTCGTCTGGGTTTAGTGGGGATGGTGGGGGCGAAACAAGGTCACAGTGTCTGGGTGACATGCATGGATGCGGTTCTCACAAAGATGAAATTAAACATACTTAATGTACCCTCACTGTTTTGTTTTGTTTTGTTTTTTGTTTTTTTTTGTGGTTGTTTGTTTGTTTTGACTTTTTTTTTTTTAACCATTAAAAAAAAAAAAGAAAAGAAAGCCCGTATGCCTTTTTATTTGACTAGTCCTATCTAGGATGAAAACATTAATTAGGAGAACCCATCAACTGCAATAAAATGTTAAATTATTTCTCTAGCCTATACATAATATTATGGGTTTTAATTTTTAACTTTAAGTACAATTTAATTATATAAATCTAGTGCTGCCAAGGGACGCAATTAGACTCTCCACGAAAATTAATTCCGCTACGACAAAGACAAGTCTCAAGGAGGCATGAAACTGCTGGGAGCACTGAACTAAAATTTAGATTTAAACTGAAGACGGTTATTATTTCTCCGCAATATCCTTGGCCAGGTGGTTGTGTGTATAGCGCTTCGCCTCCACTACCAAGATGGTAGGTTGATGGGCGGGTTCGTTAAAAGTGCCGCCCTTTTTGTTTTTGTTTTTTTTTGGTTGTTGTTTTTTCTTTGCTGATGTTTTTTTTTACGATAAGTTGAAGCCTTTGAGGATATATATTTTAAAAGCTGCAGTTGAAACTACTAGTTGCATAGAAAGTAACACTTCAGAACTCTGTATGAATTAATCTACCAAGTAAATTTTGAATTGCATGCGCGCCGCAGTCTTTTGGCGTGATGATGCTCGGATCTAACCTCACGTTTAGACGTGGTATGTCGATTGAAACTTCGGCTTTTATTTTTACTGATGTAATATGTTGCACGATGTGGTTGGTTGCGGCTGTGAATATTTGTGTGTGTGTGTGTACTTGTGTGTGAGAGTGAAGGAGGAAGAAAGAGTAGAAAGGTGAGAGGATGACAGCGAAAGATTAAAATAGAACAGAAAGATACACAAACAGTCAAAAAGGGAGAGCATAATGGACAGAAACAGAGAGAGAGAGAGAGAGAGAGATAGGTCAGAAAGAGATGTAGGGAAAGAGTCAGAGAGAGAGACAGACAGACAGACAGACAGATAGAGCTAGAGAAAGGCCAGCAGCTATGCAACTTCAATGTGTGGTGAGGATGAGAGATATAATGATATAGATAGATAGATAGATAGATAGATAGATAGATAGATAGATAGATAGATAGATAGATAGATAGATAGATAGATAAACAGATAGATGGATAGATAGATAGATAGATAGATAGATAAACAGATAGATGGATAGATAGATAGATAAATAGATAGATAGATAGATAGATAAACAGATAGATGGATCGATAGAAAGATAGATAGATAGATAAACAGATAGATAGATAGATAGATAGTAAGATAGATAGATAGATAGATAGATAGATAGATAGGAGAATGAAGAATATTGGCGACAAATTGGGACGAGGGCGACGATAAGAAGCAGAGAAGAAACCTAATTTTAAAAGGAAAAAAAAAAAAGCGTTGACACTGTTGTGTAACTTATTTCGACTGTACTCCCATAAACGGAGTACCTTTAGATAAGATAAGATATTTTTTTGTAATTATTTATCACACGTAGGGAAATTAAAAATGGTATGCTGAAGCACATCAACAATGAAATTAAAATCCATATATCGAAGATGCATAGACTCTTTCATTACAAACATAATAATAAACCGTAGCTAGGTTTTTGTGATAAAAAGTCTAGATGTACTGTAACAAGGAAGCAAACGAGCCAAAATGAATCAGTTTGTGCTTTTTTGTTAAACTATAGACGGTCTTCACGTAGAGGGTAACTTTACACAAAAGATCCACATGCATGAGTGGTTAATATGTATTAAAAACCGCGAGACATGGATTTACAGGCAGCCAAGTTTTATAGGGAGACTTGGAGAACGAAGATAAAAGGGTTATGTAAATCAATGACCGCGAAATAAAACCTGCAACGGTACTAAATACATAATTATTTACATTGATTGATATTTACAGAAGTTGTAGAGAGTAATTTTTGCTTCTCCATTAGTCATCCGGTTTTTGGTTTGTTTTTTTTTTGTTGTTTTTTTTTTTTGTTTTGTTTTTTTTTTAACATCGCACTTTTGAGATCGGCGTTAAAAGACCAAAGAAATTTGGATAGGAAGCCCTTAGGGGTTCTCGTTTTGAACTTACTGTTTTCTTTATATGAATTATATTTGAGTGCCAAGTACTTTCCGTAAACTTATAATATGTGGGCGCTGCAATAATATTCATATGGTAAAAGATGCGCGGAACCTAATTGGATGTCTGTCGTTTTTGCTTTTTTTTTTTTTTGTTTTGTTTTTGTAATTAAAGGGGGTAGTTGGCATGTTGTGTGGATGTCATCCTGTGTTTAGCCCCATTGTTCGCTATGCGTTGTTGATTTACATGAGACGCTTTTTGTCTTGCTTTTTTAAAAGTTTCTTTATATTTATTGTTTCCAGGCCAGCCGTGAAGAAATTACAGACAATTAAAATTGAAGTCTCCTGCACTAACTTGCTGAACAACAAGTCGCAAGTCTGGCGGGGGGGTGAGGGGGGAGGGAAGGGGGTGGGGGGTGGGGCGAGGGGTGTCTGAATGTACTGTAAATAACGAAATAACAACATTGTTTTTTCTTCCTCCTTTTTTTAAAAAAAAAAAATCAATCACAACCATAAAACACCCCCCAAACAAAAAACAAAAAAAAGTAAATAAATAAATAACTAAAATTCCGTATGTCACGCAGCTAGACACGCTGTTACTGAATCCATCAACTAAACCTTCTTTAATTTATTCTGGTAATAATCTGCCCTTTTATAATAGAAAACGTCCATTCAAGCGTGAAAGAGATGAGTACATGTTTTATCGAGGTAGCGATGAAGGGAGAGAAGTTAGTCGATACAGGACAAGACACGACAAGACACGACAAGAAAAGAAATAACGAAAAAAATCATACAAGACTCCCTAGTGCAGGTTTTGTGTGCGAGGTGAGGGCACTGTGAACTGACCCAATATTAATGTCCGGGGGGTGGGGGGGGGAGGGGAGCTAGAGAGATTCTGGCCTGAGCAAGCAACGTTACAATTTAGTGCAACTGCAACAATTTACTATCAAGCGTGACAAATAAGAACAGGACAGAAAGATTGTTAAGTGAGGGTAGGTTTGGAGGGGTAAGGGGGTGTGTTTTTATTGTCCCTTGAGCGATTTACCGGTTTTTGATAATTTTTTTATTTTAGTTTCCTGTTGTTAATTTTTTTTTTTTTTAAATTAGGAGTCATGTGTGTGTGTGTGTGTGGGGGGGGTGCAGGAATACAGACAGACAGTCAGACAGAAAGAAGTAATTAGAAAGGCAGATAGAAAGAAAGAGAGAGAGAGAGAGAGAGAGAGAGAGAGAGAGAGAGAGAGAGAGAGAGAGAGAGAGAGAGAGAGAGAGAGAGAGAGAGAATTATTATAAATGACTGGGACAGACAGAACGATTGGAAAAATAATGGACAGAAAAATCAAATGGCAGAGCGAGTTTAAAAAAAAAATAGGCCCAATTTTAGTGCTAAGAAAGTATGAAACAACTTGTATTATTTTTCTTTTTCTCAAAATTGTAGTGAAATAAAACAAAATGTCCTGTGGGGGACCGGGCCGATAGCTGATAGGGGAGATATAAAATGCGGTGAAAGCTTCTTTGATTGTCACAAAAATGTGCGCATAGCTTGTTTCGTTGATATAAAACGTGCTCAACAAGTTGATTCCACACCAAACAAACGACGAAGACAAAGGAACTACAGATAGAGGGCCTCAAACTTACGACAATTTTTCTCTAAACAATACCAGTTAGAACCGGTTGCTATGTTGTGGTGGGCAAACGTGACGTCATAAATGCCCACTCTCTCATTAGTGACTTAAAATGGACCTGTTTTCATTATCTTTTTAAAATTTTCGGACAGCTCTCCACACACAATAGTGTCAGACTTAGCACGGCTAGTACTAGTAAAATACTTTATAGGCATTCGGAACTTTATGCAAAACGTTAACGAGACATAAATAATTGTCTGCCTGATGGTGTGACCGCTTCGGTGTGTTGGAGGTGATTAAGCGTGGACGCGCTCCGCCTAGTGCGGCTCTATTGTTTCCACTTTCCAGGCCAGTCGGGCTACACCACCAGCTAGAAGTAGAAGAATAATTATCGAAGCAGCAGGTGAAGTCTTAAGCGGAAGGTCGTCTCGGCCCAGTTCTCATCATCCCATGCTTCAACACAGAATCATGAATATTGCGCCGGATGATTTTGTTGGCGCTTTTTGTTTCAGTGGTTTTTATTGCAAAGTTCATAAATTCACTTCGTTGAAAGTAGGACAATCAAACGTGAGTTGTTTTTTTTCACGTTTTCCTGTTTTTGTTTTGTTTTCTTTTTTTTTGTTGTTGTTTTTTTTTTTTTGCATATTTAATACCAGCGACGTCTAGCGGGGGGCGTGCAACTTGCTAAAACAGAGGCGGCTTTTATGCACTCGGTATAAAAGGTTATTATTGCTGTTATACCAAAAATTGAGTTTTAAAAAAATCCCACAAAACTAGAGAGTTCACATGCTTTTGTTTCTTTTCTTTTCTTTTTTCTTTTTTTTTATTGGTATAGCAAATGTTTAACATCGCATGCATGCATTAACTTACTATTTTTTTATATGATTTGTCGAAATCGAAAGTAAAAGTTAGATTAGAGAGTGTTGAGCGTATAAGAATATTTCCCTAAATAAATGGCCAAGTCCTAGCATTTTTTGGGGAAAATAATGTTTGACGTATTAGCACTCAGGCCTGATAAAAATAGATTTCCGATATAAAAGCTGTAGAGCGCTCGGCTGACAATACAGAAGTCCGTGGTTCGAATCCCGGCTTGGTCTATCAGGTGTTGGGATCGAGTCTCATCCAAACAGCCCTAACCTAAGGCCAGAATTATAGAAGCCTGATAGCCTTTGTGTTTGTGGCGGTAACGGCGATATAACACAACCTGAAGTAATTAATTTAGACATTTTTGGGATTTTTTTGTTTTAAATTTTAGGAGAAAATATGGCACTTTTTTTTTAATTTTTGCGCCACGCTTTTCCTTTAGGTTTGAAATGCCACACACGTCACACTTTTTAAAGTTTAGGTTTATGTCACGATTCACATTCGTGACGTCACTCTTGAAGGCCATGTGTTGCCGCGCGCTATACCGTCTGTTGTAGACAAATTGACTTGAAGAGAATAAACTGAGCGAAAGGAAAAAAAAGAAGGGAAAAAAATGCTTGTAAAACCGGCATGGTGGGTGTTCCATGCGCGTGATTCTGTCTTTGGTTTTGTCAGACATGTGGAGCGCCTGTGGCTGCTGGTCCAGAACGTTCGCCATGAAATCCACACGGGCAGACTTCGTGGGTTCGATTCTCACACCGTGGATGGGTGAGTTTTGACGACGCCCTTAATTAGAATTCACGGAAATCTTTTATAATGGGACCGATACCACGCATTGATTGTAAGTGTCGTACATGGTTGTAAAAAAAAAAATAAAAAAAGTGTATGTGTGGGAGGTGGGAGGAGGTGGGAGACAGGGAGAGAAAGGGAGGGGGGGGGGGAATAAAGATAGACGGAGACAGATAGAGAGAGAGGGGGAATAGATAAATAGATAGATAGATAGATAGAGAGAGAGAGAGAGAGAGAAGGAGAGGGAGAGAGAGAAAGAAAGACAGAGAGACAAATAGAAAGACAGAGAGTGACAGAGAGACACACATATAGACAGACAGACAGACAGACAGACAGACAGAAAGATATTAATCTACATCTGCTCAGTCACGACGGTTGAAGCTAAGTTCTACATTGATTGTAGAGAAGGGAGGATTTAACTATTTTTAACAAAGCCTGATACTCTTGGTTTGTTTTTAAACGGACACCTCATATCGGCACACTGTGGTTGTTTGACCGATGGCGTGTGGAATTCTTCACAAGTTCTTGTCTGTCTAATCTGTCGGCGTGACCTGGACCAGTACTGGCCGCTGCACACATGATGTCCTCACAAGTTGCCTCCAGCACTCTCGGTCTTGGCTAAGTCTGACCACCTCCTGTACTTTCTTTCCCAAGATTTGCAGCTACATTAAAAGAAATAAACTAAGCTAGCTTTCGTCAGCCTACGTATCTGCACCCGTGGCCATGTGGATTCCTTGATAAGTTAAATACTGCTGAAGCAGCCCAGTCGACCTTAAACGGTTATCGCAGTTTCACTAGAGTTTGTCACTGCCTTGTTGGAAATCATATCTGAGAATTCTCAAACGAGAAACAGAATGGTGATGTTTGGGAATATGAAAAATCAGCTAGTTTTGTTCTTACCCAATCTATTTTTTTTAATCCTTTGAACCGCTTATTTGAAAACTATGAATTCTCGGAAAATTGCGTAAAAGTGTGCTCTTGCCTTGCCGGAATTCATTACAGCTCCTCTTTTAAACAAACCTTCCGGATAATGAATAGGATATCTATAAATAGATTTGGGTTTTTACAAAACAAACTATCTCTTCTTATTGTTTAAAATTTCTAAAGATTTGGAAATATTGGCAGGAAGGCGCGGCATATCAACGATTTTGTTGATTATTGATTTTTTTTGTTTTGTTTAGTTTTGTTTTGTCAGCCCTGGTCTAAAGATTTGCGTGGATTTTTTTTCTTTTTTTTTTTTGTTTGTTTTTTTTTTTTTTGTTTTGAAGCTGTTTGGAATCAGGCAATAAAATAATTATAATCGGTACATGACTAATCAATAATTATGGGGTCTCAACTTCTTGAATCGTCCTGCTCTATGCGGCACATTTTTAATTATTTTTTTTCCTCATACTGTCCTAGGGAAATTATGAAACCTCGAGGTTTCAAGGTTGGAGCTGTAATTAAATTAAAAAAAAAATTAAAATAAAACAAAAAAAGAAAAAAGAAAAAAAAAGAAAACTGAGAATCACTCCAGAGACCAAGACACAATTAGGCGAGGGTTCATTACCCTCATAATAATTGCCTCGTGCGCAGCCTGTACATATTAGAGAACAGAAAGAAGTCGTGTTGTTTTTTTTTTTTTCCCTCTTCTCTTTATGCAAAATCAATTATGACTTTTCGTTCAGGAGCGCACAGTCGTGACTTTTAAGTCGATTACCAACCTGATAGTGTTTTTTATTTCGCCTTTACTTAATGCTCTAATAAAGCTTTAGGAAAAAAAAATATGCTATATGAACAGGGATATTATATAGCCGATATCATGTGGATACATTTGTATCATAAAAGTAAAAGCTTTCATTAACCAAATGCATTGTCAGAAAACAAAAGGAAAGAAACGTGAATAGGGGAAGAGGGAAAGAGATGATAGGGGAAAGCGGGGGGGGGGGGGGGGGGGGGTGTGAGAGAGAGAGAGAGAGAGAGAGAGAGAGAGAGACAGACAGACAGACAGACAGACAGACAGAGGCAGACAGACAGACAGAAGCATAGCAACACAAAACAACAAAGAGTGTATGTATCTTTTTAGAATAAAAAAAATCATATACCGTAACATTCGTGTTCTTTATTTTATTTGTACTTATCTCTCATAAAAATGTTCAGGGAAAAGTAACTCGACTAGAAAATGTAGTTTATCACCTGGAGTTATCGTTATTTTATACAGAAGCGTTGTGGCCAGATCCAGCCTAATTACATTAATGCACCACACAGTCATATCGCCTCTATATAAGTTTACGGCGGCACATCTTGTGCAAAGTAGGGTCATTCAACTTTTTTAACGGGTCATTAATTAGTTCAGACTGCAGTTTGTACAAAAGAAGATTCTGGTTTGCATTCTGGTTTGCCCCGTGTAATTTAGTCATTTAGCTTCACAGAACCATTTTGCAACTTAGAGGTGTTGCGAAAAAAAAGGCAAAAAAGTTTTTGTTTTGTTTTGTTTTTGTTTTTGTTTTGTTTTTTTAATATCAGAAGAAAGAAAAGAGAATGAAAATAGAGGCGGACAGTTCCTCATGCTTGCAGCAAATGCACATCGAGGTAAACAATACTGTAGTAATTTGACATTAAAATCCCCATCCCCCACTCCCTACTCACCATCCCTTCTTCATCTAGTACATTGTTTCACTCAGCTCTCAACTGACGGAGGCTTGTTCTACTCACCTCTCAACCCTGATCCATAACAAGTAGCATTTTTTTTTATAACACGCTCAAGAGAATTGCACGACCCGTGTAACCTACCGTTTACCCCGTGTCCCAAACTCGATGGCGACACACGCAAGTTCCGCGTTGCATCCTACACGCTTTGTTAAACACATGCGCTCACCTTCAACGCTTAAAAAGGTAAAAAAAAACAAGTATTCGTTAAACGCAGTAGAGCACTAACTTGATGTAACGAAACAAATTAATCAATACAACGTTCAATCATTGTCCCAAAGCTAGATTGTAATACCTTAATGTTGTACTTTAGATCTCAGATCTGTACTCTAAGGTGTGACAAACCGAGCTGTGGTTGGGGAAACCTGGTGTGGCTCATCAAGGACGGATGACTGTAACTACTACATGCCTCAAGCAGATTTCAGCCCATGGAATGATTTATTTCTTTGCGACGACGTGGATTTTTTTTTTTTTTTTTTTTTTTTTGTACCGCGCTTAAAAATATATTAGCTGTTGTACTGCAGGTTTGTACCGATAAATTTAGGGTGATAACCGTTCCATTTTTGTTGTAAAAGAAATGATATGACTGCTCCGTCTTCATTGTGGTAGTTAAACAACAGGGTATGTAAGCTTTAATAGCCCTACTTCCAACAGGTGTGTCTAGGTATGAAAACAGTAATGAAATCATAGTTAATAATATATAGATCGTCTTCCTTTGTCTGTCAGTCCCGCCGCTACCCCCTCCCCCCACCCCACCCCACCCCACCCTTCCACCCCCCCTTTTTATGTCCTTTTCATGTCTTTAAAATAAAATATGATTTTATACATGCACACATACAACAAGAAACCAGTTGTCTTAAATATCGTTATCTGTGGCGCTCTCCTATCTTTGTCCCATCTCAAGCAGAAACGGCTATTCTACTGCAGCCTCATCAGCAGCTGGCTGTTTGCGCTCAGGCCCTGGAAACAAGACATCTTAACGCTATTGGCTGCTCTAAAAATTAGAGCTTAAGCAAGACATATAAAAAGATAAGGTTGTCCAGAAGTAACATGCCGTGTTTTTCTCACGCTAATCATTAGTTCGCTCTTGATTAGCTACACACTACACATCCAAAAAGCACACCACTCTGTATAAATTTCCGCAAGAGAATTCGTAAAAAAAAAACGATTTGGGACACCTATTACCACATATCTTCGAATAAAATGTCACTTTGTTTGCTTCGGCTGTTTCTGTGTCACGTTTCTTGTCTCTCAAGTCCCGCGCACCATCTATCTAATCAGACATACCTACGTCATTCTCACATAACTGCCTAGCACTTTCTTTTGCCTTTTTATCCCATATCACTTCTTGTTGAGCAGTGCTGTCTATTTCCTTGTTACACTTATCAAGCACATAGTCATAACCTCGTAAATATTCTTTTAATATTTTATTTCCTTTTTCGTGATTCAGAAGTGATTTCAAGTAATGTTGTTCGGGTCTTCCAGTCAGTCTTTTTTTTTTTTTACTTTAGTATTTCCACCTCTCTTTTACTTCTTCACTCTTGCTTGGTAATTAACGTTCTTTCCAGTTCAATCCCTCCATTCTCACTGCTTTAGTTTGGTAAGAAGAGAGGCTCGTGTAAGATACTAACTAGCCACAAACTGTGACTTCTTGGTCTCAGTTTATCAGTTCATTTTTCTGTCTGTCCCTCTGTGCCTTATGGTTTGCGGCATTTCTCTTGGTCTCCCATTCTGTGTCTGTTTGTCTGTCTGTCTACATGATATCTCCGCCTGTCTATGTCTGTCTACATGATATCTCCGCCTGTCTATGTCTGTCCATCCCTCACTCTCTCACTCCATCACTCTCTCTCTTTCCCTCAGTCTCTCTCTCTCTCTCTCTCTTGGTCTCCCATTCTGTGTCTGTTTGTCTGTCTACATGATATCTCCGCCTGTCTATGTCTGTCCATCCCTCACTCTCTCACTCCATCACTCTCTCTCTCTCCCTCAGTCTCTCTCTCTCTCTCTCTCTCTCTTGGTCTCCCATTCTGTGTCTGTTTGTCTGTCTACATGATATCTCCGCCTGTCTATGTCTGTCCATCCCTCACTCTCTCACTCCATCACTCTCTCTCTCTCCCTCAGTCTCTCTCTCTCTCTCTCTCTTGGTCTCCCATTCTGTGTCTGTTTGTCTGTCTACATGATATCTCCGCCTGTCTATGTCTGTCCATCCCTCACTCTCTCACTCCATCACTCTCTCTCTCTCCCTCAGTCTCTCTCTGTCTCTCTCTTGGTCTCCCATTCTGTGTCTGTTTGTCTGTCTGTCTACATGATATCTCCGCCTGTCTATGTCTGTCCATCCCTCACTCTCTCACTCCATCACTCTCTCTCTTTCCCTCAGTCTCTCTCTCTCTCTCCCTCAGTCTCTCTCTCTCCCTCACTCTCTCACTCCATCACTCTCTCTCTCTCTCCCTCAGTCTCTCTCTCTCTCTCTCTCTCTCTCTTGGTCTCCCATTCTGTGTCTGTTTGTCTGTCTACATGATATCTCCGCCTGTCTATGTCTGTCCATCCCTCACTCTCTCACTCCATCACTCTCTCTCTCTTTCCCTCAGTCTCTCTCTCTCTCCCTCAGTCTCTCTCTCTCCCTCACTCTCTCACTCCATCACTCTCTCTCTCTCTCCCTCAGTCTCTCTCTCTCTCTCTCTCCCTCAGTCTCTCTCTCTCCCTCACTCTCTCTCACTCCATCACTCTCTCTCTCTCCCTCAGTCTCTCTCCCTCACTCTCTCTCACTCCATCACTCTCTCTCTCTCCCTCAGTCTCACTCCATCACTCTGTCTCTCTCTCCCTCAGTCTCTCTCCCTCACTCTCTTCCTCACTCCATCACTCTCTCTCTCTCTCCCTCAGTCTCACTCCATCACTCTCTCTCTCCCTCAGTCTCTCACTCTCTCAGTCCATCACTCTCTCTCTCCCTCACTCTCTCACTCTCTCAGTCCATCACTCTCTCTCTCCCTCACTCTCTCACTCCATCACTCTCTCTCTCTCCCTCAGTCTCTCGCTCTCTCTCTCTCCCTCAGTCTCCCTCACTCTCTCTCACTCCATCACACTCTCTCTCCCTCATTCTCTCTCTCTCTCTCTCTCTCTCTCTCTCTCTCCCTCAGGCTCTCTCGCTCAGTCTCTCTCTCTCTCTCTCTCTCTCTCTCTCTCTCTCTCTCTCTCTCTCTCTCTCTCTCTCTCTTCCCATTTATATTTCTTTCGCTTCCCCTCCTCTCCTCTTCCTCTTTCCTCTCTAACTGTTGTAAACTATAAAATATTCATTCTTTCTAATTGTTACATTTATCTCTACCTGCGCTTCTTTTATTAGTAAACATAACAAATTGCTATATATATATATATATATATATATATATATATATATATATATATATATATATATATATATATATATGTAGGTGTGTGTGACGTCATATCCACCTAACCTTAATGAAAAAATTTAGCGATCAATTCATTAAGGGTTTGTTGTTTTTTTTTGTTTTGTTTTTTTTTTTGTCAATAAGCTTTCGGAAGTTGCAAAAAGTTTTTGTTAAACCGAACTTTCCTAAGTCTCCAACTTAATGTCTTTCTTATTCTGCCCTAGACCTAGATTTTAGGAGACAAAGTGGAAGTTAGTCTAAAACTTCTCCCATACCTATTTTTTTTTTTGGACTGCACACATTTTTTTTCAACAGAATTTCGATGCTGACAAAACGTTTTTGTCTGAGCAAGAATAATTACATAAGCAAAACAGCGTTGTTGGTTTTTTTTATTTAAAAAAAAAAAAAGAAACCCATGACACTGCTTGCATTCCATTATTGTGATAAAAAATCTTATGAAAATGGATTAAAAATTGGTGGGTCGTTTTGTTTGTTTTTTGGTTGTTGTTTTTGCTGTACTTGTTGTTTTTGGATTTTTTGCTTTTTTCGCAAAGCTTTCGTTTTCCAATGTTGTGACTTACCCAGCTTTTCTGATGCTTTAATGATAGATCGGTTTGATACGGAGTTGTCAGATACAGGAATGTATACCCGTGTTGCTTATTTGTATATTTATTGAAAGAAGGGCAATTTAGTCAATCTGTCCTTGAGTGACAAAAAGT
>JAWDGP010003691.1:55000-60000 GCA_033675545.1 Elysia crispata | reverse complement strand
GGTACACTACAAAAACACTTTTGTGTGATGGTACACTACAAAAACACTTTTGTGTGATGGTACACTACAAAAACACTTTTGTGTGATGGTACACTACAAAAATACTTTTGTGTGATGGTACACTACAAAAACACTTTTGTGTGATGGTACACTACAAAAACACTTTTGTGTGATGGTACACTACAAAAACACTTTTGTGTGATGGTACACTACAAAAACACTTTTGTGTGATGGTACACTACAAAAACACTTTTGTGTGATGGTACACTACAAAAACACTTTTGTGTGATGGTACACTACAAAAACACTTTTGTGTGATGGTACACTACAAAAACACTTTTGTGTGATGGTACACTACAAAAATACCCAATGCAACTTAACTGCGTGTTATGTTCACACGGGTCAGAGTTTAAACCCTAGCTTTGACTTTTATAGCCATAGACATTTTGCCATGTTCTCATCTAATGCTACAGTTATTAGTGTAGCGATGTCACAAAATGAGAAGTTTTTGCGGTAGACGACCACTTGAGCAGATACCATTTTCCTCCAAAAGTCTTAAAATCTTCGCAATTAAAAGTGCGTCTATTTCTAAAACAAAATGAAAGTTAGAAATTAGAGCAAAATCAATCGCGGAAATATCAAGCTTTTTCTGGGAATATTGCACTTATCCAAACATTTCTATGCCGCAACACGTCTTTTTCAGTGGCGTCGGTACAAATAATTCTGTTTTGCTTCAATCGCGCTTGAAAAAGGCCTCAGAAATACTTTTGTGTGACGATAAACTATAAATAATGCCCAAATGCAACGTAATATTTAGAAAACGATTACGATTACGGACTATAATGTTACGTAAAGTGGACGGTATCGAGACTTTTATAGAATCATTCCCGAAACTCCGTGTTTCGGTCGCAATCACTGAAGAATAAATCTCCAAATACGAGGGATTAATTTTCTTTTTGTTCGTGGAAAGCTTCCGTTTAGAGGAATTTTTGTAGGCTAAGGTTTTATTTTTGTACTCTTTTTTTTTTTTATTAAGAAATGTTTCATTCTCGTATTCAGACTACGAAAAACGCTTTAAAAATCCGTGCTAGCTCCAGGGATAAACATTCTAGGTTGGTCTTTGTTCCCCCCCCCCCAAACAAAAAAAAAAAAAAAAAAAAAGACTATTTTAGTGTTGACTTAACAACTTCTTGGAATTGGATATGAAATGAAAACCTTTTCATGCACATGTAAAGATATTGATAGAGACCGAGCTAAGTGTGTCCATTTCATACATAGCAACTCGATGGCTTTCGTTCCAATCTTCCTTATAATATTGATGGGGTCCGGTCTGAGTGAATGTCAGACCATATCTGAGGCTAAAGGTCAAGACTACATCTACCCAGCAACAACAACACAACAACAACAACAACAACAACAACAACAACAAGAGCAATAAAAACAGCGACAACAGCAGTAGTAACAACAACAACAACAATAACAACAACAACAACAAAATAGTATCAACGTTAACAACAAAAACAACAACAGTAGTAACAACAACAACAAAAACAACAGCAATAATAACAACAACAAAACGTATCAATATTAACAACAACAGCAACAACAACAACAACAACAACAAGAACGACAACGACAATAAAAACATCAACAACAGCAACAACAATGACAACAAATCGACAAAAGATCAAAACTAGCAAAATAATTATTCTTCTGAAACAACTGTTTTTAATTTTTTTGGAAACGAGTAATGAAAAAAACAAATGTCGACTTATGACATGATCTAGCATAATGCTGTATAGGTATACTGGATCTTATGACATGATCTAGCATAATGCTGTATAGGTGTACTGGATCTTATGACATGATCTAGCATAATGCTGTATAGGTGTACTGGATCTTATGACATGATCTAGCATAATGCTGTATAGGTGTACTGGATCTTATGACATGATCTAGCATAATGCTGTATAGGTATACTGGATCTATATTCGGTTCTTCTCCCCCAAGCTTACCATTCCCGACCCGCTTCAAATCGACAAAGAACAGAGAATTCCGCCCGGCGGACTTGCCTGTCCTCCCATATCCCTGTATCTATTGTGGGTGTGTCTGCAGTGTGGATTTTTTTTTATTTTGATACAAAGTCTTTAATGTCTTTTTACTTGGTATTGTTTCTATTTTATCTTACACACACACACACACACACACACACACACATATATATATATATACATATATTATATTAAAATGTTTTCAAGCAAAGAGAAATAAGATGAAATACAAATTAGCTTCTCATATGATGAAAAAAAAACCTCAAATATCTTTCCCTTTTATTAATTTTTTTTTTTTTGCATCTACCGTTGTTGACGTATATAACAATTCATTTTAGTTTTCCTATATTTCTATAATTATAATTCACATAGCCTTTATCAGTTAATTTCAAAACCCTTTTTTTTTTTTTGCTGTGTTTATTTCAGTCGCACCTAGAGAAAGTTGATAAATATTGAGAATATGAAAACTGGGGTAACCTTTCCAAAAAAAAAAAAAATAAGGCCAAAAAAAAAAAAAAAACCCCAGGGGAAGCGACGCCGAGAAAACAAGCGACAATAACGGAAGTTGCACTTTACTCTTCCTTTGGTGTCAGATTGTTGATTACAACGGTGTGAAAGGAACTCCACAATCAGGCTGCACTTCCTGTCGAAGCGAAGCTACTTCTGCCACTCTACTGTCAGCCACAGCCAAAACAAACCGCCACTAAACAAGCCCAGGCTCGAAGGGAGTGCTCGAGATATGACAATTGCATTTATGACAAAATAACTCTTTAGAAATAAAGATGCGATAAAGATGCGACAAAGATTTTTCTAACGTATCACGGCAGAAATAGACGCTCTTGAAAATTAATGGGGCTTGGGTTTGTTTGTGTTTGTTTTTTTTTCACTTTTTTCACCTCGTTTAATTCGTCAAGAGTGCGCTTAAATAACAGCTTCAATAATTTGCACTTGAAAGTGTTTTCGGTTTTATGTTTTTTTTTTAATATAATAGGCTTCGCCAGTCAACAAAACACTGGTCCATGATTCTAGCACAGCATGCGTGGGAAAATGCCAACTAAGCTTTGCCCTTGGTGACAAAGTCTATAACCAGACTGTTCAGTTTTGTTTTGTTTTTTCTTTCGTGTTTTGTTTTTTTTTTACTCATCATAAGCAGATGGGGTCGATATTAGAAAGACTACGACAAAGATGAAAGTCAATGATGTCTTTTTTTGTTACTTCTTTTCTAGTTCAGTTTTCTTCTTAGTTATGTCTATGTCTTGAGCTATTTTCCTGAAATGGTTGTTAATCATCTCTTACTTTAGAACCAGATCCATATTCTGAGTATATAATATTTTTATTTTTCGTTTCTCTCTCTGTTTATTATACAAAGCGACCAAAATATGGTCTCCGACTGTTCGATTGTAATGATCTTTCTTTGCTCTTTGGAGATCTGAGAGAAGACAGCATCTTTCCGCTTTCCGCTTCTCTCTCTCTCTCTCTCTCTCTCTCTCTCTCTCTCTCTCTCTCTCTCTCTCTCTCTCTTTCTCCCTCTCTTATTCTCTCTTACTCTCTCTCAGTAGTATAGAAAAATCAACCACAAACCTAGATCTAGCTCGAGACCGACAAATAAGACGAAAGAATTGAAAACATAGAACAGATGGAATGAACAAGGATCGAACCTGCACCTTGATGCGGCACCAATTGCCTCTCTTCCTATCTTTCTCTTCTCTCTGTCTCCCACTCACTCATTCTTTTTCTATCTCTCTATATCTCTCTCTATCTATCTATCGCCTTCTATCTATTTATCTCCCTCTGTCTATCTATCGCCTTCTATCTATTTATCTCTCTCTATCTATCTATCGCCTTCTATCTATTTATCTATCTCTATCTATCTATCGCCTTCTATCTCTTTATCTCTCTCTATCTATCTATCTATCGCCTTCTATCTCTTTATCTCTCTCTATCTATCTATCGCCTTCTATCTATTTATCTCTCTCTCTATCTATCTATCGCCTTCTATCTAGTTATCTATCTCTATCTAGATATCTATCCTTCTATCTATTTATCTATCTCTATCTAGATATCTATCCTTCTCGCTATATATGTCGCTGAAGCGAAAATTACATGTAGTTAAAAAAGGTCTCTGTTTAAAAGATTCACGAAAATCACATTATTGTCGATAACAAGCAATAAGCAATAATTGATATAGGCGAAAAGTGAGAACCATCTAACCGAGCATTTCTTTACCAACTACGAACGTCAAATTTGGCATTAAGTTGTAAATTGATATAAAGATTGGATTAGTAATAATTATTATCATTCACCAAAGGAGAGCTTTTCGAAAATATAAGGCAATAATGGGATTATTATTTTATTAAAAGAAAAAGGTGAATGTGTGAACTTCTTCCTGTAAGAAGAGAGCTTCACATAAATGGCAGGAATGAAACTGAAAGTACGGTTACAATAAGAAATTTGTATTAAACCCTATGTAACAAATTATTTCGTTTCTTAAATGTTTACTCCTTACCCAAAAAGTTTAGCAGTCTTGCTTTTTGTTTGGACATACTTTTCGAATCGGAATTGATCAAAAGTGTTCATAACCATCGACACATTATCCGCAGTGTAAACATTTTTAACACAATGCAGTTTGTGACATTTTAGAAAGATAGCGTATGGATCACAGTATTTATCGTATGGATCACAAGGTTTATCGCATGGATCACAAGGTTTATTTTATGGATCACACGATTAATCGCATGGATCACAGTATTCATCGTATGGATCACAAGGTTTATCGTATAGATCATAAGGTTTATAAGAGAAAACTGATATATCTAAATTGTGTGTGAGACAAATAGATGGGGGCAAAACGGAAGAGTTGACAGGTTGGCTTTGGGGAAAACCCGTAAACGCGGCTTTAAAAACCTATACACATAATATAATTATTGTGTTAACGTCCCACCCATCAGT
>JAWDGP010003691.1:17500-50000 GCA_033675545.1 Elysia crispata | reverse complement strand
AAGAGGGGTGGGGAAGGGGGGAGAGGAGGAATATGTCAGATTTGATTTTGTTGCCTTTCTTTTCTGTTTTTTTCCTAGTCTCTATGTAGACAGAGTACTTTCCATATTATTGTCCTTTCCTAGTCTCTATGTAGACATAGTACTTTCCATATTATTGTCCTTTCCTAGTCTCTATGAAGACAGAGTACTTTCCATATTATTGTCCTTTCCTAGTCTCTATGTAGACAGAGTACTTTCCATATTATTGTCCTTTCCTAATCTCTATGTAGACAGAGTACTTTCCATATTATTGTCCTTTCCTAGTCTCTATGTAGACAGAGTACTTTCCATATTATTGTCCTTTCCTAGTCTCTATGTAGACAGAGTACTTTCCATATTATTGTCCTTTCCTAGTCTCTATGTAGACATAGTACTTTCCATATTATTGTCCTTTCCTAGTCTCTATGTAGACATAGTACTTTCCATATTATTGTCCTTTCCTAGTCTCTATGTAGACAGAGTACTTTCCATATTATTGTCCTTTCCTAGTCTCTATGTAGACAGAGTACTTTCCATATTATTGTCCTTTCCTAGTCTCTATGTAGACATAGTACTTTCCATATTATTGTCCTTTCCTAGTCTCTATGTAGACAGAGTACTTTCCATATTATTGTCCTTTCCTAGTCTCTATGTAGACAGAGTACTTTCCATATTATTGTCCTTTCCTAGTCTCTATGTAGACAGAGTACTTTCCATATTATTGTCCTTTCAGTTTCAGATAATCTGGTTTCCTAACTAAGCGGGCCTGGTTTACGCCATCCGTAAATCTTTCGTATTAATTTTCATTGAGTCTCGATCAGCTCTACGATACGGAGCTGTTTTAGAGGTGACCGGGACTTTCCGACGATCAGCTCTACGATACGGAGCTGTTTTAGAGGTGACCGGGACTTTCCGACGATCAGCTCTACGATACGGAGCTGTTTTAGAGGTGACCGGGACTTTCCGACGATCAGCTCTACGATACGGAGCTGTTTTAGAGGTGACCGGGACTTTCCGACGATCAGCTCTACGATACAGAGCTGTTTTAGAGGTGACCGGGACTTTCCGACGATCAGCTCTACGATACGGAGCTGTTTTAGAGGTGACCGGGACTTTCCGACGATCGGAAGCTCATGCTTTTGGTATCGCCGACGATGCATCGTAAAATTTCGACACATTTCAATACCAGCTCATGGCATATTTTGTAAAAATTTGCCGTGTTCAATACTTTGAAATTGAAATAAAGCACGTATCTATATAACTGAAAAAAAAAAAAAAAAATAAACATTGTAGATTATACTTGCTAAAAGTTTTCTTTTTTTGGTTTCCACCAATGAATTCTCATACCTGAATTATTATAAAAAGGACAATCCATGTTCTATAGGGCTATCTAAAAACTAATTATCTTATATAAAATGCATAGAATATTTAAGATAAGACTTTTCCGTAGACATAAAAAAAATATTCTAAAGTTGATGCCCAAACTTGTTTTATATAGTTAAAAAAATTATTAAAAAAAAAGCTTCTTTTCTTAAAGCAATGCTTGCCTTATGCAATGTACAATAAAACACAATAAGAAAAAGAATAAATTGCTTTGTAAGAACGCGGTTTAGAAATAAAGCTTTGAAAGAGCAACGTAACTCGCTAGAGAATGATAAAGTGTGGCGGAATATAAACAGCTGCCAGGCCTTTATCTGCCACTCCGCCATTTTTCTTTGAGTCATCGGGCGTGTCATCTGTGGCCAAAATTAGCAGATTAAAGTTAAAAAAAAAAATAATAAAATAAAATTAAAGATTATGGAAGTAATGATTCACAGGAGCATAATTATTTCCAACTTTACATTTCGGCCAAAGATTGGTAAAAATTCGTTTTCTTTTCTTTTTTTTTTTTTTTTAACAAATAGAGTTAGTTTTAACCAAAAAAAAAAAAAAAAAAAAAAGGAATAAATGGCAGCAAAAGTTTTTTTTTTCTTTCATTTTTCTTTTTTAATGCAGCAGGCATCAAAACGTTGAATTATGCTTACTGCCACTTGGCGTTCTTCGGCTTGGAATAGTATTCTTACTGAAAAGAAGAGGAGGGGAAGTGTGACATCAGCTAACTCTATTCATTCCTAGAGATCAGGCATTGTCCACCGAAATTATGTCACCGAGATGACAGCTTTACTGACAGAAAGTAAACCCTCACGAATTGTAAGATCGTCGGAATTCCCTATAAATAATGCTTCTTAATTACCGGTAAACAGCGTATTCTGGATATTCCCGATCTAATTATAATCAATTTTAAACGCTCATTAAATTTTTAAGGCTATAGATGTACAAAGTGCATCGAGGCGCATTGCTTTGCTGGAATTCATAGCTGCGCATTATTGGTCCGGCCATGATAATGGCTGTTGAAAAGGATCTTTAAATGGCTTCAAATTGAATTAATAAAAAATAAGATTAATTATCTTACTACTCTTATACTCATATGAGAAGCTTGCTGATATGGACGAAATGCCATACATTGCCTAGAATCATTTTGTTGTTGTTGTTGTTGTTGTTGTTGTTGTTGTTGTTGTTGTTGTTGTTGTTGTTGTTGTTGTTGTTGTTGATGTTGTTGCTGCTGCATTTTTTTGTATTAAGGGCAATTCACATCCAGATTTTAAAAAAAAATCCTATATACTGTTAAATGTTATAATTTTTACATTTTAGAGTGAAGATGTGACTACAACGCACAGGTAAATAATGTGTCATACCCTCCCCAATATTTCTGCTTGTTCCACTCACAGTCCTAATAGGCCCTTATCGACTGAGATATAATTCGATAAAGGTCTGTCATTAATCACCCTATATAAGATTATGTTCTGTTGATGTATCCTAATCTCGTGCTGCATGTAAAATCACGACAATGTGCCTATGGAGGACAATAAAAGTATATCTTATCTTATCTTATCTTATCTTATCTATGAGATATAGCCATTCCACTCGACGGTTGGTTGTCGCTGGCCGGTAGAGCTGAGTACAGCAGACTAGGGGAGTTAACTCTTACACAGAATCTTACAACTTGACGACGCTCGGGCTAGTTCGAGACCCTCCCAAGCTGAGGCTTCCTTACAGACCAGGTCACCGAAGTAACTGTTTGGCAGAGTTACCCAGCGTTCACACCAAAAATATCGCTCACCCAAGCTGTCTCGCCCGACTGATAGAGTGCACCAAAATACTTAGATTTGTTTCCCCTTTTTTCGCGCTCACACCGCGCCATCGAGGACAGGTGAGTGAACTTTTTCTCGGCTGGCCGATATTTCAGCTTTTTTACCGCGCTAGAATTTCATCGAGTCTCGGTAAGGTCCAAGTTTCTAAATATAGAATAATTCTCTGACACAGGCTTGCACAACACGCTGAAGTTGGCTTGGGAGACGTTATATCTTAAAAAAAAAAGGCTATCTGTCACTCTACACGGGCGGCCGATATCCTATTGGGAGACGTTATATCTTAACAAAAAAAGACTATCTGTCACTCTATGCGGACGGCCGATAGTATCTAGGTGTGAAAGCCCTCGCTCGGCCTGCCAATATTTTCGTGTGAACGCAGGGTTAGGGCAGCTAGATATTTTTAGTTGTCTAGACCTGTGGTCTTGATTATAAAAGTGTGGTTCGGAGTACAATCCTGTCCTCATTATGCCCAAAAGTTAAAAGAAATCGATCACTATAACTGAAACGTGCGGAAGTTAGTTTACTTCGGTGACTTGGCCTGAATGTATTTTAGGAAGCCTCGATACATACCAAACACCGAAGTGAAGAAACTTTTGCATGTTACTAGGTATATTGATCTATTACCATTTAACTTTTGGGCATAGTTAGGACAGAATTATGCTCAGAGCGCACATATAGCTCAGCCCACAGGCCAACACAACAATATTATTTAGCTGTCCTAAATCTACTAAATGGTTAAATGATCCAGCTCATTTTTACAATTCCTGCAAAGGTTTACTTATTTCGGCTACTTGACCGGTTTCTTGGGAAGCTTCGTTCTATCACGATATATACGCGTCTTTCTCCATCTACGTTCTATCTCAATACATTTTGGGTATTATAATATAAACCTTAGAACGTATCTCGGATTACCGGGTTGTAATATTAGTTCAGCTTCAAACTAGAGGGTCTTTTGTTTTTCTTCTTTTTTTTGGTTTCGTTTAGACTTTTTTTTTATTTTCTAGATGTTGACACATCCCAACCATCTTTCCCTTCCTCGCAATATTCTTGAGCCCAGGCACGTCAGGGCTGACAAGACGTGACTCCGCACTCGTGCTCACAAGATCATCCAGAGATGTGTCACCAGAATCAAGGTTTGAAGGGTGATGAGGAGAAAGAGAATCCGGAACAAAAATGAAGAGAGAGAGAGAGAGAGAGAGAGAGAGAGAGAGAGAGAGAGAGAGAGAGAGAGAGAGAGAGACAGAGACAGAGACAGAGAGAGACACAGAGAGAGAGAGACAGAGAGAGTCAGAGAGAGACAGACAGACAGACAGAGTCAGAGACAGGGACAAAGACACAGAGAGAGAGAGAGAGAGAGAGAGAGAGAGAGAGAGAGAGAGAGAGAGAGAGAGACAGAGACAGAGACAGAGAGAAACAGAGAGAGAGAGAGACAGAGAGAGACAGAGAGAGACAGACAGACAGACAGAGTCAGAGACAGGGACAAAGACACACACACACACAGAGAAAGAAAGAGAGAGAGAGAGAGAGAGAGAGAGAGAGAGAGAGAGAGAGAGAGAGAGAGAGAGAGAGAGAGAGAGAGAAGAGGAAGAATCCTTTCAAACTGCGATTTTATAACCATATACGACAAAACGGTTAGCTCTGGATTTTTTTTTTTATTAAATTTAAAGTGTCCTATGTCCTAGGTTTCAGCTAGAGATAGACCGAACACGGAATTAGCCCCGCTTCCTCAAGTAATCCGCGAACCTTTAAAAAATCAACCAAAGTCAATCATGTTGATACGATTTACGTCAATTGTGGCCCTTTGATTAAACGTCAGCAGGATTAAAAAAAAAAAACAAAAAAAAAAGAGGAGAAGTGAAAGAACTGCGCATGTCGTACAATGATTCAGTGTCATGAATAAATAAGTACTTCTACTTTAAAAAAAAAATGCTCATGACTTTAAAAGCAGGCTACTGACTCAAAACACAAACCGAAATAAGAAACAAAAAAAAAAAGAGACCAAAACAAAAGACCAGACATAAAAATCAAACCAAACGTTAGAAAATGTGGAAAAAAGACAAACAATAAATAATAATAATTTTCTTTTTATCAATAAATTTATTTAGAAAGTAAAACAAAAATTAGGATAGGAAATTACTTAAATTGCTGCTCAATTGTCGAATAGTGTTGTAAAATATGGTTTTAGGCATAGCAATCTGAGAGGAGTTTCTTTAACACCAAGTGCACCAAGAAAGTGATGGGTTTTACTAGACGCACTTCCCTTGTGCATTAATGAAAGGGACGTAACTGCATAAATTGTAAGCACTCTACAAAAAAATAAGTTACTGCCCCTTATATGGTTAATTTCTTTTTCGATTTATTCTTTTTTTATGTGGTCCTGAAACATAGAAAGATGTAATATATATATATATATATATATATATATATATATATATATATATATATATATATATATATATGTGTGTGTGTGTGTAAAAATATAAAAGTATTATGTTAAACAGTATTTTGATTATTGCTGTACTAGACATAACGGTGAATACCATAGCTGCGGTTGAAATCTTAATTATCCATTAATATCTATCTATCTATCTATCTATAAATCTGTCTATCTATCTATCTATCTATTTATCTATCTATCTATCTGATCAACAACATCTATATGTATCCAACGATTGTTTCATCTATTTATCTGTCTATTCATCTCTCTCTCTGTCTCTCTCTCTGTCTCTCTCTCTCTCTCTCTCTCTCTCTCTCTCTCTCTCTCTCTCTCTCTCTCTCTCTCTCTCTCTTTCCGTATTTTCTCGACGCCTCCACCCCCAAACCCTATCATGATTCAATCTCATTTTTTTCTCTCTCTTTTATGATTTCGCTTCACCATGCAGCCTTAAAACTACAGCGTCTGTGGTTTCTCAATAGGATTACGTCACTTGTCGCCAGTAGTAATGAGAGTAGCGTCCCCTTCAGTAATGAGTCTTTGAATTTTCTCCCTTGCAGTGTCTAATGAACCTGCCCGAGGCAGAGAAACAGAAAGGGGAAAAACTCGCTCACACTCACATACTCTTTCTCTCTATCTCTCTCTCCATCTATCTGTCTCTGTCTCTGTCTCTGTTTCTCTGTCTCTGTCTCTCTTTCCATCTATCTGTCTCTATCACTGTCTGTCTGTCTGTTTGTCTGTCTCTCTGTCTCTGTCTCTGTCTCTGTCTCTCTCTCTCTCTCTCTCTCTCTCTCTCTCTCTCTCCATCTATCTGTCTCTATCTCTGTCTGTCTGTCGGTCTCTCTCTCTCTCTCCATCTATCTATCTCTATCTCTCTCTCTCTCTCTCTCTCTCTCTCTCTCTCCATCTATCTGTCTCTGTCTCTATCTCTGACTCTGTGTTGTGTGTGTGTGTGTGTGTGTCTCTCTCTCTCTCTCTCTCTCTCTCTCTCTCTCTCTCTCTCTCTCTTTCTCACTCTCTCTCACTCTCGCTCTCTCTCTTTCTCTATCTCTCTCTCTCTCTCTCTCTCTCTCTATCTCTCTCTCTCTGCATTTACATACTTGCAATATAATGAATTGTAGATTTCGGTCCACGGACGCGAAATTATATGAATTAAACTAGGGTTTAGACTTCGAAAAATAAATATATAAATTACGCGAATTGATGATATTTTCTCTTTCTCGAAGTATGTGGTGTAGAAAAGAAAGAAGAAAAAAAAAGATGAGGAGGAGAAAAAGAAGAAGGGGAAGGGGAAGGGAAAGAGGCGAGAAAGAGGAACAGAAAGGAGCAGGAACGGGAGGAAGAAGAGGGGGATAACAAGACTTAGAATGATAAAGAAATGCACAAGAACAAGACGGTGAGGAGGAGGAAAACGCAATTGCATTTAAAATACAGGAAGAAGAACAAGGCGTTGGATTAACAAAGCAAATAACAGAAAAAAACATGACAAAAATAAAATAAATACAGGGAACAGCGATTTTTTGAGAATTTGACGAAAGAATGTAATAAAAAAAAAAAGGAACGAAAATATTGACAGCGGAAGATGTGATCAGGCATTGTGGGAAACGCAACAAACCGGAAGCTGCGCGAGTTGTAGGGCTGCGGCGTTAAACGATAGCGTCTTTTGTCTCGAAACTTACACACAGCGGACCAATTAGGTTTCTTCTAATGATTTCCGGTTCCTCCCAGACCACCTCCTCCTCCTCCTATCGATTCTTACGCTTTTTTTTTTAAATTCTATTCTTCCTCTTCGTATCTTCCTCCTCTTCGATTCTTTTTTCCTTTTCCTCCTGCATCCCCTCCTCCCCTCTCCCACAACAAACCTCTGCTTCTTCCCTTTATTCAACTAAATTTCACCTCTTCGCATTTCCTTCCTCTGCGTATAATATTGTATTCATCCCATCCTCCCTCATCGTATTCTTTTTTCTTTCTTCAATCTTTTCCCCCCTTCCCGTCTCTTCCTTTCCTCTGCCCACGCGTCCTGTCCTCGTTTGGCAAAAACTCAAAATATCCTCTAATTCTCCAAATGAGCATTGCCGACACACGTACTCCCGTGCCTTGATTGTCTAATTGCTGCTCCTACTGACACCATTAACAAGACGTCATATACCCACTGTTTCTAGCTTTAACCCTTTATCGCCCCGAGGCGTCGGAAACTACGTGGAGGCCCACGCACAATAGGTGCGTCTCCGTACGGTCATTTACGCGTATGATGGCGTCAGCCCGGAACTTCTAATGGTCTGGCCGCTCAAGTTCTAAGATTTCCGGCGCAACTGATGCAGCGGACTGTAAGTTGTGAGCAGACGTGGAAGCTGGCTCGGCAAGTCGCCCCTAGTGGCCTCGGGGTTCGGGATTTCTTTCGGATGACAAAACGGATAATCAGTTGAAATACTTGTCGTAGCAGACGTGAAAAGTGAGGAGAAGTTGGCACGCAGTTTGCCATTTATGGTCTCAGGGCATGCTCTTTTTTTCAGTTCTGGCTTTAGAGACAATGAACTTATTCGATGGTTTTTGTTTTGTTCTGGGTTGTTTTTTTTTAATTGAAGGTGAAGCGGGGAAAGAAGAGATTGCTATGGTGTTTTGACGTAAGATTTTCTAATCTTAGGAGATAGTCATCTGTTTCTCTGATCTCTCTCTCTCTCTCTCTCTCTCTCTCTCTCTCTCTCTCTCTCTCTCTCTCTCTCTCTCTCTCTCTCTCTCTCTCTCTCTCTCTCTTTCTCTCTCTCTTTCTCTCTCTCTCTCTCCTTCGTTTTCTCTCTCTCTCTCCTTCGTTCTCTCTCTCTCTCTCTTTCTCTCTTCGTAATCTTTTTCTCCTACCAGCCTCAAGATTTCCTTTTATGGTAAACTAAGCTTGAACAAAAGCCTCTAGCGCAAAAAACATGAGTTTTGAAAAAGTAAATCAAACCCCATCGCACTCTCAAAAAAGCTACAATGGCAAATCTTTACTCTCTACGTCTAACCATTCTAACGTCAGTCTCTGAATCCCTCCGAGGTGTCTTCTCATAATCAACCTATACACAAACCGGATCGTTACGGTTAGAAAGTCCGTCTTGAAACCTGCAGGGTTCTTTTTCCGCGGGTTCAAATCCCACATCATCCCGTAAATGAGTTTCGGGCCTCATAATTTATTTTACTTCCGTCCTCACCTGGCCGGAGTCTTAGGTTTGATAGTATTATGCAAAAATATCTGAAGTCACTGTGCTGTGGACTGACTCTATCAAAAAATAACACACAAACACAAATGTACCCAAACCGATTGCAAAACATCCTTCCTCTTCGCAGAGCCCTTAGAAACTGCCAAATCGCTTATTCTAAGATCAGAGTATTACCGGAAACCAGATCCCTGACACTAAAACTGACATGCAACCTTAGAAGATGTTGAAAATTTAATCAGCTGCCGTCGCTAGGAATGACATTGTTTGCCAACACATCGACTTCACGCAGACGATTTTATTCTCTACGTTATCTTTCTTGTCTTAAAGACACAAAATGGCTTCTTCTTTTTTTTTTTTTTTTGCTACAGATGTGCCTCTGAAAGATTAAAAAAAATGTTACATGTATTTATTGGTTTTTATTACTCTGTCGTCCTAGATTTTACTGTAAGTTAGAAAGAAGATAAGATAAGAAAAAAGAAGTCTTTTCCATCCTACTTTAGGAACTTTAGTTTCGACATGATTTAAGAAAAGCATATTGAACACACGGAGGGCATGTGGTAATAAATTTCCTTCCATAAATATTTTATCAACCGAGATATCCTATGAAGATTAGCAGCTTAAAGCAATAAAAATCACGCAAACTCAGAAATGAAATAACTATTACAGAATTATCAACTTTTGTTCACTTCCCACTTTCTTACTGAAACAAGCATAGCACAGAAGTGTGTACACAAACGCATACACACCCATACACACAATTTTTTTTTCCACAGAGTACAACAACCAACAAATAACAGAAAAATCCAGTGTTAAATTTTGACGAGTGACCTCTGAAGGTCATGACAGCCGTGGAGATGCAGCAGTGATGAAGACAAGGCTTTTGTTTTGGGCGTTATGTATATTGATTGTGTTTTCATTCCATGATTGTTAAGTTTCGTTTTGAACATTTTTTTTTTAAATAAAATTTTTTTCAGAACATACAGAATTACGAATGCAGGGTACCAAGAGTTTAAGAGATGCCCAGATCTAAGCCGTAGGAAAATTAACGTTTTACTTTGTGATATTAGACAATAAAATAAGCGACGTATAATTATGTGTATATTATAATGCATTAAGCTGTAAGACAAAACGAATAAAAGCTTAAACTATTAGACTTAATATGATTTCCCCAGGCCCAACTAGCCTGGCGCGGTATTTTTACCTTCCTTTGTTTCTTAACTGTGCAGAATTTCTTTTACGAAGTTTTTCTTTCACTTCTCCCAAACATTTCCTTAAACCCAGCTGTTGGGATGAGTGCTGGTTTTAAAATGCTTCTCTCTCTTTGTCGCTTTATCTCTCCCTTTCTCTTTCTCTCTATCTCTATCAATCTATCTATCTATCTAAATCAATCTCTCTTTATGCTTATCTGTCTATCTACCAACCTTTCTATCGGTCAATCTACTTATCCATCTATCTATCTATTGATTTATCTATTCATCTATACGTGTCTTAATCAATCTCTTTCTTTCTTCCTCTCTCTCATTCTTTTCTTTGCAGACAAGTCCTTAATAATGATAACTTCAATACGTACGGCTTCACGGTAGTTTTTGTACAGCAAAGAAAATATCAATAAACATGGCTATCATTATTATACACTTTCAATTCATTGTACCCTTAACAACAAATTGAGGAAATCGACTAATTCTTTACTTTCCCAATCTGTTTTTAGACCCTTTTAAACGCTTATTACAAAGCTGTGTATTTTCGCATTAAGTGCATAAAAGTGCACTGCCTTGTGGGAATTCTTAGCCACGCAGCTAGTTATTTAAAGCTATATGATAATGAATGATTTTTTTTTTTATAATCTGTAAATAGATTTGGTACAAAATTAGTTAACTATTATATTCAACGTATTCTTAACAAAAAACTGACCGTCTTGTAACGATACAGAAGTTTGTTACAGAACGGAAAATCCAGAAAAGCGCTGAAAATCTCAGCTTTTCCTGAACATAAAATTTAGAGCAGGCAAAAAACCGAAAATAACAATCATTGTTACAAAGTAAGAATTACACAGAACAGCTTCAGGTTTGGGTAGTTTTAATGCAAGCTTGGAGTGTAATAAATCTATCAGAAGCTATAGATCTAGGCCTCTTAGTGGCATTTGACACATTAAGCGGTGGCTAATTAGGGAGAACTAACTTACCCTCAAAACTTGAATGAAGTAAATAACTTACTTTGAAATGTAATCAAACAAAATTGCGAGTTGCTTTTTTTTTTGTCTTCGCGCTTAATGCTTATTACAAAACTATGTCGAGAGTCACAGGTCATTTGAATTTCACGCTAAGTTAGAGCCGTGTGCTCTTATTTTTTTTAACTTTCACGGTGACACGAATAAGAGATAAGAGATTAAAAAAATGGGGGCGAGTGCTTTTTAATTTCTCTTCTTTTTGTTATTTTTTTTTTTAGTAATTTGAAAGACTTATATAACTTTACTTCTGTTCGAAACTGTCATGTAAAGAAATTAAAGATAATTTAACTTGGTAATTAAACACGCCGTTAGTTTCGTATTTCTCTTTTCACATTTTTTAAAGTAAAGAAATCGAATGTTATGATTGTCAAGATCAATTTTTTCTTTCAAAAAATACTCTGTTATCACGTTTTAGATTATTTCATGCTGATAACTGGCAAAACCATTGAGCTGATCTGTGAGTCTGAATCAATGACTTGCAAGTAACCGAAAAAATTTTGTCGAGTTGCTTTGGTAAAGCGATAATAATAACATTAGGATTCGGGAAAAAAATTTCTATTTTGTAAGGCCGAATTTCTAAACAAAGACGGCTATTATCCAACTACGTTTCCTCTCTTGTATATTCCTCTGAGTGAGCGAAAATTAACTTTTTTTAAAGAATTACAGTATTGACCTGATCAGGGGGAAAAGTCTTATAAATTATGATAAAGCGCTATAATTGGGCAGGAATAAGAAATAACCCTATATAAGATGGAAACTGAAACATGTGGACAATTCGAGAGGTATTAGGCAAATTGATATAGTTTTTTTTTTTTGCCTAAAGCCTGTACAACATCTATTAAGGAAAATTCCCTGTCACCACATGTAGTTTCTCACCAAACCAGCCCTACCGTGGTCGTTGATCGTTGCGAAAAATTAAATTTTAACTAAAATTGAAATTGATTGACCGTCAGTACCTTATTCAATAAAAATGACTGTGTCAGAAAACCTTATGCCATTGGTTAAGTACAGAAGAGAATATTCAAACCATAGCTGGTGGCAATGATTCCCAAAAGGCGAACTAAGTCAGTAATAACCTAGTATCAGTTTGATGGTTACATCGATGGTATAGTTACGTTTGGCTACAAATGATATTATACACAAACATTTTGTTTGGGAAAGTGGTGTTTCAGAAAAACATCAGTAAAAATTAAGAGGAAAATTAAAAAAAAAAAGATTTTATCATCAATTTTCTGCAACTAGGAACAGGCATGGGACAGACATTAATTTGACAGACATTTTTAAAACCATGAATGTGTAAAAAATTGAAAACAAAAAAAAAGGTCAACAAACTTGTCTTCGAAAGTGAAATATTCATAAGCAACACATAACAATCAAAGACCAAAAAAAACAAAACAAAAACCCATCAGTTTTAGAAAGACATAAAAGGCAACAGCAGTAACAACAATAACGTTCCTAAGATATTTTATATTCATCTCAGCAATTACAATTTAGTAGACGTGTAATCTAGTATTAACTCTTTCAGCTTTATTAGAACTGCACAAGAGAGAGAGAGAGAGAGAGAGAGAGAGAGAGAGAGAGACAGACAGACAGACAGACAGACAGACAGACAGACAGACAGACAGACAGACAGACAGACAGACAGGCAGAGAGACAGATAGGCAGACAGAAAGACAGACAGATAGACAGAGAGACAGACAGAAAGACAGACAGACAGATAGACAGAGACAGAGACAGAGAGACAGAGACAGAGACAGAGGAGAGGGAGAGAGAGAGAGAGAGAGAGAGAGAGAGAGAGAGAGAGAGAGAGAGAGAGAGAGAGAGAGAGAGCAAGATAGAGAGGGAGGAGAAGATAGATGGGGAGAGAAAAACTAAAAAAGGCAGAAAAGGGCAAAAGTGACAATTATTGTATGCTAATCAGCCATAAAATTTATGTAGACGATCAAAGAGAAAATTACATGGAGAAAAAGAAAGACATTTAGAAATAAAATAGGCATCATGTAAATACATAGATAGGTAGATAAATAGATATATAGATAGAGAGATGGATAGGTCGATGATTAGAGAGGTAGATAGATAGATAGATAGACAGATAGATAGATAGATAGATAGATAGATAGATAGATAGATAGATAGATAGATAGATAGATAGATAGATAGATAGATAGATAGATAGATAGATAATTTAATGGGTAATGGGAAAAGGAGATTGAGAAAAGCAGTCTGAAAAACTGATTCTGAGAAACAACAGTCAGAGGTGAAGAGAACAAAAAAATACAAAGAGAGAGGAAGTGAGTGTTTCTGAACGAGCGAGACACAGAGAGAGAGAGAGAGAGAGAGAGAGAGAGAGAGAGAGAGAGAGAGAGAGAGAGAGAGAGAGAGAGAGAGAGAGAGAAACAGAGAAAGAGAGAGAGAGAAGGAGAGTCAGAGATAGAGAAAGAGAGGCAAACAAACAGATAGACAGATAGAGACACAGAGAGACAAACAAACAGGCAGACAGATGGAAGCATAAACGACAAGGAGAAAGACAGACTTATCTAAAGCACTTACCTGAGTGTTGTTGTTGGTCGGACACAGACAGAAAGACAGGCAGACAGACAGACAGCGAAAGACAGACCTATCTAACGTACTCACCTGACTGTTGTTGTTGTTGTCGTTGATGTTGTTGTTGTTATTGTTGTTGTTGTTGTTGGTGGTGGTGGTGGTGGTCAGACACAGACAGACAGACAGCCAGACAGACAGACAGACAGACAGACAGACAGACAGCCCTATCTAACGTACTCACCTGACTGTTGTTGTTGTTGTTGCTGCTGTTGTTGTTGGTCCAGAAACCGAAGTCGTTCCTTGGCCCTCTGTCGTGCATGCCTCCACCCCACTCGCAGCTGGCGGAGACAGACAGACAAACTCACTTGAGGACAAATAATAGTGATACTTGAGAAACGAAAGATCTGTTTGTCCATTCATCACTCGATTAATTGATCAATAACGCCAATTTATATTTTTGATATTTGATATTTCATGGGAATAGTTTTGTAGTTTATCATATTGCTTTGAAAAAATATATGGTAAATATTTAATACTAGCGATTATTATATCATGTCTAATTTTTTAATTTTTTTTTTTTTGTAATGGAAGAGGTTTGTTAAAGAAATAATACTGAGTAAGTTTTTATGAACATAAAACGCACTTTACTGAAAAAGTCCCATATACATACACACCACAAATCTTCCTCATTCTCTCTCTCTCTCTCTCTGTCACTCTCTGTCTCTCTCTCTCTGTCTCTCCATCCCTCTCTCACTTTCTCTCTCAATTCCCTTTCTGTCTTTCTCATTCTCTCATTTTCTTTCTCTTTCTCTCTCTCTCTCTCTCTCTCTCTCTCTCTCTCTCTCTCTCTTTGAATTTCTCTATTGGCCTTTTTGACAATTTAACAGCAACAGCAATATAAAATTATTGTCTCTGAAAGAGGCAGAGGCCTAGCCAAAGTGAACTTAATAATGACAATATTGAAGCACATTTTTTTTTTCAATTGTTTGAGGTTGTGAAGCAAATAAAAAAAATGGTTTGAACAATGAGTCAGTTTAAGATAAATCGATTTCTATTTAAAAAAAATAACAGCATTCCTTTTCTTCCTTCACTAAAAAGTTTATAAAGACCAGAGTCTGGTTGTGGATAAAACCCACTTTCATGACGGTAAATCCATCCCGCGTCTAAGATTTCATTATTTAATATGTCAAAAAATCTTTCGATGATAGACATCAGTGAGCACTTGGGAACTAAGATTTATATATATATATATATATATATATATATATATATATATATATATATATATATATATATATATATATACATTTATATAGTTTGAAGATAAGTTGGAATAATCGAACACACCTCAATCATACTTGAACAGGGTGGAGGACAAGCGACACCCTTGTCCTCCGCTTGAAACACCAGTGTCGTATGAAGAGAATTTAAGGTAAGATCTTCTATATCTATCTATCTCTCTCTCTCTCTCTCTCTCTCTCTCTCTATATATATATATATATATATATATATATATATATATATAATTACATACATCTAAAGTTGATTCTAAACAATGTGGATGACAATTGTTACGAGATTTTATTATCCCTGACCCACCATAAACGTAGTAAATTTTACTCACAGTTTGCAATGATTCGCTCTAAGAGTAAAATTCTTCTGAGTGGTTAATTTTTTTTTTTTTTTATTTTGTGTTATTTTGAAATCTGCGAAGGAGAACTTTGTTTTTGAGGGACAATAAACCCGGTTTTGTTTTGAGCCGGTAACTAAGTGTCGTTAAGAGAAAATGCCATCATAATTTATTCTTCATGTTATGTCCGTATAAAAAAATCTTAAAGACCTAAGTCCGTTCTATCGTGATATATATCTAAAAAATTAAAATCTCGTACCATCTTATGCTGAATAAATTATTCATTATTATATCAAAATGTTATATCAATGGAGCAATCAATGAACTTTAATTCATGTTTGGTTTTATATCACTTTGGTATTCACAAGCTGTCACAGAGAGAAAAAAATGCTGTAAATTTAAAGTGTTTTTAGGCGATCACAGTACAAACGTGTGACAATCCACTTTTTATGTTTCTTTTATTTAAAAAAAAATACTTGTCCATTTCCAGGAACTAAAACAAAAAAGGTCATTGAGAAAAGACCAAAATAAAGAATTCAGATTTTGAAAAAAAATAAAAAAAGGAAAAGAAGAAAAGAAAAATCCACTGCATAACAACAACAAAAAATGTAGGAACCGCGAAAACAAAAAAAAAGTGAGGAATGGGTGATGCCAAAAAAAAAAAAAAAGGTCGGACCAGATTAAACTATATGAATTTTCAAAGAGTCTCTCTATGATATAAAAACACAACTTCACGAAGTCTCAAGTATGGGAGTCTCTCTGTGATATAAAAACACGACTTCACGAAGTCACAGATATGTTATTTTGTACAGTAATATAAATGGTGACAACGGCAGAGTGAATACAAAGCAAGTCACTTACTCGTCATATTCCAGACAATCCTGAAGATAGTCCATTGTGAAGATGGTGAGAAAGTCCTTCCTTCTCCTCTAACTCTTAATTTGTTTTTTAAGAATGAGTGTGTCCACCAGGCAGTTTTGTCGTCTTTTTATCTACGCGTGTTAAGTTTAAGCTTGTGTGACGAACGTTTAGGCTGGGTTATCTTTTGTCTATTGACTCCCAGCTTCCTGTGGTTAACCTCTAAGACTAATCTGTCTCTCTTTCCATTTCGCTTTTGTTGAATTTAAAAGAGATAGACGGAAGGAAAGAGGGAGTGAGAATTAGGGAAGAGGATAGAGAATAAAGGGAAGAGAAAGTTATTGGCATGGAGAGGAAGGCGGATAGAAATGAGGAGACAATGTTAACGGGACAGAGAGCTGATGAAATTAAGAGAAAGAGAAAGAGAGTCAGAGAATATGGGTCAGAGGAGGAATGAGATAGGGGAGAGAGAAAGAAAGAGAGAGATAAAGATATATATATATATATATATATATATATATATATATATATATATATATATATAGAGAGAGAGAGAGAGAGAGAGAGAGAGAGAGAGAGAGAGATCTTGAGAACAAAACAGATGCTGTAAAATTGAACGTTCTTTATCTCTTAGATTCGGTTCATCATTCTCTAGAGATAAAGTGACGGTATCCGGTTCACAGCACAATCCCAGTGTCTCTGTACTGTGCACAATGTGGTCCACATTCTCTACACTTGGACCCTCTTCAAACCTCTCCCTATACACGCTCAAGGTAGCTCTGCTTTCTTTTTTTTTTAACTATTTTATACTTATAAAACAGATAGTACGCCTCCAGACAATTATTTTATCATGATTTTATCTGATTGACTATTTGTTTTGTGGTATTTTATTTAATTATTATTTGCTTTGTTTTGTTGTTTTTTTTTTGTTTTTTTTTGTGTGTATGTGTGTGTGTGTGTGTGTGTGTGGGGGGGGGGCTCGTTTTAATCTTCTATATAACCCATCCACATGATGATGATTTCAGGCCCTTTTGAAAAATCAAACTTATGACATCATCAGGTTTCGCGGAATTGAAAAGACGACGTGTTTAAATAACCTACCGGTACCGGCTTTAATTATGAGGCTCGAGCCCAAGAAAGAGCTCTAGACAGACATCAGGGCGAAAGATTTAACCCCACAGCCACCGTCACTCGTTTCAGTTTTTAAAGCGCCTTGCGGTCGACACAATTCATTCAGAACAGAAAAGGAAAAAAAAAACTAGAACAATATCGAGATTAGGGAGTAAGGTACAACTTTTAAACTGAAACCTTACTTCTGACGCAATGAAACTTTTTAAAGATTTTTTTTAAATGTATGAACTAGATTTGACGAGTCGGTGCCGTAATCGCATACGGTATTTGTGATCCATTGAGATTAGTCAATAAAAATTGTCGAGTTTTCTTCTCATGTATCTCTCAGTTAAACCTCTGGGACATTTTATTTACAGCCAGCGCGGCACATTATTTGAGAGAGGTCGGTAACACTAGCGGGAAACACTGGTAAAAAAAAAATACAGCCATCGTCCGGTAGCTTCTGGAACTTGTGAAAACTGCTACAATCATTGATAATAATCAATTATGATTTGTAAGGTACACGACATGAAAAAAATTATAATTATAATTACCAAATTTCATTTACTAGTTGCTCTTTTTTTTCGTTGTGCCAAGTTCTTTGTTTTTTGTTTGCTTGGTTTTTTTTTTTCTTTAATTCTTTCGCATCTTTAGTTTATCCTTGTATATTCCTCGTATTTTTGTGCTTTTTTTTTTTTTTTTTTTTTAATTCACAAGTCTTATCTGTTGGGATAAAAATCTAGAGACTGAAACGAGAGTCTGAGGATTTTGTCTGATACCATCCCGGAGTAACTAGATATTATAATTATATTTACACTTGTGACAGTTTGTCACTGATCTGTTAAGAGCGCCCTAGTTCTCGAGACTGTCCTCAACACTGCCTCTCCTATCTACTGCTAGTTAACAGCTACAGAAATCTGGTGCAGTGAGAAATTTGATCCATTACATTTTTTTTCGGGAATCTAAAAGTTTGCCTCGAAGTTGTTTTTAATGTTTGAAAATAAACAACACTTTGAAAGGTCGGGATGCAAAGTATCGTTTCTGAAATTGACTACTTTTCTGGATATAACCCCCCCCACACACACACACACACACATTAAAAAGTTTGACCAAGTAATATCGTCCTCTGCGGTTGTCCATGTATAGGAATTGGACACCAGTCAACAAACGTCCTCCGTAATTAGAGTTACGACACTTTGCCTTAGTTGGTTTTTGTACTATAAGAATCTCTTACAATCTCTACAAGTTACACATTGGGAAAGGAAAGAGAGATCTAGAGGTACGATAGGTTGTCATAACTATGAAACTCTCTCCATAAAACAAACCAATGACATTACCCAGAGATGGAAGGATTTTGACGTCTGAAGGTCAATGCATTGTATAACTTGTAATATTTCAAGTTCGGAAGACGAAAAAAAAAAAAAAAAGATATGGCATTCTAAAACACACGCTCCGAGGTACAGCTTGCCCGTGTAGAACTAAATAGATAAGGAAACGATAAAAGATCGGGCTTATTAGGGCGGACACTTCTTTAGTGTAAAAGTTACTAAGACAGATCACACTCTAATAATGGGAAAAGAAAACGGTAGGGAAAAATACAAAGGCAGTACAGCTAAACAAAGGTTTCGTCCGGCTTTCTCTCGCCTTGACCCGCCAAAAACCAGGCGGGCGTAGAAAAAACCCTGCAAGGCTAAATTTCGTACGGTTCACCCTCAGGAACACAAATTATTCTGGGCGCATAGGAATAATGTAAGGACTTGAGAATATTTTTGCTTTCAGTGGAAAATGTTAAGCTGAAGACCGGTCTTGAAGTGTTTACTTAACTTTAGAAAAAATTATTAAATAAACAAAATAATTCTTTTCTACCTAACAATCTGGTGGGTTAAGAAATTTTTAAAAAATCAAAAGAGATAGACCACTTTGTTGCTCGCGAGTATTTTAAGACTTAAAATCTTAAATTCAGCCTTAAGACAGTTATTACTACCGGGCGGCGCTCTAACTTTTTTAAAAGTTCTGTCCCTTTTTGGGCTTAGATCTAGGATTTTTAAAATAAATTTCCCTATAGGTCATTTAAACATTAATTTTATTTCCGATGATTTTTAACACTTTCATATTTTCAAGATTAAAAGAAACTTCTTCTCTCGCTTTGCGAAATGACATTCCTGTTCAAACTTCTTCTCTCGCTTTGCGAAATGACATTCCTGTTCAAACTTCTTCTCTCGCTTTGCGAAATGACATTCCTGTTCAAACTTCTTCTCTCGCTTTGCGAAATGACATTCCTGTTCAAACTTCTTCTCTCGCTTTGCGAAATGACATTCCTGTTCAAACTTCTTCTCTCGCTTTGCGAAATGACATTCCTGTTCAAACTTCTTCTCTCGCTTTGCGAAATGACATTCCTGTTCAAACTTCTTCTCTCGCTTTGCGAAATGACATTCCTGTTCAAACTTCTTACACCCCCCCGTTCTGTGTCTCCGGCAGAACTTGTGTACGGCATTTCAAACTTTCGCCGTATGAAGTGCGAGACAGATTTGCCTTTTTCGCATTGTCAGTCCTCAGACTAAGAGCTCGAACACATTGAGCCAGTAAAATGTTCATTACCTTTAGACCTTGCCACACAATGCTTAGGAAATTTTCGACTTTAATTTCTTTAGAAATTGGAAGATTTTTAGTTTTTGTATTTTAAAGTCATGTTACCACTTTTTAATGCATACACAAGTGATAAACCAAAGAACGTTTTAAACGGTGAAAGCGTTAATTGTATACGATAATCAAACTGAAGCTTAAGCGCATTGTACACGTTTTGTTACGATCTCATTAAATCTAACAAGTCTGCACAAACGGGTAAAACATCCGTGAAAAAAAAATAACGCACATTCTTTTAATCAAAAACCCTAAAAGAGAAAACTTTTCACACAGAAAGTATAAACAAAAGAGGAAAAAAAAATACTCATTAGGGATTTTGTTGTGTGTATGCCAAAAATAAAAACAAAGAAATAACAAAATTTATCTTTTGTAGGTTTTTTTTCCCCGCTCCTAATTTTCACCGGTCACGTCAAAAATGAAACTGCTACCAGACTAGGAAACATGGAGAGATCCAAATTCCACGCTTCATGCACAGAATATCTCCTTGCCACACAATACGTCACTCATCACCTATACTTGAAGACGGTCTGCCAAGAACTGAGGGACAAAAACCAGACTTTCTGATTGTTTTGTAGGTCCACCTCGATCGAGGCGGATTTTTTTTTAAAATTCCGTATGGCAAAATGAAAAAAAAAAAAAAATCGAACGGATTATAAAATCCTATTATAAAATCGTTTTGTTGCACGCGCTAAAAATTTAGCATCAAGTTTTTTTGTTTTTTTTTCTATTCTTTGTGTGAATTTTTTTTTTGTCTTCCTTTTTAATTTTTGTCTTCGGGTTAGTATCCGAAGTGGGTGCCACATCCCACAATATTGACACGGAAAATTGGCGTCTCCCTCACGTGGGATCTGGATATGAGCGCTCAAGTGCCAAATTGAACTCAAATTAGCTCTTGTCCTCAATTTACGGACGGAAAATTACCGTCGTATTGTTAGTCTAAAAAGTTACCGGCTCGAATAAAGAGACCACTAAAATATTTGAAATTTTAATGTCGATCTTAATAGCACAGTAATAATGCTATTTTTTTTTTTTTAGTTCTTTATACGATTATTATGAGATTGATTGACTTGCGTTGCATGATCATGAATTATTAAAAAAAAAAAAATGCGCTGAAAATGACAACTGCGATTTAAAGTGATTTAAAAGACGATTGCGTCAAGAGAAAGGTTCTTTTTCTTTTTTCTTTTTTCTTCTTCTTTTTTCATCGTGATGGAACATAATTTCTATTGGAATATTAGGGAATTGAAACTCTTCAGTCCTCATCCCTCCCAACCCCACTCTCGGAAAGAAAAAAAAAAATGATGAAATCAAACAACGCTAAACTATTGGAACGTGGAGTTGTTTTACTTTTTTAAATCCCGTGTTTGGTTTGGATTGCTCCGACTTTGAGCATATATATTTTTTCCCCATATAATGCAATTATTATGAATCTGGAATACAACTGGGTCAGTCGGCTGACTAACAAACCAGCTGATTTCTCTTTAGTTTTTCATTTTCACTGTTTTAAACGTATTTATCATCCTTCAAAATCACCTAAAATTATCAATACTTCCTAACACATTTATAGTTATAGTCATCATTATTGTAATTAATTTTAGGGAGCGGTTATTCTGGCCATGTAGCCAAAATAACCTTGAAAGATTATAATTATATATATATATATATATATATATATATATATATATATATAAGAGAGAGAGAGAGAGAGAGAGAGAGAGATCTAGATCTAGATTCTAGACTAGACTAGATCTAATCTAGATCTAGATTAGAATCTACATTATTTTGGATCGGACAATTAATTCGAGTATAGGAAACTAGATCTAGATCATTCTAAAGTCTCTAGAGATTCTAGATCTTGATGAAGAATCTGGATCTAGATCACTTGACATGTTACAAACGATCAAAGACAGCATGGCCAGAAAAACTTTTTAAGGTTAGTCTGGCTACATGGCCATTTTGCACACTCCTTTAATTCTATAAACTATAGCAGTTCATTTTTTTGCGAAAAGAGTGGGCTTATTCTTTTGTTTTCTCTGCTGGAAGTGAGTGATTCGCCCCAACCCCACCCCCACAGACACACACACACACACATACTTGTTTTTCTTCTACTTCTCTTTCGAAGGCTGCGGCAATAAATTATTTAATAAAGGGAAAAAAATGCACTTCTGCGGTTTGTCAAATGTTTCTGCTCTCTTCCCGCCATATAAAAAAAAATACGCCATAAAATTATAATAAGTGATGAAATGTAAAATATATTATTAAGAAAAGATCCTACAAAGTAAAAATTATGAGAATCTGACAATAATGTAAACTTTGCTGTTGCACAGAGCACAGACCGGCAAATCTCACCAAAAGCCTGTGCATCCACATATCTATCTCTTCTTCCATTAATCTTTCTATCTCTTTACCTATCTTTCTATATTTCCATCTGTCTATCTATAATATTGTTTAGCAAAAGTGCCCCGACCAACAATTTCCAACCACTACGCTTTATTAACTATCCGATTGGGAGTACCACTGTAAGAAATAGAGCATCATTATGGGATTCTGGCGCTCTATTATTTCAGAATGTGCTAGAAGCGAGTCTTCGTTTATCACCTGCGTCTGTGAGGAGAAGAAACGTGAGTAAAGAGGGGAACTAAATCATATCAGCGTTGGGCCGCTACGTCCTGGTCAAGGGTGGATTCGAACCCCAGACCTCCTCACCCAAAGATCGAGTAGCTATCGCTAGACCAACCGTAGAGATTGTTGATTTTATATAATATATATTGAGGTCTTAAAAAAGCTGGTTTGAGAAAAATAATTAAAAAAAAAACAGTTCGTTTTGTGTCGTTAAATTCTATATACACTGTATATGCGATTCTCAATCTTTTAACATTAAATTATCATTAAATTTTTTTTTTAAATCCTCAACCTAATGTTCAGAGGCTAAAATAATATGAATCTAACATGTTTATAATACTCGTTCGAACATCAGAATTATAGCTAAGAGGGCAAAAAGGGACTTGTAAAATTAATAGTTACAATCGTATCTTTTTGTATACCACTTTTCCTAGCTTCTTTTGTTCATGTCTCTTTATCCTGTTAAAATCATTATAACCAAAGAAAATGGAAATAAAATAACATAGTTTTACAAAAGTATACATGCGGTATATATTATACATAACGTGCCCATGCCGTAGAGGAGTGCGAGTGTGGTGGGCGTGGCCACAGTACCAACCTCTTGTGTCTAGCGACAGTCTTGGCTGTCACCGTGATGGCACCAACTATTGGTCGCCGCGTAATCCCCACCTCCTTCACCGCCACCCCTCACCCCGCCTCACGTCGCCTTCTCGCAGAGGTTACTGGTACCAGACGGCTCTGATAGGTCCGTACATCGTGGCTCTCTCAAGAGGCCGCTAGCGGTCAGCTGTCATAAGCAGACAAGGTGGGGCGGGCTGGGTGGAATGCTAGCTTGGTGGCACTGTACACTGTGCTGTTTTAAATCGGTATTAAGTTTTATGATCATTGTGCTATTGCCTTTCACAGAAAGAATACGGGGCAGAGGTTGTTGGTGAGAGCAAAGCTGAAGAGAGGGCGTGAGAGAGATAGAGAGTGAGAGAGTGAGTGATTAAGAGAGAGGGGGTAGGAGGAGGGTGGGGTGATGTTTAAATGAGGAAGTAAGTGGCAAAGATAGGCGATATCAAAGACACAATAACGGTGAGAGAGAGAGAGAGAGAGAGAGAGAGAGAGAGAGAGAGAGAGAGAGAGAGAGAGAGAGAGAGAGAGAGAGAGAGAGAGAGATTATGCTTAAATGAGAAAGTAAGTGACAAAGGCGATATCAAAGACACAAGAACCGTGAGAGACAGAGCGAGAGAGAGAAAGATTATGCTTAAACGAGGAAGTAAGAGACAAAGATAGACCATATCAAAGACACAAGAACGGTGTAAAGGAGAGAGACAGAGAAAGTCTCAGAGAGAGAGAGAGAGAGAGAGAGAGTCAGTCAGAGATATATATATAATTATAAAGAAAGTGGGCTAGAGTCGGAAAGCTACAGAGAGATACACAAAATGTGCGATATAAAAAAATAACTTGAGCAACCAACTCTTCGGATGATGGACGACGGGGGAAAACAGCAACAACAATTAAAAAAATAAAGAAACAAAAAAATCTCTTGATGCACTATGTACAGCAGCATTTCATGAAATTGGACATTTCTGTTGCGTTATTCCTTTGCAGCGTATAATTATCTCTCGTGGAAAAGAACAATCTTTGCCAGGACACTAGTTTTCTTAAATGATTGAACACTAGCAGCTTTGACTGGTTGAAGGATTCATGCTTCCTTGTTTTTGTTTTTGTTATATTGCTTCATCAGGCCGATAATGAGAGTTTTAGGTGTGAAGATTGTCAACATCACAAGCCAATAACCATTTCAACATTTCAGAACAGTGGGAGAACTAGCTAAAACGTTTCTTGTAATGATTTATCAGTATACGTCATGGATATATTACCCAATTTTTACTCCAACTCTATCATTACTGAAAGTATAATAATTGTATTACACACCAGTCGAAGCTGTAGTCCGTCATAACAGAAAGTAAACATAGGCTGTACTTTATGGTCACGTGTTTGACGCGTTAACCGCCAAATCAGCCATCTTTGATGTGGAGTGAAGTAGACTGGCGCAGGTATCAGACTCAGGATTGATCATAGTATTATGTTTCCGAAAATAAACATAGACCTAAGCTCTAGCATCAACAAAGTGTAAGATATGCTACTGCAATAATTACATTCAAAGTATAAACATGTTTAAAACCCGAATGTATGTGATTATTAGCATGCTTGAAAATGAAGTTGCGAACTTAAAAACATATATCGTGGCCTATATATAACTTTCATACATGAAAGGCGGAATGAAAGAATGAAAGTGAGATAGCGAGAGAGAGAGAGAGAGAGAGAGAGAGAGAGAGAGAGAGAGAGAGAGAGAGAGAGAGAGAGAGAGAGAGAGAGAGAGAGAGAGAGAGACAGACAGACAGACAAACAAACAGACAGAGACAAACCGATAGACAGACAGACAGAGACAGAGCAAAGACAGACAGTAAGAGACAGAGAGAGGTGGGGTAGACATATGGTGAAAAAGATTTTAGATAAAAAGAAATTGTTCAATTCTGATTTGAATCCTTTTTTTACATGTTTTTTTTTTTGTAGCTGTTGTTGTTTTTCTTTTGTTTTCCCTATTCTAGTTATGTTTTTGGGGGGGTTTCGTCATAGTTCTTTGTGTGCGCTTTATTTTGTTTTGCTTCTTTTCGTTTTCTCTATATTCAGTCTCCTGTTGGCTGTCCTAGCACAGATGCGCGAACAAGGACAAGGCATGCGTGCTAAAGACCCACCTTAGTCCCCAAAACTTGAGATCAGGCTCGGAATATTTTCCGAAATAGCTGCAGCTGGACATCTGACCACTCATGTTGAAAAGGTCAGTCTCCACTCAAGAGGAGGGTGTAAACTAAAGACCGTTGGCGATGTGTTGACCCCCCAAGATCTGCGGTCAGCAGAACAATCTCAACGATCGTCTTGCGTCCTTTGTGGGTGACGTCAAGGCTGGGATGTCTTCAGCGACTAGACACGAGAGTCTTGAGATGAAGAAAAAAGAATACCAGCGAGATTTGATCGCAGATACTTAGAGTGAGGGAAGAGGGGATTAGCTGTGTATTTCTTGGATGAGATGGGACTTGTGGCTCAAACTTGTGGCATAATCCAGGTTCCGTTTATAATTGTTCATGACATTCATCCTCAAATCAACTTTAGAATCAAACCCGTCATTTGCTGTTGATTCTGCTGAAAGTTTTTATCAGGCTGGAGATGAAAGGTGCGGAAAGATGCAATAGTGATGATTATCAATACTGATGCGTGTGAAACACACTGCAATAAGGCCGAGGCGTTTCAAAAGTCTTATAACATACACAAGTACCACAATTTTGTCTGTAACTGCTCCAATCTAAAGAATGAACGCAACGTAGGACACCATAAGTTTTGGAAGCAAAACTTGAATTTGTCTGATCAGCCTAGCATCTTTGCAGTTATTGCATAGATTATCATGACACGGAATGAAGAAGAGTTTCTTAGAAGGAGCCAATTCTTTCTTAGATCCAAAACTAGTTGAGTTTCTTCGTCATTTTTTCCTTAATATGTTGAGTCTAGAATCCTCGCACTGATATCCTCGGGCTGAAATCAAGGAGAATGCACCGTATACTCTGTGTTTAACTGAGTTTCTTTCTTACACTGCGATTTCACCTTCACATGGTTTAACGTGACTTGAAGCAAAGGCTTTTTTGATGCTACAGGCATACAATCTGTTCAGTGCAGGAATCAAAGAATCCATCCTAATTTGCTGTCTAGGTATAAAATATTGGCAGGAATATAATGCGTAGACTAATAATCATCTCTGCCTCTCCAGCTCTAAAGGTACATGAGCCAATAGATAATTTATGTACTTCTAAAAATCAATGTGAACTAGAACCTGTCAGAGCCCTCCTTTGGACTCTATCATTATATCCTGTATATTTGACTTCCGCGGGGTTCACCAAGGCTGCAAACAAGCCTGTCCATCGCTTTGAGAGGATCAAGTTGACCAGAAAAAAAGATTGGCAGAGTTATGTTCAATGCATGCATTATCTAGAGTCGCATCTAAAAGACACAACCCATGGCCTTTGCTTCAAAGTTCATTAGACGCGAAAAATGATTAAGCTTGTTTTATCGATGGAGTATCGTGGGTAGAACATGGAGAAATGTTCGCGTAGCGCTCAACCCCTTGGGCTCCTCGATCCTCACAATTATCGCGTATCTAAAAGTACTTCGTTAAAGAAATCCAAATTCAAAATACCGCCAGCATTCAAGAAGGTTGTCTTTTCTGGAGCTGGAACTGACATGCAGAATCTCAGCCCTGTCAACAATTCAGTGTTCCGGAATGCACTTTCCCCCCTCCTCAATGAGGCTGAATTAGACACCAGTTTTTATAAACATAATATTTAAATTCTATTTAAACGAGTTGTTACGAGTAGTCACCGTGTTGAAGTTCGAAAATTATCTATATCGTGGAACTCCGTGAAGACTGTATCTGGAGAAAATAACTATATCACTGCTGTTTTCAGGAAAAAAAAAATATACAACTTTACCGCTGCACTTTCCATGGATCCAATACTTTATGATTAAGAAAGATCACAAAAAGACTGATTTCATTGTAAAATTGATGGCTGGTCTAGTGCTCCGCCAATTGGTTAGCGAGACCCCTTGACATTTGGCTCCACATAATGTTCATTAAAGTTTGTGGTTGTAAATAGCCAGTTAAATAATAATTAAAAAAAAAATAAAACTAAAGAAAGGAACTATCTAAAAGGAGAGATTTCCCTCGTATCGATATTCCTAAAAGCAACCGAATTTTCTCTTGTTTAGGCAGGTTTCTTCCACTAAGGTTCACGCAGGTGCCCGTGAGAAGATATTACGGGACGCAAAGGAATCCAGCGTCTTAAATTCATATCTGCGCACGTTCTTTGCATCGTCGCGTCTGAAGTCACCTAAGGTCCCCTGGCAGTGTGACACACAGGGAGCGTGGCACTCAGAACAAGCTGGTCCGAAACATTACAGTACCTGGACCAATGTTGATTATTTTCTCTCAGAAATATTTCTCATTCGCAAGGGTAACATAAAGGTGGGAGAGGAAGGCCTTTGTTAATGACGGATTCTTCTTTAATTGAACTGTTCTATGGCGTAACATAACACTTTGCTTTCCAGCTTTCCCGTTCGTATAACACCGTGGACGCCTTGTGAGTCTTTTCTTTTCAGGAAAGTGCTATCCCAGATTCACAAGTTCCCCCCAAAAATATCGCTGTCCTTTTCAGATAGAAGAGCTGGCTGATTTTGGTCCCATTAGTGAATAAGTTATTTAAATAGTTCTTTCAAACAAAACGGTAGTTTGTTTTCAAATGGCAGATAGAGGTGCCGTGTAGAGTTAGAACTGATTGCGATTATCTGCTACCGATAACACAGGAAAAAACAAAAAACGCATGTATCTTCACCACTGTATGTATAAGTGTATCTTCACCACTGTATGTATAAGTGTATCTTCACCGCTGTGTGTATAAGTGTATCTTCACCACTGTGTGTATAAGTGTATCTTCACCACTGTATGTATAAGTGTATCTTCACCACTATAAGTGTATCTTCACCGCTGTGTGTATAAGCGTATCTTCACCACTCTGTGTATAAGTGTATCTTCACCACTGTATGTATAAGTGTATCTTCACCACTGTTTGTATAAGTGTATCTTCACCATTGTATAAACGCGATAAAGTTAATTATCTCTCGAAATCTGTAACAACTAGTTCCAACTTTTAAGATCTTCCAGAGCTTATGCGACAGAAATCAATGAAGCCAGCACCCCACCACCGTGACAACATCCGTGATTTCCCCGCGCTGATGTAAAACAGAGAAGGGATAGATCTAGGGGCGCTTCCCGCGTCTCGTTGTTTCGCGCACAGAACGAGAAGTTGTGGCAAGAACTGGCTTAGCGTCTCGCGCATTTCGCGCATGGTCCAACACCTTCAGTTCTGAGAGGAGGCTGTGAGGGATTGTGGGACGCACCGTGCCGGAAAATCTTGTGGTTTGCAGCTATAGAGTTATCTTCCTTAGTTTCAAGACCTCGAAATCGGCAAAAGGTGTCGGAAGTAAATGAAAAAAAAAATTTAATATATATATCTTTAAAAGGTGTATTTCAAAGTTAATCTTTTTTTTTTTCTTCTGCTTTTTCAGTTCTTTAACAGATTCGCCTCTTACAAGATTGAGAAAAAAAATAACAGAAAAGAATTGAGAGAGAGATAGAGATAGATAGATAGATAGATAGATAGATAGAGAGAGAGAGAGAGAGAGAGAGAGAGAGAGCGTGAGATTTAAAAAAATGATAGAAAAAGAGACTAAGACTGCCATCTGTGGAGAGAATAAAATACACACTCAGAAACGGATAGACAGACATACACACATAAAGGGCAGACAGAAGGAAGGTAAGACGAAGCGAGAAAAATTCAAACCTCACCACATACAAGGACAGTCACGTGCGCATAGATTTCTCAATCCAGTTTACTCTCGAAGCATTAGAATAACATAATATACACAAGGGCAATTTTCTCTCTCTCTCTCTCTCTCTCTCTCTCTCTCTCTCTCTCTCTCTCTCTCTCTCCCTCCCCCTCTTTCTCTCTCTCTCTCTCTCTTTCTCTCTCTCCCTCTTTCTCTTTCTCTCTTTCTATTTCTCTCTCTCATCTCCTCTCTTTCTCTCTCTTGCTTTATCCCGCCCCTGCTTCTTATCTTCAACACCAACTTTAATTCTCTTTATATTTTAAACTCCATACTTACAGCTGCCTCCTATTCCCACCCCCGCTCCACCCAGACATCTTTCCCTCATTTTTTGTGATCTTTAACTTCTTCACCAACCCTCTTCCTTCATGCATGCCAACCGTGGTCGAAAAAAATATTGAATTAAAAAAAAGTCAGGTTCCATGAATCCATCCTAGAAAGCTGCCCCAGCCCCTCCATCTAGCGCGAGTTTCTTTCTCTCTCTCAGTCAGCCTCTCACGACGGACAAACGAAATCTAATCCTTTTTGCTGCACATTTGAAATCTAATAACAACAAAATCTAATCTGCTTTAAAAAAGTTATCCCTTCTGTCCTTACTCTAGGGCCAGCTGCCATTATTGGCTGCGACAAGAGTCAGTTCTTTCTCTAATGCCGGTTTTTATGGCCTCTTTTGACATGCATTTTTAATATATTATACTCTTCTGGCGTCCGTGAGGTTTGTGATTTGGACAACTCGCACTCTTTTCGGTGTGTGGAGCAAACTTCGTGGCTTGCATGATATTGTCTATTTTGATGGAGTAAAATAATGGTTGTGTTGGCTCCGAAGTGTTTTTTTTTTTTTTTTTATATTTTTATTTTTTTTTTATTATTTATACATTTATTCCCTTTTGTGAGTGTGATTGGTGCCTTGCGAATTTCTGAACTTTCAATTATGTCTGTAGAATTACATCATATCCACACACTAGATTTTATTTTATTTTTTTCGTAACATCCTCTACTCCCTGATTTTTTTTCTACTAACAACTCTTTTCTCTATCTATTTTTCTTCTTATCTCAATATCTTTACCTCATTTCTCTGTATCTCTCTCTCTCTCTCTCTCTCTCTCTCTCTCTCTCTCTCTCCCTCTCTGTCCGTCTGTCTGTCTGTCTCCTTTTGTCTGTCTGTCTGTCTCTTTACCTCCCTCTCTCTCTCTCTCGCTCTCTCTTTCTTCCTCTCTCTCTCTCTCTCTCTCTCTCTTCACATATCTTCAATTACATGTCGTTCGTTCTTCTCTACCATGTTTTTAACTTTTCCTCATTTATATTTCCTACTTTGACTTAGATGCTATTTCAGCCGTATTCTCGCTTCGTTTGTTACTCTTCTTCTTCTTCTTCTTCTTCTTCTTCTTCTTCTTCTTCTTCTTCTTCTTCTTCTTCTTCTTCTTCTTCTTCTTCTTCTTCTTCTTCTTCTTCTTCTTCTTCTTCTTCTTCTTCTTCTTCTTCTTCTTCTTCTTCTTCTTCTTCTTCTTCTTCTCCTCCTCCTCCTCCTTCTTCTCCTTCTCCTCCTCCTCCTCCTCTTCCTCCTCCTCCTATTCCTTCTTCTTTTCCTCCGTTATCATTTTTTCCTCCTCGTGGTCCTTCTCTTTCGTCTTTTTCTTCTTATTCACCCTTTTTTCACGTTCTTTTTGCTTCTTCATCCTCGTCATGGAAATCAAATAAATTCTGCTCACTACATCTTTCCTTGCTTTTATGGCTTGAAGTTCTAAGAACTTTTTTAACTCGCCAGAGAATCATATCGGATTTCTGTACGCAAGATTAAAGCTCAAGGCTCTTTAACCACAGGGCGTGTATAGGGCTCAGTTGTGGCCCCTGCAACAATGCGGCATTATTGGTTATAGGACTTCTCTACTTCTGGTGGAAGCCCTAAAGAGAAAAAAAATAGACAGAAAAAACTTTTTGCATTTTCCATTCTGCTAGAATTTTTTTTTTTTTTATCTGTACTTGGATAGTTGATTTTCACCTTCCCTACCTCTATCTTTGCTTATTTCTCTCTTTCTGTATCTCTGTCTGTCTGTCTGTCTGTCTGTCTGTCTGTCTGTCTGTCTGTCTGTCTGTCTGTCTGTCTGTCTGTCTCTCTCTCTCTCTCTCTCTCTCTCTCTCTCTCTCTCTCTCTCTCTTAATCTCGCTTTGTTTCTTCCTTATTATTTACTGTCATCTGTTTGATTACAATCCTTTCTTTTTCTTTTCCGATTCATTTTATTTTTTAGTTCTCTGAATCAGTGACAAATCTCTCAATTCCTATCATACTATTTATTATTTTTCTTCTTTGCCTTCAATCTATGTAACTTTTACTGTCTGTCACCATCTCTCTCTCTCTCTCTCTCTCTCTCTCTCTCTCTCTCTCTCTCTCTCTCTCTCTCTCTCTCTCTCTCTCTCTCTCTCCCTGAATCTCTTTGTCTTTCTTTCTTTCTTTCTTTCTTTCTTTCCTCCTCTTTCCTTTGTCTGTCAGACTTCTCGTTTATATGTGTTTGTTTTTCACTGAATCATTGAGTCTGTCTGCCTGTGTGTTATCTCTCTTTCTATCTCTTTCTCTCTCTCTCCATCTCTATCTCACTCTCTCTCAATATATCTCTCTTTCTCTCTCTCTCTCTCTCTCTCTCTCTCTCTCTCTCTCTCTCTCTCTCTCTCTCTCTCTCTCTCTCCTCTCCTCATCACCTAGATTCGTCAGCAATGTTAAACCCACACAGATAACAGAACTCTCACATTCAGTTGTGAAATATGATTTAAGGATTGAAATAAAATCACTCTGATTGCACAAAGCCTGATTATCATGAGGTGTCATTTAAAAAGACCAAGGGCTTTGTGCCTTCTGTTTGCCAACAATTTCAAACAATTTGCCCAGGTGATAAAGCATCTTTCATATTTTTTTCTACGTAAACCTATATTCCGCAATTGAAAAAAAAAATAAATAAAAATTTGTTTTATGATTTATTCAGTGGCGAATATTTTTCGCACCAACCTCCTCCATTTCCATCTACCGCATCTCCCTCATAATTTTTTTTTTTTTTTTTTTTTGTTCTTTGGAAGATAAGAATAGAAAGCTCTAAAATAATTTAAAAATTTTTTTTTAAAGTTTTGGCAACATGGTTCCATTATTGAATATGGCCCATCTATTACTAAGTAAAAATAGGTTCTTTATGATCATAATATGGAGCAAAAAAAAAAAAACTTCAAAAAACCCCAGAAAGTTGAGGATAGAAAAATCCACAGAGACTGACAACGATGGTTCGACTCGAACCTGCAAACCGAAGCCTCTTCATGAACACCACGCACTCTACCCCATAAGATCTGACATCAGACTTACACACAAGAATGACAGAATTTAAAAAAAAAAATTGTCTGAAGGGCACGATGACTTCTGTCCATAATTAAAAAAAAAAAAAAAATAGCGCAAGCCAAAAAACTCCCTGATTATTATTGTCCATGTGTCAAACCAAACTAGACAAAAAAAATATGGAAGCGACGGATGGAGAGCAAAAGTACACAGAGATTAATAATTTCGTGGTAATT
>JAWDGP010003691.1:0-12500 GCA_033675545.1 Elysia crispata | reverse complement strand
TCATATTTCATAATTTTAATCTCGTTACTTCCCAACAGACTTGTACTATAAGCAGAAAAGGCTTTACATCATTTTGCTGTCGATAGGCTTTATCAAACAATAAATTAAATTAGTGAAATCCCCAAATCCCCTTTTAAACTGCACTCTCCCCCCCCGGTCCCCCCAAATAAAAAAAAATAACAAAATTCAAATCTAAAAATAGACCTTGCTACACTAATTTCAATTTTTACCTGAACTGTGTACTAACATTCACACGATTTATACAATCTTTATACCAGGATTGTCAACACCTTTGTCCTCACTCTTGATTCAACTTTCCAGCTTTCTGTGAGGCTATAATTAAGGCGCACGTCTTTCAGAGGATTTGAGAACCGCTCAAATCAAACCAGGTAGATCTAGACGGCGCATATGTTCTTCTTCTTCTCCTGATGCATCATGCTCCATAGATTGAGATGATGGGTTCTGCGCATGTGCGAGCGATGAGACAGCAGGATGATTGAGCCGGAGTCTGCCCACCGTCTGCTCTTTGTTGGACTTGGGCCTTTAGCAGACGCAGACCTATGGTTATTAGCCACCTCGAATGCTAGCAATCGAATACAAAACAGGAAACGGTGGAATCGCCATTATAGAGTTGTACATTACACAATTATTAATAAGATGGGCAAAACAAAAAGGCGCCGGACAGAATGTAATTAGGCATCGTTTTCTGACAGCAAAAAAATAATATTGTTGAAAATTGATTGCCGATAACAGCGAACAGGCTTAACTGATATAAAATTGAAGTAGCATTACATATATTTTTTTTTGCCACGGCACAATGGTTCTTAAACTGTGTTTCGACTGAAATGTATACTTTCAACAAGATCTTTACTCAAAAAGCGTGAATACCTTCTTGGGTGCTTTTAGCAGTATCTTTCACATCAGCAGGAACCGATGTTGTGCTTTAAGTTGGCCAGAGTATGCAAAGTTCTAGCCCAGGTGAAAAGTAGGAGTGTTAACTTGCTTTTGCTGGGCTCCTCATTGTCTAATATATCATGTAAATCACTCCCACGTCTTTTGTTTTTAAGATAACACGCTCTAATTGTAAGAATCTCTAGAGTGATCTGACGCCATGTAACGGACTCTCCAAGTCATATTTCAATGATACCGGAAGTACTCCGAAGACTTGCAGAGTATTTCTGAAATCCTCTAAAACCCCTTCAAGATCCCCTTCAGTATTCTCGGACCCTTTTAGGGTTTTTTATGATATCTCCTGAGTTCCTAGAAGTTCCTTTGAAATCTAGAATGGCTTCTATTTAGCCATGTTGTAGTTTTTATTTCTCCGTTAAAACTTTTGAAGGACTGTTTAAAACCTTACACCAAAATTAATAATAATCTCATAATGTTTTCAAACCGAAAGTGGACGACCCGAGTACTGTATTCGAAATTAATTAATATCCAAATCCGTTTCTGACCAGCAATACCAACGACGGTTACCGTTGCATTCAGAAGTTCAGGAATGATGCCAGGCGATCCAGAGGAGGATATTGCTCGCTGCTTGACCCTGGACACTCAGAGGTCTGAGACCTCCTCCAGCCTCTGGACCTAGCTCGCATCACAGGAGTGTACACACCGAACACAACATGTGCACTGCATTCTTGCTACATAGTGACCACAAGCGGGCAGATAAATCAACATCTACAGCTACAGCTACAGCTAGTTGTAGTGTGAGATGGATAAGACGGATGGTTGGTATAAGAGAATAATACATCACATCACGTGATGAAGGTTTGTTATTATCAAGTACTAGTACTTCGTATTAGGTTTTTGTGTACTCTGAAAACACGTGTAGATACATTATATACATTTTACTTTTGAAAAGATTCCACAGGAAAATGGAGATAAGCATTTCTAGTAATGATAGATCTTTGCATGCAATATTGATAGACAGGGCATCTTTCTGATTCGTGTATCTTTTTTTTTTAACACAATTATGTTTCCAGCTTGATTAAATTATGAAGTATGAAGATTATTAAGCTTTCGGTCCAAATAATGAAGCAACTATGGAAACTGTCCGACATCTCCTTCATGAGTTCAGTCTCGCCACTAGGGGATGAGGTTAGGGTCTCACCATCCAAATCTGCCCTACCCTGCTTAACCTTAAAATAGCTTTTGAGCTGACCAGCCATACCGTCTCACCCGAATACCACCGAGCTGGTCCTGCCGAAAACTGTGTATCTCGACGTATTTGGAAGAAAAAAAAACAACCCAGCTATCATTCAGATATTGTTACTGAATGAATTCACATCATAAAATATTTATAAATTGTATGCCTCAAACAATGGGCAGCCTCAAATTCAACCCTTTTCAGTTTAAGATAAAGCATTTTTTTCTTTACCTAACTTTTCTTTTTTTTTCCAGTCACTCTGTCCATTCCTAGTTCAATCATTTATGAGAAGATCATTACATTTTGAATTCCCCATGAATATTTCTCAGTTATCGTTATAATTTATCATGTTGTTACTCCGTTTAACATTCCGAATTTTTTAAAAAAAATATCTATTTAATTTGTTTTTAGTAAATGAATTTTAGCGCATAATACAAGTAAAACAAAAATAAATTGTTATTCAAAGAAATTAAGATTACACTGGTGAAAAATGATCAAACCATTATTTTTTTGATCGACTGTACATAGTAAATATAATTTTATAGTATAGTAAAGTGAGTGTGTGTGTATGTGTGTGTGTGGTGGGGAGAGCGCAAACGAGGAGGAGTTGTGAGTATTTGTGTGTGAGTGTGTTTGTATGTGCATGAGGAAAGAGAGCTGTTTGAAGAACAAAGGCAGGAGAAATACCAAAACACTCTTTGGCTTTTGTGACTACTTGTGCTATTCAGGTAAAAAAAAAAACAAGAAAAAACATTCTTGACCACACGAAATATCCCCAATCACCCCTAATGTTTTGACGTTAGGCATGTCCACATTCTGCCCGTATAGTCTGTGGGTGAGTACTGGGCAGACATGTGTGCTACTGGCTCACATGTTTTCGCTGTTATCACCTTGATCTGCTGGACTTGCTGGCTTATCTCGATGTTTCTGTCTCTCTTCACAAGGACACTGGTTTTCTGATTTAGTATAGCAGTAGCCATGCTCATCTGATAACATTTTCTTTTCTTTATTTTTTTTCCTCGACTGTCTTGAGGACATAGCATGAGAATTCTTGTTTCTTTATCACGCTCCGTATATCTAGCTACTTATTATTGTGTCTGTGTCTGGGTCTGAGACTTAAGACAGTTTCTCTCTTTCTCGATATCTCTTTATCGTGTCCTCTCTCCTTCTCTCTCTCTCTCTCTCTCTCTCTCTCTCTCTCTCTCTCTCTCTCTCTCTCTCAATATCTCTAAGCCTTGATCGTGTCCTTCTCTCTAGACTCTCCCTCCCTCCCTCCCTCTCTCTCTCTCTCTCTCTCTCTCTCTCTCTCTCTCTATGTATATATATATATATATATATATATATATATATATATATATATATATATACTTGGTAGATAGATATGTCTACCTATCTACGTTCGTATCTATCTACCTACCTATCTATCTATCTCTATATCCATCCATCTACCTTTCCTTTTTATAATCTACCTATCAATCAATCAATCTATCTATCTATCTATCTATCTATCTATCTATCTATCTATCTATCTATCTATCTATCTATCTATCTATCTATCTATCTATCTGTCTATCTGTATGTTTGACTGTGTTTATTTGTCATATAATCATTATACTCATGCGTTCAGCTCTGCCTAAACCTATATTCATTCTTCTGATATGAAAAAAAAAGAATATATATATATATATATATATATATATATATATATATATATATATATATATATATATATATATATATATATATATCTAGCAAGAAGGTAGAATTCAACCGCCCTTACATGCATTTTGTATTCTCACATGATTCCATCCTATTTGCGGAGAATCCACAAAGCTAAAATTTATTTGAAGTATACGTGTGAGCAAAGACAATTCAACATCAGTACTCACTGGCAACGGGTACTTTGGCGTACTAAGGAGTCACAAAATTTCAATCTTTAAGCAATCCTTTATAAAGGTTAGCACTGAAGGAGAGGTTAAAGCCTGGATAATCTAGGAATGGTTAGCTTATTGCCGTGTTTATTATTACTTAAGTCTCGATCGAATAAGTCTTACTTATAACAAAATAAAAACAATCATTGTAAAACCATCATCATTAAAGCTCTCTTAACTCGTCAGTCTCCTGCAAGCTTCATCTGGGTGACTTATCTTCATATCCTTGACTTTTAAACCCAACTCCCTAACCCCCCCCCCTCTCCCCCCCCCCACACACACACGCACGCTTACACACCCTTAAAAGATTTCGATCAATCTAAAAATATACTGACCTAGTCAAGCTAGGGGCCCGTCCGTTAGCATCGGCTGTGAAACCTCTAAAATGTCCACCTAAGACTTCCACTTTTCCTATATCAATCTCTAGAAAAGTCTTCCTCACACACACCCCTCTCTCTCACCCACCACAGACATATTCCCTTCCCCTCCCTCATTCACCCTTCCAAAGCAATAGCTCATTTGTGGAAAGACTCAGGAAAAGTTACTAGATCTAGTCCCACTTTGTTGAATGCGATAGTTGAGTCTTTGTTACTGCCAGGCTTATTTTTTCGCCTTTTTTTGTTTTGTTTTTATCGAGTTTTCTTCGTTTAACGACTTGTTTTGACTCGTATGTTCGGCTGTTCGGTGGGATAGAATTTAACTTCAAGTTCTATTTTTTATTCATCTTTCTCGAGCACTTTCTGGGTCGGAACCATCATTTGCTAAATGATCCGGGAACTATTCATTTTACTGTTTACAAAATATTATTAGCGTTGTGAGGATGATGCACACGCAAAGAAAAGTGGCATCAATCATAAAATGCATGTAGACTGTGACAAAGGCTTAAATATAGATGGAATCTAACAACTGCGAGGCAAAAAAAAAAAAAAAAAAAAAAAAAAAAAAAAAAGTAATTTCAATTTGATTGATAAAGATGGAAGGGGATAAAATGAAGCGGAAAGAATAGAGAGGCCAACAGAAAGAGAGAGAAAGACATAGACAGAAGGATAGAGACAAATAGATTGATAGATAGATAGATTTATAGTTAGACAGACGTAGAAATTAGATGTATGAAGGGAGAGACAGACAGAGAGAGAGAGAGAAAGAGAGAGAGAGATAGAGAGAGAAAGATGGACCGATAGATAGATTACAGAAGATAGAAATAGAAAGACAGACAGAGGAGAGAGAAACAGGTCTCATCAACCATAAAATGCACTTACACTGTGACTGAAAGGCTTAAACAGAGATAGAACCTTAGTAAGTGAAAGAAAGTTAAAAAAAAATGAATTTGAGCCCTCAAATTGATGGACAAATATATATATATATATATAAGTATAGTTAGGCAGACGGAGAAATATAGATGGATGAAAAGAGATAGAGATAGAGAGAGAGAGAGAGAGACACACACACACACAGAGACAGAGACAGAGACAGACAGAGATAGAGAGAGATTTGACAGCAGTCAACACCAAGTGGGAGATGGAGTGAAGCTGGCAATACTTGACTGATCGCAGCTCGTTCTATCTGCTACACATTGTGGCGATCTGGGGAAAAATTGAGAGAGAGAGAGAGAGAGAGAGAGAGAGAGAGAGAGAGAGAGAGAGAGAGAGAGAGAGAGAGAGAGAGAGAGAGAGAGAGAGAGAGAGAGAGAGAGAGAGAGAGAGAGAGAGAGAACTTCGCATGAGAAATCCGTCCCCACACACCTCATTTTTCTCGCGAAACCAATGCCTTTTCTTAATGCTGCTCTATTTGTGAAAAGTTTACTACGAGATTCCAATTATCTTTAAATTTTTTTTAAAACGCACATATGCCAGTATTGTAGGTGTCATTAATCGGCAAGATGCTGTATTGTCCTAGATCCTCTCTTCTGTTTGTTGTGGCCCCTGAGGAATCTATTTACAGGGATTAAACTCCACTGATGCAACCACTTTTTTTTTTTTTTATCTAACTCGACAATCCAGTGGGCCGAAAGTGGAATGTCTTTCTCTGGACTGTACTCTTATGGTTCTGAACAGTGCACAGAGATTTTGTGTGGATCACACAAATATTCGTAATAGAAAAAAAGTTTTTCTTTTCATAACGTAAACCTTACGGCATCGCTCGACCACGAATGGGTGGGGCAGATTCAGCCACGTCCGATGGAGTTAAAATCTCACAAACTCCAGACCTCGATTAAAATATACTCCACACATTTTGAAAAAAAGACAACAGCTACCAAAACACATCTGCTCAATAAAGACGGTAGGTGTGAAGACAGGGCCCGTAATCAGAATCCATCATCGAGATAAGAAGGGATTCCCTCCCCCTTGTACTGTCGTTGATTACCTGCCCCTTGACTATGATAGAGCGCGGGCGCGCGTAAAGGCGAACGGTAACTCGCTCAGCAGATTAACTCTTGCTTCTCTTATCTCCCCTTCCTCAGCAGGACGCTCTGACTTCCTCGAGTTATTGCCCGTAACCTCTGTCGTCCCACGTCTTCTGCTCAGCTTTGTGCTCCCTCCTTTTTTTCGCTGGGACCAGATTCTGGTGAAAGGCTGTAGATGGCGGATAGATCTTGACAGAAATATTCCCAGTTTTCACACATCAAGAAATCTTGATGTAAAAGCGCGGGGATTCAAATGGAATTCTTTTCGAGCCATCCGTTCCGCCCTAACGAATTTGTTGAAGTGGTTGCCATCATTCTAAGAATGAAAGTTCTCCCTTATCTCTAACTATGAGGTCCTTTTAAATTCATTGAAAATTTTTTTCTCTCCCTTTGATTTTGCTTATTGAAGGATCGTAGAGGATTTTGCCATCTTCTAATTCATCAAGCACGGCGGCAAGAAGTAAATCATTAATTTCTTTTTCATGTGGGCACTTGAACTCAGCTTGAAGAATGGTTTCTGCAATTGGTAGAACACTTGAGAAGTTTGGCTTTTTTTTTAAAATTGCGAAGCATTAATTTCTTCTCTTAAAAAAAGTAACATCTGGAAACAAACTTATGCTGATGCTTCTTGTTCTTCTACCACCACGACCACCACCACCGCCACTACTACTACTACTACTACTACTACTACTACTACTACTACTACTACTACTACTACTACTACTACTACTACTACTACTACTACTACTACTACTACTACTACTACTACTACTACTACTACTACTACTACTACTACTACTACTACTACTACTACTACTACTACTACTACTACTACTACTACTACTACTACAGCTACTTCTACAAGTTTCTTTAACTATTACTGCTCCTGCTGATGTAATCAATAAACAAAGCAGTACTGTTATACGGCTTTCTCTGTTTTACTATCTACATTTTTTTTCCATTTATTATTTACGTCGCCATATCTGTTTACCATAGATTATATTACAGAATGTTATTCCTCTCGCTATATTCTGTGTTTTAGCAGTAATCACACTCGCCATTAAAATCCTGGAGCAAGTTTGGTCTGACAGAGCATATGACATGATTGTTACATGTTTATATCCGCTAGAAGATAAAGAGACAGTGAGAAAGACGGTGAGAGTCTAAGGGGAGGGAGGGGGTGGTTGAAGAGAGAGAGAGAGAAAGAGAGAGACACACACACAGAAAGAGAAAGAGAGAAAGAGAGAGAGAGATAGAGAGAGAGAGAATGAGAGAGAGACACACACACAGAAAGAGAGAGAGAGAGAGAGAGAGAGAGAGAAGACACACACACAGAGAAAAAGAGAGAAAGAGAGAGAGAGAGAAGACACTCACACAGAGAAAGAGAGAGAGAGAGAGAGAGAGAGAGAGAGAGAGAGAGAGAGAGAGAGAGAGAAAGAGAAAACACACACAGTGAAAGAGAGAGAGAGAGAGAGAGAGAGAGAGAGAGAGAGAGAGAGAGAGAGAGAGAGAGAGAGAGAGAGAGAGAGAGAGAGAGAGAGAGAGAGAGAGAGAGAGACTTAGAGGGAGGAAGACATAAGGGGGTAATATCAACGAGGTTCAGAGTAATACTTAATATCAACAGATGCATTATAAATTTTCATCCGTATCAAAAGCTTTCAAAATCATACAGAATGACATGCTTTTATGTCGCATTTTAATCATTTTTTCATCCCTTAAGATTCTAAGGTCGGTTCCATTAGCAAAGAATATTCTAGAATAATCCTTTTAGACACTTTGCAACAATCCTTTTACGCAATGCTTTACCACCAGCTGCCCCTCTCTATCATGTCTAGATCTAGATTCTCGAACCTTTTGGAAATGTCTGTTCGGATTTTCTTTGCAGCCGATTGAATGGGACTACCATGGTGTGAAATTCCCCAACTCTTCTATTCACATTTTCTCCGCGACAAAGATCGCTAGATCTAGTGGGAAAAAAAAAAAAAAAAAACTTTCTTTGGAGTTATCTGCCCTTACCAATCGCTGTATTTATTGAACTTGGGTCTTCGTTTCTGCATTTTCTGCAGACATGCGCAAATCACGCTAGGCTGCATCCAGCCAATTATGACTGAGAAAGCATTTTAAGAAGGAAATGACTAGAATTTCGGAAATCTCTACAGGATTTGGATTAGCTCTGCAATTTAAATAAAAAATTCCATTTTTTTTAAAACACCTCTGATTAGCTGCGATATTGCATGCATTCTAAAACAAATGTTAAACCTTGCCCAGCAATATTGTTTTTGGCTCCTGTTTCTGAGGTTTTATTTATTGAAGTTGGTCAGTCGCGCCATATTTCCATAGTTTTGAATTTGAATGGGATTAACCGTTTATTAAGTTTATGCAGCTTGTGCTTCAAGCAGAATCTTACATGATATGTCGCAAAAAGTTCTATTATTGATCTGCTGGTTTACAATTTCAATGTAATTTTAAAATTTTTAGTTCTTTGTCCATATAAGTCCAAATTGGGTGACTGTTTACACCTTAAGTTATTTTATTCCATCTTTCACCCGTGTATACAGCGGTTCCTTGGACCAAGAGTTTAGCATTTGTTTTTTATTCTATATGATCTACTGATACTTAATCAACAATTACTATAATGACTTTGATTTCATGATTCTACAGTAATCCATAACAAAGCAATATATGCAACGGGTCCTAAGAATTATATATAATTGTGCCCAAGAGTTTAGCATTTGTTTATTTATTCTATATGATCTACTGATGCTTATTCAATAATTAGTATAATGACTTTGATTTCACGATTCTATAGTAATCTATAACAAAGCGACAGTTCTATACGAATTGAACTAAAGCTCGGAAGCAACACTCTTAATATATCGAAGATTATATATATATATATATATATATATATATATATATATATATATATATAGAGAGAGAGAGAGAGAGAGAGAGATATGTTTAAATAGCATACCGAAATTCATTAAGTTTCTCTCTCTCTCCCTCCACTCTCTCTCTCTCTCTCTCTCTCTCTCTCTCTCTCTCTCTCTCTCTTTCTGTCTGTCGGTCTAAAGTATTCCTTAAGATATTCTACTATTTGAAGCTTTAGAAACTTCCTATACTGTCCTGTCCTGAAAATAAACCATGCACTTCTCACAGTTCGCCACAACATGCTCCAGAACCTTTCAATCATCACTGCTGCAACCGTCACTGACAAGCCACAATATTCGGGCTCGCCACTTTTCTTACAGTAAACGGTTTAGCAAACACGGTCGTGAACAATTTGATGTCTTCACTGATTTTGCGGAATTCCGGGAATTGGGAAGTAATGAGCGACTGTACTGTTTCTGTATGTGAAGCTGTTGGACTTCTGTGTTCTGTCTTCATTGTAGTGGTAATAAAAGAGTTGATGCACGGGCCTATCGAAAAAACGAACGAACAATCTTAGGATGATGGTAAAAGAATAGTGCGTAGTGCAATGTATGTATGTATAGATGGATGGGAGGCGAGGCTTTCTAAAATACAGGCAAAGCCACAGAAGTGAAAAAAAACTTTTTCACGCTTGTGTTATGGTGATCTATTTCTTTTAACTTTTGGCCATAGTTAGGACAAGTTGTATTCAGAACGCACTTAAAGCCTACGCGACAAAAAGATCTAAATTTCCTAACTCTGCCAAATAGTGAAATAGTAAAGCTCACTTTTACAACTCCGCCAAATAGTGAAATAGTAAAGCTCACTTTTACACTTACTGCAAAAGTTTGTTCACTTCGGTGACCAGGCCTGTGCTTTGGGAAACCTCGATGGGGAGGCTGAAATACCTTTAGCGTGACATACTATTGGACTTGTAGTGGTGCCACTCAAATAGAAATTTTGAGAGACTTAGTGACTGAGGTATTGATCTAGTGGTAAGCTCTGGCTTTCTTGACACTTGTATTGGGATTAAATCTTTCAATGGCTAAATGACGTTTTGATTTCTTGGTAAATGCTCTAACTTTATAAACTTGTGGCTATTACATGAACGTAAACAAAGTTCATACAATTCAAAATTTATACAGTTCAAGCAGCGAGTAGGCTATCAGGTCTTGAATGCCGTCCCGTTTCATACTTATAATTATTCCTCATGCTCCTTTGTGGGTTGAGAAAGGATTACTGGTTCGCTGTCAAGTTCCGTCCGGGCTTTATCAAAACCTATTTTTTTAACCTTTTGTTTTAAGCGATTTCAGTAATTTTGTTTCCTCTTTCCTCGGACAAATGAAAAGCGATGCTAGATAGATGATAGATAACACGGACGAACGCACGTGAAAGAGATTAGATGCACAAATTCTCACATATGATTGAGTGTGTGCTAATTTGAGTGATAAAGAGTTTGGCGTATACAGAGGCTTCCCAAGGAACAAGCCGAGTAGTCGATATAAGCAAACCTTCGCAGTAAGTGTAATAATGAGCTGGATTATGTCGCTGTTTGGCACAGCTAGGACAGTTAAATAACTCTATCGTGTGGACCTGTGGGCTGACCTATAAGTGCGTTCAAAGTAAAATTCTGTCCTAGTAATGCTTAAAAGTTAAAAGAAATAGCTCTCTATGACTCTTAACGTTCGAAAGATTTTTACATCGGTAACTCGGCCGGTATTAAAGGATGCCTCGCTGAAAACATGTCCTAATTGGAGAAGACCAATGAATTATGAAGCAGAGATCGAAATAAAGACTTGATGAGCCTCAGCCGCGCTGAAAACACATGTCCTAATTGGAGAACCAATGAATTATGAAGCATATATTGATATAAAGACTTGATGAGCCTCAGCGATAGCTGATGATTACACTTTTCAGATAAAAGCAAAGCCAAGTCGACCGACGTTCAAAGATGTTCAGTAAGAGGGCTAGGTGTCGTTAATTCAATTAAAGTAGATTGGGAGATAAAAAGAAAACTTATATTTACAAGACGGTAATAGAAAATGTTGAAAAGAAAAAAAACAGGGATAGGAAACAGATATGGGGATAACAGAGAGGAAGAAAAACTGGGTGAGGGGAAGGCGATGCAGAGAGAGATTATTAATACAGAAGGCAAAGAGATAGTTAATTTAATAAAAATATAACGCAATATAGAAAGATAATTTATGTTTACTGGATAAATGTATTTAAATGTTAAGACAGGAAGAAAATGATAAAAAGAAAGACAAAGAAAAGAAACATATCTGGGTAAGATGGAGAGAGGAAGAGAGAATGGGTGAACGAAAAGAGGGAGAAAATGAGAATGAGTGAATGAAAACAGAGAGAAAAAGAGAATAGGTGAATGAAAAGAAAGAGAGAGAGAGAAATGGGTGAATAAAAAGAGAGAGAAAGAGAGAAATGGGTGAATAAAAAGAGAGAGAAAGAGAGAAATGGGTGAATAAAAAGAGAGAGAAAGAGAGAGAGAGAAAGAGAGAATGGGTCAATGAAAAGAGAGAGAAAGAGAGAATTTCTAAATGAAAAGAGAGAGGTAGAGAGACATACAGACAGAAAAACAGGTAGACAAAAACACAGACAGAAAAACAGGTAGACAGGTTTACAGGCAGACTGACAGACAGACAGGCGAACAAAGAGAGTGGACTGTAAGAAAGAGAATGTATTTTTTTTAAGGAAAAAAAAAACCTGTTAGTACGTCTTTCTTCTTTTAAGATTTAAGAGTAGTTGATGACGGCAGCAATCCACTTTCAAACTTAGCAGCAGTGTCGAGGACTTGAAAGTTGAAATTCTAGAAAATAACGAAAGAATAGAAAAATAAAGAGACGGGAAAGGAAGTAAAAAGGTTGAAAATAGAGACAGGAGTCGAGAAGGGGGACTCACAAACACCATACAGCTCTCTTGAGTAATTTTTGAAGAGCGAAAGGGGAGATAATGCGTTGCGCAGAGAGATTGTGCAGTGATCCGGTTTCCTCCAAGGGAGCTAATTAAACGGCAGGTTTCCCCAAGCTTGCGCGGAGACAGGGGTAGTCTTGTGTCGGGCTGGGTAGTGAGTGCTCCGTCCGATGGGGCTAGTTAG
>JAWDGP010003690.1:0-10759 GCA_033675545.1 Elysia crispata | reverse complement strand
GTACTTGTTGCATTTGTAGTTGTAGTTGTAGTTCTAGTTTTACTTGTTGTAGTTGTACTTGTTATAGTTGTAGTTGCACATGTAGGAATACTTGTACTTGTTGTAATTGGAGTTAGACTTGTTGTACTTATAGATGTACTTGTATTTGTTGTAGTTGTAGTTGTAGTTGTAGTTGTAAATGTAGTTGTACTTGCTGTGGTTGGGGTTGTACTTGTTGTAGTTGTATTTGTACTTGTACTTGTTTTAGTTGTAGTTCCTTTTGTACTTGTTGTAGTTTTAGTTGTACTTGTTGTAGTTGTACTTAATGTACTTATAATTGTACTTGTAGATTTAGTTGTACTTGTACTTGTTGTAGTTGTCCTTGCACTTGTTCTAGTTTTAGTTTTACATGTTCTAGTTCTATTTGTACTTGTACTTATACTTTTTGTCGATGTAGTTGTAGTTATATTTGTTGTAGTTGCAATTTTACTTTTTGTAGTTATAATTGTACTTGTTGTAGTTGTAGTTGTAGTTGTACATGTTGTAGTTGTAGTTGTACCTGTACTTGTTTTAGTTGTAGTTTTAGTTGTACTTTTTGAAGTTTTAGTTGTAGTTGTACTTGTAATTGTACTTGTTTGATTGTAGTTGCACTTAATGTACTTCTAGTTTTACTTGTTGTAGTTGTAGTTCTACTTGCACATCTACTTGCTGTAGTTGTAGTTGTAGGTGTAATTGTACTTGTTGCAGTTTTAGTTGTATTTGTACTTGTTGTACTTGTACTTGTTGTAGTTGTAGTTGTACTTGTTCCTTTTTTAGTTGTACTTGTACTTGTTGTAGTTGTAGTTGTAGTTGTATTTTTTTGTAGTTGTAGTTGTAGTTGTTATTGTGTTTGTTGTAGTTGTAGTTGTACCTGTACTTGTTGTAGTTGTAGTTGTAGTTGTATTTTTTGTAGTTTTAGATGTACTTGTTCCTGTTGTAGTTCAAATTGCACTTGTATTTGTTGTAGTTGTACATGTTGCATTTGTAGTTGTAGTTGTAGTTGTTGTAGTTGTAGTTGTACATGTTGTAGTTTTAGTTGTAATTGTACTTGTTGTAGTTGTAGTTGTATCTCTACTTGTTGTAGTCTTAGATGTAGTTGTATTTTTGTAGTTTTAGTTGTAATTCTAATTGTTTTAGTTGTAGTTTTACTTAATGTACTTGTAGTTGTACTTGTTGTAGTTGTAGTTGTACTTGCACTTGTACTTGTTGTAGTTGTTTTTGTACTTCTACTTGTTGTAGTTGTACTTGTTCTAGTTAAAGTTGTACTTGTACTTGTTGTAGTTGTACTTTTACTTGTACTTGTTGGAATTGGAGTTGTACTTTTTGTTATTGGATTTTTAATTGTTGTAGTTGTAGTTGTACTTGTACTTGTTGTAGTTGTAGTTGTAGTAGTACTTGTTATAGTTGTAGTTGTACTTGTACTTGTTGTAGTTGTAGTTGCACTTTTTTTAGTTGTAGTTATACTTCCACTTGTACTTGTTGTAGTTCCAGTTGTACTTCTAGTAGTTGTTGTTGTAGTTGTACTTGTTGTAGTTGTAAATATACTTGTTCAATTTGTAGTTATACTTCTTGTAGTTGTAGTTGTACTTGTATTTGTTGAAGTTGTACTTGTACTTGTTGCAGTTGTAGTTGTACTTGTATTTGTTGAAGTTGTACTTGTACTTGTTGCAGTTGTACTTGTTGTATTTGTAGTTGTACTTATTGTACTTGTAGTTGTAATTATACTTGTTGTAGTTGTAGTTGTACTTGTTGTAGTTGTAGTTGTTCTTGTTTTAGTTGTAGTTATACTTGCACTTGTACTTGTTGTAATTGTAGTTGTACTTGTACTGGTTGTAGTTGTAGTTGTATTTGTTGTACTTGTAGTTGTACTTGTTCAAGTGGTAGTAATACTTCTTGTAGTTTTAGTTGTTCTTAAACTTGTTGTAGTTGTTTTAGTTGTAGTTTTTCTTGTAGTTGTACTTGTTGTAGTTGTAGTTGTACTTGTTGTAGTTGTAGTTGTAATTGTAGTTGTACTTGCTGTAGTTTTAAATGTACTTGTACTTGTTGTACTTGTACTTGTACTTGTAGTTGTAGTTGTATTTGTTCCTTTTTTAGTTGTACTTGTACTTGTAATTGTTGTAGTTGTAGTTGTAGTTCTTTTTGTTGTAGTTGTAGTTGTATTTGTTGTTGTACTTGTTGTAGTTGTAGTTGTACTTGTTGTAGTTGTAGTTGTACCTCTACTTGATGTAGTTGTAGTTGTAATAGTATTTTTTTAGTTTTAGTTGTACTTGTACCTGTTGTAGTTGAAATCGCACTTGTATTTGTAGTAGTTGTACTTGTTGCCTTTGTAGTTGTAGTTTTAGTTGTTGTAGTTGTAGTTGTACTTGTTGTAGTTGTAGTTGTATTTGTTGTATTTGTAGGAATACTTGTACTTGTTGTAGTTGTAGTTGTAGTGGTAGTTGTACTTTCTGTAGTTGTGGTTTTAGTTGTTGTAGTTGTACTTGTACTTGTACTTGTTGTAGTTGTAGTTCCTTTTGTACTTGTTGTAGTTTTAGTTGTACTTGTTGTAGTTAGATTTGTTGTAGTTGTAGTTGTACTTGTTGTATTTGTAGTTGTAATTGTATTGTTGTAGTTGTTCTTGCACTTGTTCTAGTTGTAGTTTTACTTGTTCTAGTTCTAGTTGTACTTGTACTTGTACTTTTTGTCGTTGTAGTTTTAGTTGTATTTGTTGTAGTTGCAATTGTACTTTTTGTAGTTGAAACTGTACTTGTTATAGTTGTAGTTGTACCTGTACTTCTTGTAGTTGTAGTTGTAGTTGTATTTGTACTTGTTGTAGTTGTAGTTGTACCTGTACTCTATGTAGTTCTAGTTATAGTTGTACTTTCTGTAAATTTAGTTGTAGTTGTAGTTGTAATTGTACTTGTTTTATTTGTAGTTGTACTTAATGTACTTGTAGTTGTACTTGTTGTAGTTGTAGTTGCACTTGCCATTGTACTTGTTGTGATTGTACTTGTACTTGTACTTGTTGTAGTTGTAGTTTTACTTCTATTTGTTGTGGTTGTAGTTGTAGTTGTACTTGTTATAGTTGTAGTTGTACTTATACTTGTTTTAGTTGTAGTTTCTCTTGTTTTAGTTGTAGTTATACTTGCACTTGTACTTGTTGTAGTTGTAGTTGTACTTGTACTTGTTGTAGTTGTAGTTGTACTTGTACTTTTTGAAGTTGTAATCGTACTTATTGTAGTTGTAGGTTTACTTGTACTTGTATTTGTTGTAGTTGTAGGAATACTTGTACTTGTTGTAGTTGGAGTTACACTTGTTATGGTTGTAGTTGTAGTTGTACTTGTTGTAGTTGTAGTTTTAGTTGTACTTGATGTAATTGTAGTTGTACCTGGACTGGTTGTTGTTCTAGTTGTAGAATTAATTTTTGTAGTTTTAGTTGTAGTTGTAGTTGTACTGTACTAGTTGTAGTTGTAATAAATGTAGTTGTAGTTGTACTTGTTGTAGTTGTAGTTGTACTTGTACTGTACTTGTTGTAGTTGTACTTGTTCTAGTTTTAGTTGTACTTGTTCTAGTTGTAGTTTTACTTGTACTTGTTGTCATTGTACTTGTACTTGTACTTGTTGGAATTGGAGTTGTACTTGATGTCATTGGAGTTGTACTTGTTGTACTTGTAGTTGTACTTGTACTTGTTACAGTTGTAGTTGTACTGTTTTCACTTGTAGTTATCCTTGCACTTGTACTTATTGTAGTTGTAGTTGTACTTCTAGTAGTTGTAGTTGTAGTTGTACTTGTTCAAGTTGTAGTTGTACTTCTTGTAGTTGTATTTCTACTTGTAATTTTTGTAGTTGTGGCTGTACTTGTTGTAGTTGTAGTTGTACTTCTACTTGTTGTATTTGTAGGTAAACTTTTCCTTGTTGTAGTTGTAGTTGTACTTGAACTTCTTGTAGTTGTACTTGTACTGTACTTGTTGTAGTTGTATTTGTAATTGTTGTAGTTGTACTTGTTTTTGTAAATGTTGTAGTTGTACTTGTACTTGTTGTAGTTGTAGTTGTACTTGTACTTGTTGTAGTTGTACTTGTTCTTCTGGTAGGTGATGTTGTACTTGTACTTGTTGTAAATGTAGTTGTCCTTGTTGTATTTGTAGTTGTAAGTGTAGTTATACTTGTTGTAGTTTTAGTTGTACTTGTACTTGTTGTACTTGTACTTGTTGTAGTTGTAGTTGTACTTGTACTTTATTTAGTTGTAGTTGTAGTTGTACTGTTGTAGTTGTATTTGTAGTTGTTGTTGTATTTGTTGTAATTGTATTTGTTCTTGTACCTTTTGTAGTTGAAATTGCACTTGTACTTGTTGTAGTTGTAGTTGCACTTGTTTAATTTTTAGTTCTAATTGTAGTTATACTTGTTGTAGTTTTAGTTGTACTTGTACTTGTTGTACTTGTGCTTGTTGTAGTTGTAGTTGTTCTTGTACTGTTGTAGTTGTAATTATAGTTGTAGTTGTAAATGTTGTAGTTGTAGTTTTACTTGTTGTAGTTGTAGGAATACTTTTATTTGTTGTAGTTGGAGTTAGACTTGTTGTACTTGTGGATGTACTTGTACTTGTTGTAGTTGTAGTTGTAGTTACAGTTGTACTTGCTGTAGTTGTGGTTATACTTCTTCTAGTTGTACTTGTACTTGTACTTGTTGTAGTTTTATTTCTACTTGTTGTAGTTGTACTAGTTGTAGTTGTAGTTGTACTTGTACTTGTTGTAGTTGTCCTTACACTTCTTTTAGTTGTAGTTTTACTTGTTCTAGTTTTAGTTGTACTTGTACTTGTACTTGTTGTAGTTGTAGTTGTAGTTGTACTTGTTGTAGTTTTAATTCCACTTGTACTTGTTGTACTTGTAGCTGTACTTGTACTTTTTCAAGTTTTAGTTGTACTTGTACTTGTTGTACTTGTAGCTGTACTTGTACTTTTTGTAGTTGTAGTTGTACTTGTTGTAGTTTTAGTTGTAGTTGTACTTGTTGTAGTTGTAGTTGTATCTGTACTTGTTGTAGTCTTAGATGTAGTTGTACTTTTTGTAGTTTTAGTTGTAGTTGTATTTGTAATTTTATTTGTTTTAGTTGTAGTTGTACTTAATGTACTTGTAGTTGTACTTGTTGTAGTTGTAGTTGTACTTGCACTTGTACTTGTTGTAGTTGTACTTGTTCTAGTTAAAGTTGTACTTGTACTTGTACTTGTTGGAATTGGAGTTGTACTTGTTGTTAATAGATTTTTAATTCTTGTTGTTGTAGTTGTAGTTTTAGTTGTAGTTTTACTTTTTATAGTTGTAGTTGTACTTGTTGTAGTTATAGTTGAACTTTTTTTAGTTGTAGTTATACTTCTCTTTGTACTTGTTGTAGTTGTAGTTGTACTTGTAGTAGTTGTTGTTATAGTTGTACTTGTTGTAGTTGTAAATGTACTTGCTCAAATTGTAGTCATACTTCTTGTAGTTGTAGTTGTACTTGTACTTGTTTTAGTTGTAATTCTACTTGTTGTAGTTGTAGTTGTACTTGTTGTAGTTGTAGTTGTACTTTTTGTAAGTGTAGTTGTACTTATACTTGTTTTAGTTGTAGTTGTACTTGTTATAGTTGTAGTTATTCTTGTTTTAGTTGTAGTTATATTTGCGCTTGTACTTGTTGTAGTTGTAGTTGTATTTGTTGTACTTGTAGTTGTACTTGTTCAAGTGGTAGTTATAATTCTTATAGTTGCAGTTGTACTTGTACTTGTACTTGTTGTAGTTGTACTTGTACTTGTTGTAGTTGTTGTTGTTGTAGGTTTAGTTGTACATGTACTTGTTCTACTTGTACTTGTACTTGTAGTTGTAGTTGTATTTGTTCCTTTTTTAGTTTTACTTGTCTTTGTTATTGTTGTAGTTGTAGTTGTAGCTGTATTTATTGTAGTTGTAGTTGTAGTTGTTGTTGTACTTGTTGTAGTTGTAGTTGTACTTGTTGTAGTTGTAGTTTTACCTGTACTTATTGTAGTTGTAGTTGTAGTTGTATTTTTTGTAGTTTTAGTTGTAATTGTACCTATTGTAGTTGAAATTGCACTTGTACTTGTTTAAGTTGTAGTTGTACTTGTTGTTGTTGTAGTTGTACTTGTTGTAGTTGTAGTTGTACTTCTTGTACTTGTACTTCTACTTGTACTTGTGGTTGCTAATGTTGTACTTTTACTTCTTGTAGTTGTAGTTGTACTTGTTGTAGTTGTATTTGTAGATGTAGTTGTAGTTGTTGTAGATTTGGTTGTACTTGTACTTGTACTTTTTGTAGTTGTAGTTTTACTTGTTGTAGTTGTAGTTGTTGTAGTTTCAGTTATACATGTACTTGTTCTACTTGTACTTGTACTTGTAGCTGTAGTTGTATTTGTTCCTTTTTTAGTTGTACTTGTATTTGTAATTGTTGTAGTTCTAGTTGTAATATTATTTTTTGTAGTTTTAGTTGTACTTGTACCTGTTGTAGTTGAAATTGCGTTTGTATTTGTTGTAGTTGTACTTGTTGCATTTGTAGTTGTAGTTTTAATTGTTGTAGTTGTAGTTGTACATGTTGTAGTTGTAGTTGTACTTGTTGTATTTGTAGGAATACTTGTATTTGTTGTAGTTGAAGTTAGACTTGTTTATTTTGGAGATGTACTTGTACTTGTTGTAGTTGTAGTTGTAGTTGTACTTCCTGTAGTTATGGTTTTAGTTTTTGTAGTTGTACTTGTACTTGTACTTTTTGTAGTTGTAGTTCCACTTGTACTTGTTGTAGTTTTAGTTGTACTTTTTGTAGTTAGATTTGATGTAGTTGTCGTTGTACTTGTTGTATTTTTAGTTGTACTTGTACTTGTTGTAGTTGTCCTTGCACTTGTTCTAGTTGTAGTTTTACTTGTTCTAGTTCTATTTGTACTTGTACGTGTACTTTTTGTCGTTGTAGTTTTAGTTGTATTTGTTGTAGTTGCAATTGTACTTTTTGTAGTTGAAATTGTACTTGTTATAGTTGTAGTTGTACCTGTACTTCTTGTAGTTGTAGTTGTAGTTGTATTTTTACTTGTTGTAGTTGTAGTTGTACCTGTACTTGATGTAGTTGTAGTTGTAGTTGTACTTTTTGTAAATTTAGTTGTAGTTGTATTTGTAATTGTACTTGTTGTAGATGTTTTAGTTGTAGTTGTACTTGTACTTTTACTTGTTGTAGTTGTAGTTGTAGTTGTATTTAAAGTTGTACTTGTTGTAGTTTTAATTGTATCTGTACTTGTTGTAGTCTTAGATGTAGTTGTACTTTTTGTAGTTTTAGTTGTAGTTGTATTTGTAAACGTACTTGTTTTATTTGTAGTTGTACTTAATGTACTTGTAGTTGTACTTGTTGTAGTTGTAGTTGCACTTGCCATTGTACTTGTGGTAGTTGTACTTGTACTTGTACTTGTTGTAGTTGTAGTTTTACTTGTAGTTGTAGTTTTAGTTGTACTTCTTATAGTTTTAGTTGTACTTTTACTTGTTGTAGTTGTAGTTGTACTTATACTTGTTTTAGTTGTAGTTATACTTGCACTTGTACTTGTTGTAGTTATAGTTGTACTTAAAATTCTGTAGTTATACTTGTACTCGTTGTAGTTTTAGTTTTACTTGTTGTATTGTAGTTGTTTTTGAACTTGTATTTGTTGTGGTTGCAATTGTACTTTTTGTAGTTGTAATTTTACTTGTTGTAGTTGTACTTGTACTTGTACTTCTCGTAATTGTAGTTGTACTTGCTCTAGTTGTACTTGTACTTGTACTTGTTGTAGTTGTACTTTTTTGTTACTGTTTAAACTGCAGTTGTACTTGTTGTAATTGGAGTTGTACTTATTGTACTTGTAGTTGTACTTATACTTGTTGTAGTTCTAGCTGTACTTGTTCTAGTTGTAGTTGTTCTTCTTTTAGTTGTAGTTATACTTGCACTTGTACTTGTTGTAGTTGTAGTTGTACTATTTGCACTTGTTGTAGTTGTACTTGTACTTGTTGTAGTTGTAATTGTTCTTGTTGTAGTTGTACTTGTACTTGTACTTCTTGTAGTTGTAGTTGTACTTGCTGTAGTTTTACTTGTACTTGTACTTGTTGTGGATGTACTTGTACTTGTACTTGTTTAAACTGCAGTTGTACTTGTTGTAATTGGAGTTGTACTTGTTATACTTGTAGTTGTACTTATACTTGTTGTAGTTGTAGTTGTACTTGTTGTAGTTGTAGTTGTTGTCGTTTTAGTAGTAGTTATACTTGCACTTGTACTTGTTGTAGTTGTAGTTGTACTTGTAGTAGTTGTAGTTGTAGTTGTACTTGTTGTACTTGTATTTGCACTTGTTCAAGTGGTAGTTATACTTCTTGTAGTTGTAGTTGTACTTGTACTTGTTGTAGATGTTTTAGTTGTAGTTGTACTTGTACTTGTACTTGTTGTAGTTGTAGTTGTAGTTGTAATTGTAGTTGTACTTGTTGTAGTTTTAATTGTATCTGTACTTGTTGTAGTCTTAGATGTAGTTGTACTTTTTTAATTTTAGTTGTAGTTGTATTTGTAATTCTAATTGTTTTAGTTGTAGTTGTACTTAATGTACTTGTAGTTGTACTTGTTGTAGTTGTAGTTGTACTAGCACTTGTACTTGTTGTACTTGTACTTGTACTTCTACTTTTTGTAGTTGTACTTGTTCTAGTTAAAGTTGTACTTGTACTTGTAGTAGTTGTACTTGTACTTGTACTTGTTGGAATTAAAGTTGTTTTTGTTGTTATTGGATTTTTAATTGTTGTAGTTGTAGTTGTACTTGTACTTGTTGTAGTTGTAAATGTAGTTGTACTTGTTATAGTTTTAGTTGTACTTGTACTTGTTGTAGTTTTAGTTGTACTTGTAGTAGTTGTTGTTGCAGTTGTACTTGTTGTAGTTGTAAATGTACTTGTTCAACTTGCTGTTATACTTCTTGTAGTTGTAGTTGTAGTTGTACTTGTACTTGTTGTAGTTGTAATTGTACTTGTTGTAGTTGTAGTTGTACTTGTTGTAGTTGTAGTTGTATTTGTTGTAGTTGGAGTTATAGATGTTGTTGTACTTGTTGTTGTACTTGTTGTAGTTGTAGTTGTACTTATTGTACTTCTAGTTGTACTTATACTTGTTGTAGTTGTAGTTGTACCTGTTGTAGTTGTAGTTGTTCTTGTTTTAGTTGTACTTATACTTCCACTTGTACTTGTTGTACTTGTAGTTGTACTTATACTAGTTGTAGTTGTAGTTGTATTTGTTGTACTTGAAGTTGTACTTGTTCAAGTGGTAGTTATACTTCTTGTAGTTGTAGTTCTACTTGTACTTGTTGTAGTTGTTTTAGTTTTAGTTGTACTTGTACTTGTACTTGTTGTAGTTGTAGTTTAATTGTATTTGTACTTGTTGTATTTTTAATTGTACTTGTACTTGTTGTACTTGTACTTGTACTTGTTGTAGTTGTAGTTGTACTTCTTCCTTTTTTAGTTGTATTTGTACTTGTACTTTTTGTATTTGTAGTTGTAGTTCTATTTGTTGCAGTTGTAGTTCTAGTTTTTGTTGTACTTGTTGTAGTTGTACTTGTACTTGTTGTAGTTTTAGTTGTACTTGTTGTTGTATTTATAGTTGTACTTTTTGTAGTTGTAGTTGTACTTGTACTTGTTGTAGTTGAAATTGTACTTGTATTTAGTTGTAGTTGCACTTGTTGCATTTGTAGTTGTAGTTTTTGTTGTTGTAGTTGTATTTGTACTTCTTGAGTTGTAGTTGTAGTTGAACTTGTTGTAGTTGTAGGATTAGTTGTACTTGTTGTGGTTGTACTTGTACTTGTTGTTGTACTTGTACTTGTTGTAGTTGTATTTGTACTTGTACTTGTACTTGTTGTAGGTTGTAGGAATACTTGTATTTTTTGTAGTTTAAATTACACTTGTTGTCCTTGTAGTAGTACTTGTGCTTGTTGTAGTTGGAGTTAGACTTTTTGTCCTTGTAGTTGTTCTTTTACTTGTTGCAATTGTAGTTGTAGTTGTAAATGCACTTTTTGTAATTGTTATTGCCCTTGTACATGTTCTAGTTGTAGTCTTAGTTGTACTTGTTGTGGTTGTAGTTTTAATTGTTGTTGTAGTTATACTTGTTGTAGTTGTAGTTATACTTGTTGTAGTAGTATTTGTACTTGTACTTGTTGTAGTTCTGGTTGCACTTGTACTAATCTAGTTGTAGTTGTAGTTGCACTTGTTATAGTTGTTGTTGTACTTGTTGTAGTTGTACTTGTACTTGTACTTTTTGTAGTTGTAGTTGTACTTGTTGCAGTTGTACTTGTAATTCTTGTAGTTGTAGTTGTTGTTGTACTTGTACTTGTTGTAGTTGTAGTTACACTTGTTGTAGTTGTAGTTGCACTTGTCTAAGATTGTAGTTGTTGTTGTAGTTGTACTTGTTGTCGTTGTTTGTCGTATTTGTACTTGTTTTAGTTTTAGTTGTACTTGTACTCTAAGTTGTAGTTGTACTTGTTGAAGTTGTACTTTTACTTGTACTTGTTGTAGTTGTAATTGTACATGTTGCTGTTGTAGTTGTACTTGTACTAGTTGCAGTTGTACTTGTTGCAGTTGTAGTTGTACTTGTTGTAGTTGTAGTTGGTCTTGTACTTGTTGTAGTTGTGGTTGTACTTGTTGTAGTTGTAGTTGTAGTTGTAATGGTAGTTGTACTTGTTGTAGTTTTAGTTGTACTTGTACTTTTTATACTGTACTTGTACTTGTTGTAGTTTAAGTTGTAGTTGTAGTTGCACTTGTTGTAGTTGTAGT
>JAWDGP010003688.1:0-16003 GCA_033675545.1 Elysia crispata | reverse complement strand
ACAAGGACAACAAGTACAAGTACAACTACAACTACAACAAGTACAACTACAACTACAACTACAACAAGTACAACTACAACTACAACTACAACAAGTACAACTACAACTACAACAAGTACAACTACAACTACAACTACAACAAGTACAACTACAACTACAACTACAACAAGTACAAGTACAACTACAACTACAACAAGTACAACTACAACTACAACTACAACAAGTATAAGTACAACTACAACTACAACTACAACAAGTACAACTACAAATACAACTACAACAAGTACAACTACAACTACAACTACAACAAGTACAACTACAAATACAATTACAACAAGTACAACTACAACTACAGGTACAACTACAACTACAACAAGTACAACTACAACTACAGCTACAACAAGTACAACTACAACTACAACTACAACAAGTACAACTACAACTACAACTACAGCTACAACAAGTACAACTACAACTACAACAAGTACAACTACAACTACAACTACAACAAGTACAACTACAACTACAACTACAACAAGCAAAACTATAACTACAACTAAGACAAGCATCAGTTTAACTACAACTACAACAAGTATAAGTACAACTACAACTACAACAATTACAAGTACAAATACATCAAATACAACTTCACGTACAACTACAAGTACAACTACAACTACAACAATTACAAGTACAACTACAACTACAACAAGTACAACTACAACTAAAAGTACAAGAAATACAACTACAACTACAACTACAACAAATACAATTACAACTACAACTACAAAAAGTAGAACTAAAAATAAAACTAGAACAAGTACAACTACATTTACAACAAGTACAAGTACAACTACAACTGCAACTAAAACTACAACAAGTAAATGTACAACTACAACTACAACAAGTAGATCTAGAACTACAACTATAACAAGTACAACTTTAACTACAAGAAGTACAACTACAACTTTTATTACAACAATACAACTACAACTACAACTACAACAAGTGAAACTACAAATACAACTACAACAAGTACATCTACAACTACAACTATAACAAGTACAACTACAAGTACAACTACAACAAATACAAATACAACTACACAAACAAAAAATAGATCTACAACTACAACTACAACAAGTACTACTACAACTACAACTACAACAAGTCCAAATATAACTACAACTACAAGAAGTACAAGTACAACTACAACAAGTAAAACTAAATTTACAACAAGTACAACTACAACTACAACTACAACAAGTACTGCTACAACTACAAATACAACAAGTCCAAATATAACTACAACTACAAGAAGTACAAGTACAACTTAAACTACAACAAGTAAAACTACAACTACAACTAAAACAAGTACAACTACAATTACAACAAGTACAAGTACAACTACAACTACAACAAGTACAACTACAACTACAACAAGTACAACTACAACTACAACTACAACAAGAACAACTACAACTACAACTACAACAAGTACAAGTACAATTACAACTACAACTACAACAAGTACAACTACAACTACAACTACAACAAGTACAACTACAACTATAACAAGTACAACTATAACTACAACAAGTAGAGCTACAACTACAACTACAAGTAGAAATACAACTACAAATACAACAAGTAAAATTACAACTATAACAAGTACAAGTACAACTACAACTACAACAAGTACAACTACAACAAGTACAACTACAACTACAACTACAACAAGTACAACTACAACTACAACAAGTACAACTACAACTACAACAAGTACAACTACAACTACAACAAGTACAAGTACAACTACAATAACAACAAGTATAAGTACAACTTCAAAAAGTACAACTACAACTACAACTACAACAAGTACAACTACAACTACAACTACAACAACTACAACTACAACTACAACAAGTACAACTACAACTACAACTACAACAAGTACAAATACAACTACAACAAGTACAACTACAACTACAACAAGTACAAGTACAACTGCAACTACAACAAGTACAACTACAACTACAACTACAACAAGTACAACTACAACTACAACAAGTACAACTACAACTACAACTACAACAAGTACAACTACAACTACAACAAGTACAACTACAACTACAACTACAACAATGACAACTACAACTACAACTACAACAAGTACAACTACAACTACATCAAGTACAAGTACATCTACAACTACAACAAGTACAACTACAACTACAACTACAACAAGTACAACTACAACTACAACTACAACAAGTACAACTACAACTACAACAAGTACAACTATAACAACAACAAGTACAACTACAACAAGTACAACTACAACTACAACTACAACAAGTACAACTACAACTACAACTACAACAAGTACAAGTACAACTACAACTACAACAAGTATATTTACAACTACAACTACAACAAGTACGACTACAAGTACAACTACAACAAGTACAACTTCAAGTACAACTACAACAAGTACAACTACAACTACAACAACAACAAGTACAACTACAACTACAGCTACAACAAGCTAATCTACAACTACAACTAAAACAAGTACAACTACAATTACAACTACCACTACAACAAGTACAACTACAACTACAACAAGTACAAGTACAACTACAACTACAACAAGTAAAACTACAACTACAACTACAACAAGTACAACTACAACTACAAATACAAGAAGTACAACTACAACTACAACTACAACAAGTACAAGTAAAAATATATCTACAACTACAAGAAGTACAACTACAACCACATCAACAACAACTACAACTACAACTAAAACTACAACAAGTACAACTACAACTACAACAAGTACATTTACAACTACAACTACAACAAGTACAACTACAACTACAACTACAACAAGTACAACTACAACTACAACTACAACAAGTACAACTACAACTACAACTACAACAAGTACAACTACAACTACAACTACAACTACAACAAGTACAACTACAACTACAACTACAACAAGTACAACTACAACAAGTACAACTACAACTACAACAAGTACAACTGAAACTTCAACAAGAACAACTACAACTACAACTACAACAAGTACAACTACAACTACAACTACAACAAGTACAACTACAACTACAACTACAACAAGTACAACTACAACTACAACTACAACAAGTACAACTACAACTACAACAAGTACAACTACAACTACAACTACAACAAGTACAACTACAACTACAACTACAACAAGTACAACTACAACTACAACTACAACAAGTACAACTACAACTACAACTACAACAAGTACAACTACAACTACAACTACAACAAGTACAAGTACAACTACAACTACAACAAGTACAACTACAACTACAACTACAACAAGTACAACTACAACTACAACTACAACAAGTACAACTACAACTACAACAAGTACAACTTCAAGTACAACTACAACAAGTACAACTACAACTACAACAACAACAAGTACAACTACAACTACAACTACAACAAGTACAACTACAAGTACAATTACAAAAAGTATAGGTACAACTACAACTACAACAAGTACGACTACAAGTACAACTACAAAAGGTATAAGTAGAACTACAACTACAACAAGTACAACTACAACTACAACAAGTACATCTACAACTACAACTACAACAAGTACAACTACAACTACAACTACAACAAGTACAAGTACAACTACAACTACAACAAGTACAACTACAACTACAACTACAACAAGTACAACTACAACTACAACAAGTACAACTACAACTACAACTACAACAAGTACAACTACAACTACAACTACAACAAGTACAACTACAACTACAACAAGTAGAACTACAACTACAACTACAACAAGTACAACTACAACTACAACAAGTACAACTACAACTACAACAAGTACAACTACAACTACAACTACAACAAGTACAACTACAACTACAACTACAACAAGTACAAATACAAATACAACAAGTACAACTAAAACTACAATTACTACAAGTACAACTAGAACTACAACTAGAATAGGTACAACTACAACTAAACAATTACAACTACAACTACCACAAGTACACTTACAACTACAACAAGTACAAGTCCAACTAGAACTACAACTAGAACAAGTACAAGTACAACTAAAACTACAACAATTACAACTACAACTACAACTACAACAAGTACAAATACAAGTATAACTACAACAAGTACAACTACAACTACAACTACAACAAGTACAAGTACAACTACAAAACCATCATGTTTAACTACAAATACAACTAGAACAAGTATAACTACAACTACAACTACAACAAGTACAATTACAATTACAATTACAAATCAGTACAACCACAACTACAACTACAAGGAGTAGAACTACAACTACACCAAGTACAACTACAACTACAACTACAAAAGCAATAACTGAATCTACAACTACAACTACAACAAGTAAGAATACAACTAAAACTACAACAAGTACAACTACAACTACAACTAAAACAAGTACAACTACAACTACAACAAGTACAACTACAACTACAACTACAACAAGTACAACTACAACTACAACTACAACAAGTACAACTACAACTACAACAAGTACAACTACAACTACAACTACAACAAGTACAAGTACAACTACAACTACAACAAGTACAACTACAACTACAACTACAACAAGTACAAGTACAACTACAACTACAACAAGTACAAGTACAACTACAACTACAACTACAACAAGTGCAACTGCAATAACAACTATAACAAGTACAACTACATCTACAACTACGACATATACAACTACAACTACAACAATTACAACTACATTTACAACTACAACTACAACAAGTACAACTACAACTACAACAAGTATAAGTACAACTACAACTACAACAAGTACAAGTACATCTACAACTACAACTACAACTAAAACTAGAACTACAACAAGAACAACTACAACTACAACTACAAAAAGCACAACTACAACTACAACTACAACAAGTACAACTACAACAAGTACAAGTAAAACTGCAACTACAACAAGTACAACTACAACTACAACAAGTACAACTTCAACTACAACTACAACATTTACAACTACAACTGCAAGAAGTACCAGTACAACTACAACTGGAACAAATTCAACTACAACTAGAACTACAACAAGTAATACTATAACTACAACTACAACAAGTACAACTTCAACTACAACTACAACAAGTACAACTACAACTACAACAAGTACAACTACAACTACAACTACAACAAGTACAAATACAACTACAAATACAACAAGTACAACTACTACTCAAAGTACAACAGTACATTTACAACTCCAACTACAACAATAACAACTACAACTACAACTACAACAAATAGAACTACAACTACAACTATAACAAGTAAATCTACAACTACAACTACAACAAGTACAACTACAACTACAACTACAACAAGTACAACTACAACTACAACAAGTACAACTACAACTACAACTACAACAAGTACAACTACAACTACAACTACAACAAGTACAATTACAACTACAACACAAAAAAGTACAACTACAACTACAACTACAACAAAAACAACTACAACTACTTGTTGTAGTTGTAGTTATTGTTGTAGTTGTAATTTTTGTAGTTGTACTTGTTGTAGTTGTAGTTCTACTTGTTGTAGTTGTAGTTGTAGTTGTACTTGTTGTAGTTGTATTTGTACTTGTACTTGTTGTAGTTTTAGTTGTAGTTGTACTTGTTGTAGTTGTAGTTGTAGTTGTAGTTGTACTTGTTGTAGTTGTAGATGTACTTTTACTGGTTGTAGTTGTAGTTGTACTTGTTGTAATTGTAGTCTTAGTTGTACTTGTTGTAGTTGTAGTTGTAAATGTAGTTGTACTTGTTTTAGTTGTAGTTATACTTGTTTTAGTTGTAGTGGACTTAATGTAGTTGAAGTTGTACTTGTTGTAGTTGTAATTGTACTTGTAACAGTTGTTGTTGTAGTTGTACTTGTTGTAGTTGTTGTAGTTGTACTTGTTGTAGTTGTAGTTGTAGTTGTACTTGTTGTGGTGTAGTTGTAGTTGTACTTGTTGTAGTTGTAGTTGTACTTGTTGTAGTTGTAAGTTTGTACTTGTACTTGTTGTAGTTGTAGTTGTAGTTGTACTTCTTTGTAGTTGTAATTGTACTTGCTTGTAGTTGTACTTTTGTAGTTGTAACTTGTTGTAGTTGTAGTTGTACTTGTACTTGTTGTAGTTGTAGTTGTAGCTTGTACTTTTTGTAGTTGTAGTTGTAGTTGTACTTGTTGTAGTTGTAGTTGTAGTTGTACTTGTAAAGTTGTAGTTGTAGTTGTACTGTTGCAGTTGTAGTTGTAGTTGTAATTTCTTGTTGTAGTTATAGTTGCATTTGTACTTGTTGTAGTTGTAGTTGTAGTTGTACTTGTTGTAGTTGTTGTAGTTGTATCTGTTGTAGTTGTAGTTGTAGTTGAACTTGTTGTAGTTGTAGATGCTTCACTCTTGTACTTGCTGTATGTAGTTCTTGGTTGTTGTTGTAGTTGTACTTGTTGTAGTTGTAGTTGTAGTTCTACTTGTTTGTTGTTGTTGTAGCTTGTAGTTGTACATTGTTGTAGTTGTGGTTGTAGTTGTACTTGTTGTAGTTGTAGTTGTACTTGTGGTAGTTGTAGTTGTGGTTGTAGTTGTACTTGTTGTAGTTGTAGTTAATTTGTACTTGTTGTAGTTGTAGTTGTAGTTGTACTTGCTGTGTAGTTGTCAGTTGTAGTTGTACTTGTTGTAGTTGTAGTTGTAGTTGTATTTGTTGTAATTGTAGTTGTAATTTTGTACTTGTTGTTGTTGTACTTGTTGTTGTTGATGTTGTAGTTGTTCTTGTTGTAGTTGTAGTTGTAGTTGTACTTGTTGTAGTTGTTGCGGTAATTGTACTTTTGTAGTTGTAGTTGTAGTTATAGTATTGCACTTGTTGTAGTGTAGTAGTTGTACTTGTACTTGTTGCAGTTGTAGTTGTATTTGTACTTTTGTGGTCAGTCTTTGTAGTTGTACTTGTTGTAGTTGTAGTTGTACTTGTTATAGTTGTAGTTGTAGATGTACTTGTTGCAGCTGTAGTTGTAGTTGTACTTGTTGTTGTAGTTGTAGCTGTACTAATTGTAGTTGTAGTTTTACTTGTTGTAGTTGTAGTTATACTTGTACTTTTTTGAAGTTGTAGTTGTGCCTTGTAGTAGTACTTGTTGTAATTGTAGTTGTAGTTGTACTTGTTGTAGTTGTAGTTGTAGTTGTACTTGTTGTAGTTGTAGTTGTAGTTGTACATGTTGTAGTTGTACTAGAAAATTGTATTTGTTGTAGTTGTAGTTGTACTTGTAGTTGTTTTAGTTGTAGTTGTAGTTGTTGTAGAACTAGTTGTAAATGTACTTGTTGTAGTTGTAGTTGTATGTGTACTTATTGTAGTTGTAGTTGTAGTTGTACTTGTTGTAAATTTAGTTGTAATTGTAGTTGTACTTGTTGTAGTTGTAGTTGTACTTGTTGTAGTTGTAGTTGTAGTTGTAGTTGTAGTTGTACTTGTTTAGTTGTAGTTGTACTTGTACTTGTTGTAGTTGTAGTTGTATATGTTGTAGTTGTTGTTGTACTTGTACTTTTTGTAGTTTTAGTTGAAGTTGAACTTTTTCTAGTTGTAGTGGTACTCGTTGTAGTTGTTGTTGTAGTTGTTGTAGTTGTAGTTGTAATTGTACTTCTTGTTGTTGTAGTTCCAGTTGTATGTGTAATTGTGGCTGTGGTTGTACCTGTTGTAGTTGTAGATGTAATTGTACTTGTTGTGGTTGTTGTTGTACTTTTTGTAATTGTAGCTGAAGTTGCATTTGCTGTAGTTGTAGTTGTAATTGTACTTGTTGTAGTTGTATTTGTACTTCTTCTTCTTGTAGTTGTAGTTGTACTTGTTGTAGTTGTATTTGTAGTTCTACTTGTTCTAGTTGTAGTTGTATTTAAACGTTGTAGTTGTAGTTGTACTTGTACTTGTTGTAGTTGTAGTTGTAGTTGTACTTGTTGTAGTTGTAGTTGTCCTTGTATTTGTTGTAGTTGTAGTTGTATTTGTTGTAGTTGTAGGTGTACTTGTTGTAGTTGTAGTTGTAGAGGTACTTGTTGTGGTTGTAGTTGTATTGTACTTCTTGTAGTTTTAGTTGTATTTTTTGTAGTTGTAGTTGTACTTGTTGTAGTTGTAGTTGTACTTGTAATGTACTTGTTAAAGTTGTAGTTGTAGTTTTAGTTGTAGTTGTACTTGTTGTACTTGTAGTTGTAATTGTACTTGTTGTAGTTGTAGTTGTATTTGTTTTAGTTTTAGTTGACTTGTTGTACTCATAGTCGTAGTTGTTCTTGTTGTAGTTATAGTTGCATTTATACTTGTTGTACTTGTTGTAGTTGTAGTTGTACTTGTTAAAATTGTAGTTGAAATTGTATTTGTAGTTGTAGTTCTATTTGTACTTGTTGTAGTTGTAGTTGTACTTGTTGTAGTTGTAGTTGTACTTGTTGTAGTTGTTGTAGTTGTAGTTGTAGTTCTACTTGTAGTTGTTGCAGTTGTAGTTGTACTTGTTCTACTTGTAGTTGGAGGTGTATTTGTTGTTGTTGTACTTGTAGTTGTAGTTGTACGTATAGTTGTGTAGTTGTAGTTGTACTTGCTGTAGTTGTAGTTGTACTTGAACTTGTTGTAGTTGTTACTTATTGTAGTTGTAATTGTACTTGTTGTAGTTGTAGTTGTAGTTGTACTTTTACTCGTACTTGTTGTAGTTGTATTTGTAGTTGTACTTGTTGTAGTTGTACATGTAGTTCTACTTGTTTTAGTTGTAGTTGTAGTTCTACTTGTTTTAGTTGTAGTTGTACTTGTACTTGTTGTAGTTGTAGTTGTACTTGTTGTAGTTGTAGTTGTACTTGTACTTGTTGTAGTTGTAATTGTAGTTGTAGTTGTACTTGTTGTAATTGTAGTTGTAGTTGTAGTTCTACTTGTTGTAGTTGTAGTTATAACTGTACTTGTTGTTGTTGTTGTAGTTGTAGTTGTACTTGTACTTGTAGTTGTACTTGTACCTGTACTTGTTGTAGTTGTAGTTGTACTTTTACTTGTTATAGTTATACTTGTTGTAGTTGTTATGTAGTTGTACTTCTTGTAGTTGTAATTGTACTTGTTGTAGTTGTAGTTGTACTTGTTGTAGTTGTAGTTGTACTTGTTGTAGTTGTAGTTATACTTGTACTTGTTGTAGTTGTAGTTGTAGTTGTACTTGTTGTTGTAGTTGTAGTTGTACTTGTTGTAGTTGTAGTTGTACTTGTTGTAGTTGTAGTTGTATATGTTGTACTTGTATTTGTACTTGTACTTGTTGTAGTTGTAGTTGTACTTGTTGTAGTTGTATTTGTAGTTTTACTTGTTCTAATTGTAGTTTTAGTTCCACTTGTTGTATTTGTAGTTGTAGTTGTACTTGTTGTAGTTGTACTTGTAGATGTACCTGTTGCAGTTAACTTGTACTTGTTATACTTGTAGTTGTACTTGTTGTAGTTGTAGTTGTACTGTTGTGTTGTAGTTGTAGTTGTAGTTGCACTTGTTGTAGTTGTAGTTGTACTTTTTTGTAGTTGTAGTTGTAGTTGTACTTGTTGTAGTTGTAGTTGTACTTGTACTTGTTGTAGTTGTAGTTGTACTTGTTGTAGTTGTAGTTGTAATTGTACTTGTTGTAGTTGTAGTTGTAGTTGTACTTGTAGTTGTACTTGTTGTGGTTGTACTTCCTGTAGTTGTAGCTGTACTTGTACTTGTTATAGTTGTACTTTTTGTAGTTGTACTTGTACTTGATGGAGTTGTAGTTATAGTTGAACTTGTTGTTGTTGTAGCTGTACTTGTACTTGCTGTAGTTGTAGTTGTTGGAGTTATAGTTCTTGTTGTAGGTTTTTTGTTGTAGTTGTAGTTGTAGTTGTACTTGTTGTAGTTGTAGTTGTACTTGTACTTGTTGTAGTTGTAGTTTTACTTGTTGTAGTTGTAGTTGTAGTTGTACTTGTTGTAGTTGTAGTTGTACTTTTTGTAGTTGTAGTTGTAGTTGTACTTGTTGTAGTTGTAGTTATACTTGTACTTGTTGTAGTTGTAGTTGTAGTTGTACTTGTTGTAGCTTTAGTTGAACTTGTACTTGTTGTAGTTGTAGTTGTATTTGTAGTTGTATTTGTAGTTGTAGTTGTAGTTGTACTAGTAGTTGTAAATGTACTTGTTGTAGTTGTAGTTTTACTTGTACTTGTTGTAGTTGTAGTTGTACTTGTTGTAGTTGTAGTTGTAGCTGTACTTGTTGTAGTTGTAGTTGTAGTTGTACTTGTTGTAGTTGTAGTTGTACTTGTACTTGTTGTAGTTGTACTTGTACTTGTTGTAGTTGTAGTTGTAGTTGTACTTGTTGTAGTTGTAGTTGTAGTTGTACTTGTTGTAGTTGTAATTGTAGTTGTACTTGTTGTAGTTGTAGTTGTAGTTGTACTTGTACTTGTTGTAGTTGTAGTTGTACTTGTTGTAGTTGTAGTTGTACTTGTACTTGTTGTAGTTGTAGTTGTACTTGTACTTGTTGTAGTTGTAGTTGTAGTTGTAGTTGTACTTGTTGTAGTTGTAGTTGTAGTTGTACTTGTTGTAGTTGTAGTTGTAATTGTACTTGTTGTAGTTGTAGTTGTAGTTGTACTTGTTGTAGTTGTAGTTATACTTGAACTTGGTTTAGTTGTACTTGTACTTGTACTTGTTGTAGTTGTAATTGTACTTGTTGTAGTTGTAGTTGTTTTTGATGTAGTTGTAGTTGTAGTTGTACTTGTTATAGTTGTAGTTGTACTTGTACTTGTTGTAGTTGTAGTTGTGGTTATACTTGTTGTAGTTGTAGTTAAAGTCGTACTTGTTGTAGTTGTAGTTGTACTTGTTGTAGTTGTATTTCTACTTGTACTTGTTGTAGTTGTAGTTAAAGTTGTACTTGTTGTTGTGTAGTTGTAGTTGTACTTGTACTTGTTGTAGTTATATTTTTGCTTGTTGTAGTTGTAGTTGTACTTGTACTTCTTGTAGTAGCAGTTCTAGTTGTACTTGTTGTAGTTGTAAGTGCACTTGTACTTGTTGTAGCTCTAGTTGTACTTGTACTTTTTGTAGTTGAAGTTGTACTTCTTGTAGTTGTAGTTGTACTTGTTGCAGTTGTAGTTGTATTTAAAGTTGTACTTGTACTTGTTGTAGTTGTAGTTGTAGTCATAGTTGTACGTGTTCTAGTTGTAGTTGTAGTTGTAGTTTTACTTGTACTTGTTGTAGCTGTTGTTGTACTTGTAGTGGTACTGTTGTAGTTGTACTTGTACTTAGTTTTAGTTGTACTTGTTGTAATTTAAGTTGTATTTGTACTTGTTGTAGTTGTAAATGTACTTGCTGTAGTTGTAGTTGTACTTGTTGTAGTTGTACTTGTTGCAGTTGGAGTTGTAGTTGTAGTTGTTCTTGTTGTAGTTGTAGTTTTAGTTGTTGTAGTTGTAGTGGTACTTGTTGTAGTTGTAGTTGTACTTGTTGTAGTTGTAGTTTTAGTTGTTGTAGTTGTAGTTGTACTTGGTGTTGTTGTTGTTGTAGTTGTACTTGTTGATCTTGTAGTTTGAGTTTTTGCAGTTGTAGTTGTAGTTTTACTTATTGTAGTTGAAGTTGTACTTTACTTCTTGTAGTTGTAGTTTTTTTGATCTTGTTGTATTTGTAGTTGTAGTAGTACTTGTTGTAGTTGTAGTTGTAGATTAATTTTTTGTATGTGTAGTTGTACTTGTACTTGTTGTAGTTGTAGTTGTAGTTGTACTTGTAGTTGTACTTGTAATGAATTGTACTTAGTTTGTAGTTTTACTTGTACTTGTTGTAGTTGTAGTTGTACGTGTTGTAGTTGTAGTTGTACATTATTGTTGTAGTTGTAGTTGTAGTTGTACTTGTTGTAGTTGTAGTTGTAGTTCTACTTGTTCTAGTTGTAGTTGTACTTGTTGTAGTTCAAATTATACTTATTTTTGTTGTAGTTGTACTTGTTGTAGATGTACTTGTTGTAGTTGTAGTTGTATTTGTACTTGTTGTAGTTGTAGTTGTACTTATTGTAGGTGTATACTTGTACTTGTTGTAAATGTAGTTGTACTTGTACTTGTTGTAGTTGTAGGTATAAATAAACTTTTTGTTGTTGTAGTTTTTTTTTGTACTTGTTGTGGTAGTAGTTGTATTTTAATTGTTGTAGTTGTAGTTGTACTTAATGCAGATTAAGTTTTACTTATTGTAGTTGTAGTTGTATTTGTACTTGTTATATTTGTAGTTGTACTTGTTGTAGTTGTAGTTGTACTTGTTGTTGTTGTTGTAGTTGTAGTTGTACTTGTTGTAGTTGTATTTGAACTTGCACTTGTTGTAGTTGTAGTTGTACTTGTTGTTGTTGTAGTTGTAAATATACTTGTTGTAGTTGTAGTTGTAGTTGTACTTGTTGTAGTTGTAGTTGTAGTTGTACTTGTTGTAGTTGTAGTTGAAGATGTACTTGTTGTAGTTGTAGTTGTAGTTGTACTTGTTGTAGTTGTAGTTGTAGTTTTACTTGTTGTAGTTGTTATTGTACTTCGTGTAGTTGTAGTTGTAGTTGTACTTGTTGTAGTTGTAGTTGTAAATGTACTTGTAATTGAAGTTCTAGTTAAATTTGTACTTGTACTTGTTGTAGTTGTGGTTGTACTTGTTGTAGTTGTAGTTGTACTTGTTGTAGTTGTAATGGTAGTTGTACTTGTTGTAGTTGTAGTTGTAAATGTACTTGTTTTAGTTGTAGTTGTAGTTGTTCTTGTTGTAGTTGTAGTTGTAGTTGTACTTGTTGTAGTTGTAGTTGTAGTTGTACTTGTTGTAGTTGTAGTTGTACTTGTTGTAGTTGTAGTTGTAGTTGTACTTGTTGTAGTTGTAGTTGTACTTGTTGTAGTTGTTTTTGTAGTTCTTGTTGTTGTAGTTGTAGTTGTAGTTGTACTTGTTGTAGTTGTAGTTGTAGTTGTACTTGTTGTAGTTGTAGTTGTAATTTTACTTAATGTAGTTGTAGTTATAGTTGTACTTGTTGTAGTTGTAGTTGTACTTGTACTTGTTGTAGTTGTAGTTGTATTTGTACTTGTTGTAGTTGTAGTTGTACTTGTTGTAGTTGTAGTTGTAGTTGTACTTGTTGTAATTGTATTTGTACTTTTACTTGTTGTAAATGTAGATGTACTTGTTGTAGTTATAGCTTTACTTGTACTTGTTGTAGTTGTAGTTGTAGTTGTACTTGTTGTAGTTCTATTTGTACTTGTTGTAGTACTTGTTGTAGTTGTAGTTGTAGGTGTACTTGTACTTGTTGTAGTTGTAGTTGTAGTTGTACTTGTTGTAGTTGTGGTATTACTTGTACTTGTTCTAGTTGTAGTTGTGGTTGTACTTGTTGCAATTGTAGTTGCACTGATGTAGTTATAGTTGTACTCTTACTTGTTGTAGTTGCAGTTTAAGTTGTATATGTTGTAGTTGTAGTTGTAGTTGTACTTGTTGTAGTTGTAGTTGTACTCTTACTTGTTGTATTTGTAGTTGTAGTTGTATATGTTGTAGTTTAGTTGTACTTGTTGTAGTTCTAGTTGTATTTGTACTTGTTGTAGGTGTAGTTGTAGTTGTAGTTGTACTTGTTGTAGTTTTAGTTGTTTTTGAACGTGTTGTAGTTGTATTTGTACTTGAAAGTGTTGTAGTTTTAATTGTACTGTTGTATTTGTTGTTGTACTTGTACTTGTTTTAGTTGTAATTGTACTGTTGTAGTTGTAATTGTAGTTTTCCTTGTTCTAAATTTAATTTGTAGTAGTACTTGTTGTAGTGCTAGTTGTAGTTGTACTTGTACTTCTTGTAGTTGTACTTGTTGTAGTTGTGGTATTACTTGTACTTGTTCTAGTTGTAGTTGTGGTTGTACTTGTTGCAATTGTAGTTGCACTGATGTAGTTTTAGTTGTACTTGTTGTACTTAGTTGTAGTTTTATTGTTGTACTTGCACTTGTACTTGTTGTAGTTTTAGTTGTATTTGTTGTACTTAGTTGTAGTTTTATTGTTGTATCTGTACTTGTACTTGTTGTAGTTATAGTTGTTTTTTAACATTTTGTAGTTGTATTTGTACATGTTTTAGGTGTAGTTGTAGTTGTACTTGTTGTAGTTGTAGTTGTAGTTGTACATTTTTGTAATTGTAGTCGTACTTGTTGTAGTTGTAGTTGTACTTGTTGTAGTTGTAGTTGTAGTTGTAAATGTTGTAGTTGTAGTTGTTGTTGTACTTGTTTTATCTGTAGTTATAGATGTACTTGTTGTAGTTACAGTTGTTATCGTACTTGTTGTAGTTGTAGTTGTACTTGTTGTATTTGTAGATGTAGTTGTACTTGGCGTAGTTATACTTGAACTTGTACTTGTTGTAGTTGTACTTGTAGTTGTACTTTTGTAGTTTGTAGTTGTAGTTGTACTTGTTGTAGTTGTAGTTGTACTTGTAGTTGTAGTTGTATTTTTTGTAGTTGTATGTTCGTAGTTGTTGTAGTTGTAGTTGTACCTGTTGTAGTTGTAGTTGTACTTGTTGTAGATGTAGACTTAGTTGTAGTTGTACTTGTTGTAGTTTTAGTTGTAGTTGTACATGTTGTAATTGTATTTGTTGTAGTTGTAGTTGTACTTGTATTTAATGTAGTTGTAGTTGTAGTTTAACTTGTTGTAGTTGTAGATGTACTTCTTGTAGTTGTACTTGTTGTAGTTATAGTTGTACTTGTTCTAGTTGTAGTTGTAGTTGTACTTGTTGTAGTTGTAGTTGTAGTTGTACTTGTTCTAGTTGCTGTTGTACTTGTAGTTGTACTTGTAATTGTTTTAGTTATAGTTGTAATTGTACTTGTTGTAGTTGTTGTTGTACTTGTACTTGTTTTAGTTGTAATTGTACTGTTGTAGTTGTAGTTGTAGTTTTACTTGTTGTACATGTACTTGTTTTACTTGTACTTGTAGTTGTACTTGTTGTAGTTGTATTTCTTCTTTAACTTGTTGTAAATGTATTTGTACTTGTTGTAGTTATAGCTATACTTGTACTTGTTGTATTTGTACATGTAGTTGTACCTGTTATATTTGTAGGTGTACTTGTTCTTGTTGTAGTTGTAGTTGTTATATTTGTAGTTGTACGTGTTGTAGTTGTAGTTATGGTTGTACTTGTTGCAATTGTAGTTGTACTGTTTTAGTTATAGTTGTACTTTTACTTGTTGTAGTTGTAGTTTAAGTTGTATATGTTTTAGTTGTAGTTGTAGTTGTACTTGTTGTAGTTAAAGTTTTAGTTGTACTTGTTGTATTTCTAGTTGTATTTGTACATGTTGTAAGTGTAGTTGTATTTTTACTTGTTGTAGTTGTAGTTGTAATTGTAAATGTTTTAGTTGTAGTTCTTGTTGTACTTGTTGTAGTTGTAGTTATAGATGTACTTGTTGGAGTTAAAGTTGTAGTTGTACTTGTTGTAGTTAGAATTGTAAATGTACTTGTTGTAGTTGTGGTTGTAGTTGTTCTTCTTGTGGTTGTAATTGTAAATGTACTTGTTGTAATTGTCGTTGTACTTGTTGTACTTGTAGTTGTACTTGTACTTGTTGTAGTTGTAGTTGTAGATGTAGTTGTTTTTGTTGTAGTTGGAGTTGTACTTGTACTTGTTGTTGTTCTACTTGTACTTGTTGTAAGTGTTGTTGTACTTGTTGTAGTTGTATTTGTAGTTGTAATTGTACTTGTTGTGAATTTGTACTTGTATTTGTACTTCTTCGTTGTATTTGTAGTTGTAGTTGTACTTGTTGTACTTTTAGTTTTACTCTTACTTGTTGCATTTGTAGTTCTACTTGTTTTAGTTGCAGTTGTAGTTGTAGTTGTACTTGTACTTGTTGTAGTTTTAGTTGTACTTGCTTGTACTTGATTGTAGTTTTGTAGCTGTACTTGTTGTAGTTGTATTTGTAATATGTACTTGTTGTAGTTGTAGTTTTAGTTTTACTTGTTGTAGTTGTA
>JAWDGP010003686.1:22500-29255 GCA_033675545.1 Elysia crispata | reverse complement strand
TTTTAAAAAAAGAACGTTGTTCTTTTCCGGTTCAAATCTAATTTATAATCTCCAAGTTACCTAACAAAAAAATATGTACAAAAGTGATTTTGTGGTTGTGTATTTAGTTCATTGATAGTTTGGAACACAAGCGATGCCGTAGAGACACATCATTTTTTCTATCTAACAATAAGCATCGGCTAATTACTTCCAATATTCAACTACGAAAAAGAATCCATGCTCCTTCAGAAACTCATTATTTTTCAGAACTGTTAAAAAACAACTAGTTATAAAGATTTAAGAAGTGTTTCAATCCTACAATCCTACCCATCCTTTCACTCCAGTCTTGTCTGAATCTGTCTTTTCTCTGAATTTACAAAACAGGATCTTTTACATATTTTTAACATCCTCCCTCCTACAATCCTTTCAAAAAAAAAGAAAAAAGGAAAATTATCCATCTGTGACTGTTACAGCTCTTTTTGGCATAAAAAGCATGCTGAAATGTGCCATTCGCTCCATCCATTTTTAGCAGTCCAGTACTTTATCGTAGCGGTCGTGTTTTCTTGACTTCAACTTGATCTTCTTTTTTAATCCACCTGGCAATGACGGAACTTCCAGAGACTGATCCCTGGGGAAAAGAGCAAAGTATATATATATATATATATATATATATATTGAAAGAGAGTGTGTGGAGATGTGGGTAAAAAAGACATTTACGGCGCAATATGGTTTACTACCTAAGAGGAAACACGTAATAATTGTTCTATACATTATTTATCCTAATTGTTAATTACATTTAATGTCCTGAACGAAAAAAGAAAGAATAACCAAACCAAACAAGGTACAAAAAATTCGTAAAATGCATACCTTTTTATATCTATAAACTTTACATTGTAAAAACTCCCCCCCCCCCCAAAAAAAACAAAAAACAAAAAAAAAAACAAAAAAAACAAAACAAAAAAACAAAAAACAAAAACAAAAACAAAAACAAAAACAAAAGGCAAAACACAAAAAAAAAAAAACCAAAAAAACAGCGTTTCAACACCTAGATGTTTTATTTTCACACGACTTAACCCTTTACTTCAGCAAACACACACTTAGCATTTTCTTGATCACCCAGATAGGACTTCACCTGATCCGCCTTATATATATATACATAATTATATAGGGTCGCTCGAAACCGCGACAGGCCAATGTGTTAAATTGTTACTAAGTCTTACTCTCTGTGAATGTTGTGCTCACTGTACGCTCCTATGAGAACACTTTCCAGGGGGAACAGTGAAATCCATGGTAGCACCCAACGCGTTCACGTAGCAGGACCAAAAACAATTGTTGAAACGGCCTGGGCCTGAACAATTAGAACATTTTAGAATGGTGAGATTAGAAACATTGCTTTTGGTTAACTGCAGTAACTAGGTTGATATAATTATGTTTTGTTCAATAACTTTGTTTAATTCATTCACCAGCCGTTTTCGATATACGTCAGATTTTTCATTATTTCTCTTCTTTCCATAGTTCTAATTTTGCTTTTTTCCTTCTGTCTCTATCTCGCCATATAATTATGTTATCTCTTCATCTTTATCTGCTGTTCATATCTCTCTATATATGTCTCTCTCTTCCTCTCTCTCTCTCTCTCTCTCCCTCTCTCCTTGTCACTCACCATCCATCCTTTACTTTTTCTCCCCTATCTAATTTTTTTATGGTGTGATTCTCTTAATTTCTTCTTATAACTTATTGTTTTAAAATGTTTGTATACAATGTGATGAATAGAAATCTTCAACTCACACTATAATAGATTTTTAAAATTCACACAGCAATTTGATAGTTTATTTCTTTGGTCTTAATAAGATTGACCAGCATAGTTGTAGCAATAATTAAGCTTTACAGATACCAGATTTTATAGACTTTAATCTACCTGCTTGTCTACAACATTTGAATTTGAAGCGCCTGTCCCGTGCTTGACTGTTAAAGTAACTCCTGATGCCTGCGACCACGCTGCGAGGAGGGCATTGAAAGTTAAGCTCTCCATCGAAGTGATTCTCGTAGCCTACATAGGAAGGAATTCAGAGGGTAAGAGAGTGGGAAATGAACTCATTCATATATAACTGATATCATCTAAATAAAAAAAACAACGAATTAGTATGCTTACAAATTTAGTCACTCGATGCGTTGGTGAGAGGCTGTCTAGATGTATGTATATTTGATTAGCAGAAAAACGTTAATCTATATAATTCATAGAAAGATGAGTACCTTAAATGCAAAATTAATATTAATAATAATTATGCTTGGCAAACTAGATGAATGGATATTCAGCATAAGTAAGGCGGCAGTGAAGATAAAAAAAAAGGTCTAATGCCTCAAAAGTTAAATATACTTTGTCTTAAAAACAAATGAGCAAAAAATTGATAGGTAAAAACAATATGAAAGAAACTAACTTTTTCTCCAGCGCTAGCATAATTATGGCATAAATTATTAATGTAGTTCAAACGTAAAGATTTGAATGAAAGGGAGATAGACTGCTTCTATGAAAGAGGAATATCATCCCAACATTGCAGCAAAGAAATATGGATTGGTCAACAGCCTGAAAGTTCTCGCGCTCACAACGATTAAAGACTCAAAGCATACCCATCCAGTGGCAGTTAGTTAGCCGTCTCCCCATGGGAGCAGAAGAGCATCCAAATTGCCATTTTCTGTCATTATTTACTGCTGTTGAAAATGCTGTAAAGGCGGTTCAATACTTTGCCATTGGGGCATGGAAATATAAAAGCAGTGCGCCACTCAGTGTCGTATCTTCTGCCCTCAACGTCTCCGAAAAGAGATACAGCGAGTGTTACTAGGAGGAATGACAGAGGTCTTACAATTCTTGTTGCCATAGCTTTCTGTATAGAATCAAAGAGTCGTTAAGACAGGATTAACGTACACCTAGATCTACGTATTTCGTGTTGATTAGAAGGATTTATTGTTTTGTTCTGAACCTGCTATCTTATTAGGCAGGGTTGATTGAGACAAACGGTTTTAAATATAATTGGATTAATTCTCAGTTAATATTTAGTTCGGTTAAGTTTTAGTTGCGGCATTCATTACTAGCTTTGTCACCAAATGAAACCAACTTAAGAAGATGGAGTAACCAAGAAGAGATTGTTTTTTCCTCACATATACATTGTATTTAATGCGCAAACTGCATTGTTTTTTCCTCACATATCCATTGTATTTGATACGCAACTCCATTGTTTTTTCCTCACATATACATTGTATTTGATACGCAAACTGCATTGTTTTTTCCTCACATATCCATTGTATTTGATACGCAAACTGCATTGTTTTTTCCTCACACATACATTGTATTTGATACGCAAATTGCATTGTTTTTGCCTCACATATACATTGTATTTGATACGCAACTGCATTGTTTTTTCCTCACATATACATTGTATTTGATACGCAACTGCATTGTTTTTTCCTCACATATACATTGTATTTGATACGCAAACTGCATTGTTTCTTCCTCACATATCCATTGTATTTGATACGCAAACTGCATAGTCAGCAACACTAAAATTGCGATGGTCTTCTTTTTATGGCATTATTTTGTTGAATTAAAAGTTTGATATCCAATTCCATGTAGGGCATATTCTAAAATTTTATATTTCATTTCGCTCCTGTTATCTAGATAAACTATAAATATTTAGCGCATACTGTGGCACTCTTTTACACACACACACACATATTAATTATAAATATTTATAATTATATGTAAGAACATTGAATATGATTTTGCTTCATAACTTTTTAAGTTTTACACAGCTACGGCAGTTATTACTCAAGTTGATTTTTACCAACTTACAGTTTAAGGGTTTGGGATATTGAATAAATTCTTAATCAATTTCATTATGACCTTTAGTTGTCCTTTTTAACGCGATTGTTCTGCTTTTTATTTCTTTTGATACTCTCTAAAAGTAGATGTTTATATTTGAATAAAATTTTAATTTTATTGTGAGAAAATCAATGGGAAATCCCGTTGCAAGGCCAGTGAAGAGTTTTTCGGCACTGCTTGCAAATCAAGAAAAATGTAGTTTAATTTAGTGTGATCATGGTGACAAAAGTGAATCTTACAGCAAATGAACAAAATAAAGGGGAAAATTCATACAAAGTTTAACTTTCTTTTTTTTAATAATTGATTTGATCGTTCAAGATTTATTTTACAAATTATCATTCCATTTGGATACTTATCTCAGCACAAAAGCATAAAAAAGAAAAAGAAAAGTCTCGCCACAATATGAAGAAAAAAAATTTTTTTTTAAATATTTATATAATAATGCACTATATTAAATTGTTAAAAGTTACAAAATTAAATTCGTGATTTTTATTTACCGCAAAGTCCGATAAAGAGACATAAAGAGAGGAGGAAACTCTATAAAGAACCATTGAAAGTGAATCCACTCACCTGCTAAAACTGCTCTCAGAACGTCTCGCTGCTGCGTGGTGACCAATACGATCACAAACTATACCGCTAAGAACTACCGTTTCTTTTATGGTGTTCAGAGTCAGCACTCATAGTGTACATCTCTTGAGAGCACTAATCTTCATTCTGTACATTACTGAGCATTACTGACCACGTGACTGTCATATTTAATAAAAAAAAAAACAACATTTTCCTGGATTTTCAGCCGTCAGCTCACTTGGTTCAGAGTCTTTGCAATAATATTCGACTCAACATTTTTGACGTAATGATAATGCGAGTAATGTGGTTAGTGCTTCCTTACGTACAGTTTATAAAGAAAAATAAACTGAGACATTATTTTTGGAACATAACACTACTACTACTACTACTACTACTACTACTACTACTACTACTACTACTACTACTACTACTACTACTACTACTACTACTACTACTACTACTACTACTGCTACTACTACTACTACTACTACTACTACTACTACTACTACTACTACTACTACTACTACTACTACTACTACTACGACTACTACTACTACTACTACTAATACTACTACTACTACTACTACTACTACTACTACTACTACTACTACTACTACTACTACTACTACTACTACTACTACTACTACTACTACTACTACTACTACTACTACTACTACTACTACTACTACTACTACTACTACTACTACTACTACTACTACTACTACTTCTAGTACTACTACTACTACTACTACTACTACCACTACTACTACTACTACTACTACTACTACTACTGCTACTACTACTACTACTACTACTACTACTACTACTACTACTACTACTACTACTACTACTCCTGCTTCTGTTGCTGCTGCTGCTACTACGAACACTACTACTACGGCTTATTATTTCAAGTTCTTAAATAATACTTGGATCGGTGATTTTTTCTATCATAATCTAATTTATCCTGTAGCTTTAAAAAATCAGCAATAGATGACGGCTTCCTCGATTACTTTACATGGAACTTGAAAGTTACCATGCATTTTTTGACAGAGTAAAGAATGCATAAAACATGTAATGTTTTTTTTCCTTATTATATTTGTATTTCTTTGAAAATGCAAATGTTTGTTTGGTTTTTTTTTTTTTTAAATGACCACCATTATTGTTATAACCATCATTATGCACACCATGAGGGTATAAAAGTTGTGTGAGGTAGATAGAGAGAGAGGGTGGTAGGGGAGGAATGGAGATGAGTTGAAGAGATAGAGGAGGGTACCGAAAAATGCAGAATGAGTTAAGACAAAAAGGTTGAGGACCTGACAGTAAAAAACGAGGCTGGATAGAGGAGGAGAGAAAGAGCAAAAATGACGCTAAAGGGATCGAGAGGTGGAGAGCGGGTCAGGGAGGGATAGTGAGAGAAATATAGAAGTTTCTGAGAAAGTCAACGTGGAAATGTTGGTCAGATTGACTACTGCGAAAATTCAAAAAAATTAAAACGAAAAAAGAGATAGTAGGGTTTTTAAGTGGTAATTAAGGAGGAAAAAGTTATAGAAATGTAAATGGTATAGATATGGCAGTCCATACCTAGAAGAAGGTTTGTGCAATCCGAAAAATGGTCCTGTCCATGCGTTTATTTAGTGATTGTGAAGAAAAAACTGACGACGAGTCATCTACGGGTGTCAATTCAACATAACAGCATAACAATTATTCTACACTTTATGCAGCAACAATTTAGTGGGTTTGCAGACTTCGGGTCAGTGACATCATCTAGGATTCACCACATTAATGTTTTCTCTAAAGAAAAAAACAATGGAGAGACCTCCTTTGGGCTGTTACATTTTCTTTCTCAAGGTTGTTCAAAATACTTTATTTTTAATCTCATAACCCTGTTTAGACGGATATGAAAATATTCATTGTTACAGAAATACTTTATTACCTATTCTCACAGTAAAAGTGTTTCAAGTAGGTTCTACAAAATCTCTCTCTTGCAAAGCAGGATGCAGATGTATGTTTGTAATCAAGTACCTCTAAATGAAGGATATTGTGTGCTACGTTTGCCTTTTGACCTTTTCTCATAAAAAAAAAAAATTCGAGATATCCTTATCCTGTTGACAACCGAAGTTTGTTTTATTAAGTGTTGTTAAGCATCTCGTTTGTTTGGCTAAGTATTTCTTGAGGCGATAAAGCCTCGTGTTCCGGTTTAGACATGACAGAAGCTCCACGGGCTTTGCGCCGAGCTATACTAAACTTGGAGGATAACGCCTTTTTCATTTCTACAGTTGGTTTTTTTTTTTTCATACTACTGTATTGTCTTGATATTTTTTTGTAAGTTTTGGTT
>JAWDGP010003686.1:15000-17500 GCA_033675545.1 Elysia crispata | reverse complement strand
ACTGGTTTAGCATGCAGAGCTGTAGGGTTTTTCCTTTCGCCGTTAGGATAAAATTAAAAGTTAAGCCAAAGATTATCTGTATCGTTTTAGGCCTATCCTGAACTCTCGACCCGTTAACAAAATAGTAATCTAAAACTCTTCTTCTTCTAAGATTATTTGATTCCAAATATTTTAACCTGTTTTTTTTTTTTCCAGCATCGTTTAAAATGTGCAACGCTGAAGCAATGAAATAAAAGTTACAATTAAAATATTGAAACCACGATCAGTATACAAGGGGCGTAGCCTCTTTTTCTGACATAAACTACTTTTACTCAGTCAGTGCATGTTTGATTAAGTTATAAAAACACTAAATGACTATTCTCTGAGAAACCTAAGTACTTTTAACATATAAGTAAAGAAGGCAAATCTAAAGGTTCAGACAGACGGAGGATCTAAAGATGCAAGTGACTGTAAATGATGAGATACATAGTATATAAAAATCAACCACAAATTTAGATCTAGCTCGAGACCGACAAGTAATACGAAAAAAGAGGAACATAAAGACGGATGAAATGGACAGAGATCGAAACTGCACTTCGATACGGCTCCCATAGCTTTGCAGAGACAAGACCAGGCGTTTAGCCAATGAGCCACACACATCTGCTAAAAATATATTCTTCAGGAACAGTTTCCTAGTTGTTGGCTTGAGTAGACTACGAAGTTAAATTGCTATGAATGATGAAGTCCATATTTTACAGCACATAAACATAATAGCTTTTAACTGATCTTAGAAAGATGCACATTGGACTGAAAGTCACAATTTTAATATAGACATAAAGAAGGAAGTCAAACTACGATGGAGGCTAAGACAGACGAGTGTGACCTAAGGATCTAATAATGCATTTGACCGGGAATAAAGAAAAAATTAGTATTGTTCTTAGAGATTCATCTTCCTAGTCTATTCAAGACAGCTATAGGTTACTGTTCATAAAGTATCATTTTTATGGTAGGCATGGATGGCTCATTGGCTAAATGGCTGGTCTTGTCTCGGCAAGGCGATAGGTGTTGTATCGAGGTGCAGGTCACAAAACTCTGGAATAACAGGCCGGCTCGTAATGAAAATGACTTCAAAGCAGTGGGCCGTAAAGAATACTACCTGGTCTATGTTCCTCAAAGGCTTGAAAAAACAAGAGGCGTTTTCAAAAATGGAGAGAGAGAGGAGAGAGATGTGATAAAAGAAATGAATCAGAAAAGAGCAAGAAAAGCAAGAGAGGAGGAATATGAATAGAGCCAATAAAAGAAATCTAGGAACAAATATTTTAGACCGAGAGAAAATGAGAAAGAGATAGAAGGAGGAAGAAGAAAAGGAAAGGTAGAAAAGACAGTGAAAGATGCAGTATGACTCACTTGAAATAAGTAAAGGGAGAAAAAAAAAGACAGGTGAAACAAATTTCAGAAGAAAACGAAAAAGAAGAAGAAGAAGAAAAAGAAGAAGAAGAAGAAGAAGAAGAAGAAGAAGAAGAAGAAGAAGAAGAAGAAGAAGAAGAAGAAGAAGAAGAAGAAGAAGAAGAAGAAGAAGAAGAAGAAGAAGAAGAAGAAGAAGAAGAAGAAGAAAAAGAAAGAGAAGAAGAAGAAGAAGAAGAAGAAGAAGAAGAAGAAGAAGAAGAAGAAGAAGAAGAAGAAGAAGAAGAAGAAGAAGAAGAAGAAGAAGAAGAAGAAGAAGAAGAAGAAGAAGAAGAAGAAGAAGAAGAAGAAGAAGAAGAAGAAGAAGAAGAAGAAGAAGAAGAAGAAGAAGAAGAAGAAGAAGAAGAAGAAGAAGAAGAAGAAGAAGAAGAAGAAGAAGAAGAAGAAGAAGAAGAAGAAGAAGAAGAAGAAGAAGAAGAAGAAGAAGAAGAAGAAGAAGAAGAAGAAGAAGAAGAAGAAGAAGAAGAAGAAGAAGAAGAAGAAGAAGAAGAAGAAGAAGAAGAAGAAGAAGAAGAAGAAGAAGAAGAAGAAGAAGAAGAAGAAGAAGAAGAAGAAGAAGAAGAAGAAGAAGAAGAAGAAGAAGAAGAAGAAGAAGAAGAAAAATAAAAGGGAAAAGATGAAGAACTCTACTACAACTACTACCACTAACACTATTGTTACTACAGCTGCTGCTACTACTACACTACTACTAATACTACAACTACTACTACTACTACTACTACTACTACTACTACTACTACTACTACTACTACTACTACTACTACTACTACTACTACTACTACTACTACTACTACTACTACTACTACTACTACTACTACTACTACTACTACTACTACTACTACTACTACTACTACTACTACTACTACTACTACTACTACTACTACTACTACTTGTACTACTACTAGTACTACTACTATTACTACCTCAACTGCTAATTACTACTACTACTACTATGCTATACTACTACTACTACTACTACTACTACTACTACTACTACTACTACTACTACTACTACTACTACTACTACTGCTACTACTACTACTACTGCTGCTGCTAC
>JAWDGP010003686.1:0-10000 GCA_033675545.1 Elysia crispata | reverse complement strand
TCCACTGGAGCTCATCTCTCCGTCTGAACAAGGTCCATACCAACTGCCCACCAGTGCCAACACAGGCTGAGCAGGTAGCAGATAAAAATTCATCTTTTGAAAGCAGGTAGGAGCCATGAATGGCCAACTTAGGTCGTCGGGGCAGGTCTAGAGTGGAAGGTGCAGATGCCATTAAGTTATTGAAAATAATACAAACAGTATTTTACTACATCCTTAAGTTCTTTTTTATTATTTTAAACGGCACACCTGATTACAATTTGATAATCATGGTCCTTTGAAAATGTTATTACCTGTAGCGAAACAAACATTAACATTCGACTTTTTTATTTTTTGAGGATACCATTAAGAAAATTTTTAGAGTTTTAGAAATTAAGAGATCGCAAAAAAAGTTTTACAAGACCAGAAAAAAGCAAGAGCGTTAAAAAGATTTTCTTAGTTTGTATATCATATATCAAAGGGATTGTAGACACGCACAGATATAAATATAAATTTAGTCTGAGAGCAATGGCAAAGCTGTAAAGGCTAACAGCATACAAGAATTTCCAGAACGTTAGAATAGAAACACATAATTGTTTTGTATCCTCGACTGGAGTAATCAGGGGCGTGGTAAACTAGAGAAATAGTGACTAAAGACAGTATATTTAGTTTGAAGCATCGAAAACTTCCGAGTATAAAAGTAAGGAATTATCGAGTGGTTTAGAATGTTTTGGCTTTTTCAGTGGTTAGAGGAAAGATATAATAATTTAAAAGTTTTTATGGTAGAATATGGGGAGGTGGCCTGCAATGTTCAGGCTCAATGACTAGTTTGGACAAAATGTAAATTCCATATTTTTTGAAAGCCCAACGAATTCCCTGCATAAAACTGTTGACATTTTTTAGAACATATTAGTTTTTGGCTGAGATATGACCCAAGACTTAACCCAAGGCTGAGGAATGAGAAACAGAGAAAAATGTTTTTAAAGTTAGGTAAAGTTTTCATGCAGTTTTGCAGTTAACCTTCATAGAAACACCATAAAGTATATTTAAAGGTTTTCTTTTTGGGCTTTGACACTTTTTGACAAGATAGAAAAGTGGTTGATAGTTCATAAGAAGCTAAAAAGGGAAAAAAAAACTTGAAAAAATTGATTTTTTTATGTTTGAAGCCCAATAGCTCAAACCAGTATTTTCCGACATGAGCCTCGGACTTTCAATCCACCTCACCTATAGCCCTTTCAGGTTTCTTCTTGTACTCTTGAAAATGAAAATAAATTATTGAGCTAAAGAATTTTTAACCGGCAAAAAATCGCAAACTAAGCTCTAGTTTATATCCTAACGATGAGTCGATTTCTTAAAGTGATTAGAGTTTCATTTACAGCGCAAGTTTGTTGGTATGATGTCCGAGCAACTTGCGAAGCTGTTCTGAAAGTACCAGCAGCAAGACAGGTTGGTTCCTAACAATTTTTTGGTCAATTTGACCGTCATTGTGGCTTTTATCTGTGGGAAGCAGCGGTCATCCATCTCGACAAACCGGCCATCTGAAGATAAAGTTAAATAATCGTGGAAAAGTGGTCTTTTCCCAAGCATTATTTTTTAAATTGTTGTTTACTGTATCAAAATTGTGATATAGTTTATCTCTTTTTGGGGCTAAGATAATAATCACTACTTTGTTTGAGACAAGATTCATTCCACCGATATTTCTTATCCATGTGGAGGAGTAAGTGAGATATTAAAATTGATATAATTAAGCGTTTTGTTTTTTAATATTTCATTTTTCGCCTGTCAAACTTAAAGCAATACTCAGACCCACAATCATTTCAGAAGTGATCAATACATGGTGATTTGATATGTCGAAAACAATGAATGTTGATGTTTGCTTTTAGGAAGACCCTCAACAGTTTCAAGCCTGACTGGGTTTGGGGAAATAGTGTATCCGATTGTCAACACAACCGTCTGTTGTTTCTTTGTGACTTAATACAGGCTTTACTTTCGACACTCTCATATTTAATGATGCAATCACGTCCATTAAGAATCAGAAGTTATATTTATTTTTACCCAGCTCCGGATCTTCTTTAGCTAATCTAAGAAGATAAGATAAGATAAGTTTAAATTAATTTATCCCTCTGGTGGAAATTAAAAACTGCCATGAGAATTAACAAAAAAGATATAAATATGTACGTGTATATGAAAAATACTTAAATATATAAAGCTAGATGCATTCATGTTTTTATAGAGATAGTATATCATAGAGAGTAATTTAGAGACACAGAGAGCGTTCAGGGATTGAAAAAAGTGTCATATTGAATCATTTAACTCTGTTTACCTTGCAAAGATTGTAGTGAATAGAGTGTATGATATTGATTTTATTATTTTTTTTTTAGATCAAATTTCAATCTTTCAAGAGTATAATAGACTTACCGTATAATATTATACCTGTAGACCTAGTAGTAGTATTTATACACGCTTGTTCAGTCTTCACATTACTATATATATATATATATATATATATATATATATAATTATATATATATATATATAATATAAATCATTGAATAATGTAATTGATTTCGATAGAAATGAGTTCGAGTGTCTGGCTCTTCTTGTCTTATGTGTTCTGTACCTACCGCAACGCTTTACCTGTCTACGGTCATATTCTCTCTGGAGTGGATGCGTGCGATCTTTAATGGTTTCTATCATTGTGCGTGTCGTGCCACGCTGGAACAATTTGTCTAGGTGGTCCTGATTTTTCCCTACTCTCTCCACCCTGGCTTTTCTTCCTATTTTGTGGAGTCTGTCATTGCCCTTTTTTTGAATGTTATCTCCCCAACAACTGAGAGCAAAGCTCATAGTATATCAATGAAGAGTAGAATATTTGAAGCAGGCTTTGATAAATGTTTAAAAAAAACCTGACTTTCCTCAATCAATAGAACATTACTTTAATTTTACTAAAAAATACATCAGTATTTTTCCCACGTAAGCTCATTATCTAGAAAGATGTCAAGGTATTTAAAAGTTTCCTTTCATTGGACTTCTACGAAAATCAATCAACACTTTCCAAAACAGAACTACTTCAGACGCAAGCGTAGATTCTCTGAAGTAAAATCGACGTTTCGCTGTGAATTTTGCTAAAGTCCTAACATGGCTTCTTTTCTCCTTCTCTTTAATTTTAGGAATGATAACATAACATTTTTGACCTAATTTTTTTCAGTATCACTGACCATGCTCGCTCCAAAGGAAGCCAACCTCTTTTAAAATGATAAGTCAATCATCGCATACCTTACTTAATAGAACGTAAATGTATAGTTACTCTCTCAGCTCTGAGGAACAATGTTGCATGTCACCTTGGTTTGTGTTGCATTGAAAAGTAATGGTCAAAAGCACTTAGCTTTATGCTGCGATAGAGGCTAGTTTTGATTTTTAGGGTCTATGGCTGAAGTCAAACGATTCAAGACTATCTGAGTATTTTATTTCCCAAAGTGCAAGCTATATATAAGTTGATCAAAAACGAAATGCTAAATCTAGATCTTTATGTTTAACTTTGTAAGCCACAATTTAACAAATAATCCATGGCTTTCTATCTTATCTGAAACTTTCAGTCATGTTGAAAAGTATCACCTTCTACGGTAAATTTGATCCCATAGTGATCCAGATCGCCGTCAATGGCTGTGAAACCCAACGCGTCTCCTAGCCTGAACTGGACCACCGCTCCTATTTCTGTAAAGGCCGTGCACTTGGCGACCATCTCGTAGCCGATATAGGCGAATTTGTGGCCAGGCGCGAAGTTTAAATCCAGAGATGGCGGGCCAGGGTTACGTGCTGAAACAGGAGGCAAAGGATTCCATTCACACTGGCGAAACGACAAGTCTCCTTCATCAGATTATTGTGTACTTCACAAATCGCTTTGAATATCCTTTTAAAAGTTTATTAAGACAAAATCAATTTTTGAAAAAGGTATCTCACGGCTTGTGGGATTCTATACCTGACCATGTTTTTTAATTTATTTTACACGATATTGATTGATTAGCAGGTTATGTAGTGTAATGTAATTATTGACCAAATTAGGAATTTTCTTTTTACTTTTGTATTTTAAGATATAATTATACAAATGTTATTAATATACTTAACTGACTGTATTTCTACACACAGTAATTTCAAATCGTCGAAGAAAATGCGTTTTCTTCTCATTATATCTGATTCTCTATCAGTCTTTATGTCTGTCAGTCTGTCTGTTGGTCTGTCTTTGTCTCTTCCCGGAATAATATATGACAGCTGTAATGAATTACTCCCCGGTCATGAAGCTTCCTGATTCCTTGATGACAAAAAGGCCATTTATTTTTTTGTAAAGTAACAACCTGTCATTAAGGAAAAAAGTTGTGATCCCATTGCCACTTAATACACAATCGTCATTGGTTATAAACAGTGAACATTACATTTCACCTAAAAACAGAGATTCTTCTATGAAAGTAAAGAATGAATAAACGCTCTGAATGAGCGTTATTTGCAAGGAGTAATATTCGTCACTTAATAGTTGCAAAAAAAAAACCAACAACAACAACAACAAACAACCTATGTCACTTATTTTATATTTGTATATTTTTAGAACCCGAAGTGACTTCACATTTTTGGATCAATTTATCACGAGCCTACACACTGTTGACTCGACATTACTGTGGACACTGGATGCCATAAAAAGACGCGGATTCGATTTATCTCCATACCATTTGTATCTTCTCTTGTCTTTTCATTTCTCTTTCTTTCTTTCGATCTTCACTAAGATATTGTTTGATGACGCTTCTTCTATCCTTAATGTTTTATCACCATTAACTTGTATCCATTGTAAGTCTAGATTTGTATAGTCTAAACTTCATCATTCTTTTTCTGCTCCTCTATAACTGCTATAATATAAACAAGAGAAAACATAACGAGAGAACTATAAAAAAACAACTTTTTCAATCTCTGCCCAAATCATATGATCCCAATAATCATAGCATTCTATGTGAACAATATCGGATTTTCTTGTTTTTTCTTACTCTTTCCGTGTCTCTCTGTCTTTCTCTGTCTGTCTCTGTCTCTGTCTCTCTGTCTCTGTCTCTCTCTCTCTCTCTCTCTCTCTCTCTCTCTCTCTCTCTCTCTCTCTCTCTCTCTCTCTCTCTCTCTCCCTCTCTCTCTCTTTCTTCCTTTCTTAGTGTGTGTATGTACCACTTTTTGTTCCCCTGATTGTTCATATTTGCATGTTTTTCCTAACTTCCTACTCTCTCTCTCTCTCTCTCTCTCTCTCTCTCTCTCTCTCTCTCTCTCTCTCTCTCTCTCTCTCTCTCTCTCTCTCTCTCTCTCTCTCTATCGAGGATTTTTTTTCTCTCAGAATGATTCCAAAATAAAAATGTTTATGTTCGTTTTTGTTTATGCGTTAAAAAATATTTGATTCTTGTAAATTTATAATTGACAAATCAGTTGAATAGCTTTAGTTATAGGAGGTCATAACTACCCGCAAAATGTGCCTTAAAGGGCACAGCCTTGAGAGATATTATAGCTGCGCAATTTGGAAATCTACATATTATCATTAAAACTGCTAACCACTCTTAATCTTTAAACAAATTTACAAAAATGTATTTGTTACTTAACATGTTAAAAATATCATGGAAAGAAAAGAGGACAAACGAATCGATATTAGAAGAAACGAACCAAGAGAGATCCCTCATAAAAACAATAAGGAAAAGGCAACTGAAATTTTTAGGCCACATATGTCGCCATAAGGGACTGGAATTTTTATCTCTTACAGGCAAGATAGAAGGTACAAGAAGCAGAGGTAGACAAAGGATTACATTTCTTGATAGCTTGAGCTCTTTTGTGACAGGAAACAACAAAGACAACATAGTCTTACTGCGGATGACGGAAGATAGGGACAAGTGGAGAATCATGATCGCCGATGTCTGTTCCAGACAGGGCATTTGAGAGAGAGAGATTTGTTACTTACCACTAACTTTCTGGCAGATGAAAGGGCGTTTGATGGAGTAACAATCCTCTTCAAACCATTCACCTGAAATTTCATCCTTTGATGCGCATTTCTCTCTCAGAAAAGAATGAGAAGGCTTCGTACGCGGAGTATAATGGTGCCAGTTAGAATAAGTAGTCTGCGTGGAGTATAATATTGAGTCAACAATATCACCTTTAGCGCGTACCACTCCATAGTGATGGGTAGAGTTCCAAGATGGATATTTTGGTTGGGATGAGAGGTATGAGCCTTATGATGAGGATAATAATAAATATGACCCATTTGATGATTATGAAAGTGTAAGAGGCTGACTGTCGTCAACTTCAAGCGAATATTACAATGACCCTTAGCATGTCTTAGGTAGAAAAAAATATTTTATAGACTATTATATCATGTTTTAATATACTTCGTTTTTTGTCACATCTTGTAACCAAAAGGTAAGAAAGTGTCTTTGGTCTTTTTTTTATAAGATGCACTCACTGTAATTTGGTACTTTCAGAATTATAAGAAGAAATGTCTCAGATATTAAATGATTGATACGTGTTTAGAATTTTCACTCTTGTGTAATAGTTGTGTATGTTATTGTGACTTATTTTTTAAAAACAATCGCATTTTTTTGCATGGTTACATAAATTATTAAAAAATTAAAAATATGACGTAAATAGAGAGAAAAAGAGAGTGTAGTGCATTGTGCTGTAATTTGATCTTTGGGTCTAACTTATTTCATCATCCCATGTGGGTAAGTACATTTCGGGCAACAGACAGTCTAAGATTCTTCTGAAATATCGCACTTAGTCATATCATAATCATAGTTTGACTACTCATCTTTAGCGCTGTTTTGATTGGATGCTTTATATAACATGATAAATATATCAATAATTTCATACGTAACTATCTTATTTCTGATTGCTTACTATTTTTATAGCGCATTACACATTGCGTTGTACCAGGAACACTGTCGAAACAAATGGTGTAACTCTTTTACTAGTTACATCGATGATATTTGGAATGAATAAGAGACGAAATCGTGTGATAGGCAGTCAACCTCTTATGAGTCAGTCACAAGTCAGTGAACCTCTTATTTTATTGGTGAAACCATTGTTTTGTGAAAGTCAGTTGAATTTTGTTGTTCCTAAAACCGGACTTGAGCATTATTTTTCTCAGGCGAGTCGTGTGATTGGCTGTGTATATTAATTACCCCTAGAAAAAAGGAGCAAAACAGATTACCAAATTTGCTATACTAGGGGTTCGGCAGGGATAGAATCTTTAAGAAATTCAGCGCATTAGAGAATCTTTAGATCTGAAGATTTAGATTACACTAAGTCTAGATCTAGGTCACCAACCTTCGTTGGTTCTAAAAATCTCTAGTACAGGTGCTCTGCTCGAAACATTAGTCAGATCAAAATTTAGATCTAAAGTCGGTCTCGCTCTAGGCCAGCCGTGTGTTCTATTTACGATAAGTCTAGCCTTCCAATCTTCGTTGTTCGTTTTAGTGAGGGTATTCAGTGGTCATTTACTTTTATATTTTACACTCGGTTGAAAAAAAAACCTCATGATGTCGACCATTCAAAAAATTAGAGAGATAGTTTGAAAAACTGCAGTTGAACGAAAAAGAAAAAAAAAATATGAACAAATGGAAAAGCTGCGAAAAAAAGCTAAAAATTAGAAGCGAGAAGCTAAACTACAAGTTGAAAAGAAGGAGCGAGAAGCTCAAGTACATACTAAAAAGTAGGAGCAAGAAGGTTAGCTACAAGCTGAAAAGTAGAAGCGAGAAACTCAGCAGAATTTGGAAATTAGGCGCGAATAGCTAAACTACAAGGTGAAAAGTAGGAGCGAGAAGCTAAGCTACAAGCTGGAAAATAAGAGCGAAGATCTAAACTATAAGCTGAAAAGTAGGAGCGAGAAGCTCAAGTACAAACTAAAAAGAAGGAGCGAGAAGCTCAAGTACAAACTAAAAAGAAGGAGCGAGAAGCTCAAGTACAAACTAAAAAGAAGGAGCGAGAAGCTCAAGTACAAACTAAAAAGAAGGAGCGAGAAGGTTAGCTACAAGCTGAAAAGTAGGAGCGAAGATCTAAACCATAAGCTGAAAAGTAGTAGCGAGAAGCAAAGCTACAAGCTGAAAATTAGGAGCGAGAAGCTTAGCTATAAGCTGATAAGTAGAAACGAGAAACCAGGCTACAAGCTGAAAAGTAGGAGCGAGAAGCTAACCTACAAACTGAAAAGTAGGAACGAGAAGTTATGCTACAAATTGGAAAGTAGGAGCGAGAAGCTAACCTACAAGCTGAAAAGTAGGAGCGAGAAGCTAAGTTTTGCGCTAAAAAGTAGGAGCGAGAAGCAAAGCTAAAAGCTGAAAAATAGGAGGAGCGAAGAACTAAACTACATACAAGCTCAAAAGTAGAAGCGAGAAGGTAAATTACAAGCTCAGACGTAGAAGCGTGAAGGTAAACTACAAGTTAGAAAGTAGGAGCGAGAAGCTTAACTACAAGTTTAAAAGGTGGAGCGAGAAGCTAAGCTACACGCTAAAAAGTAGGAGCGACAAGCTATGCTGCTAGGAGAAAAATAGGAGGGAGAACTTAAACTACAAACTGAAAAATAGGAGCGAGCAGCTAAGCTACAAGCTGAAAAGTAGGAGCGAGAAGCTAAACTTCAAGCTGAAAAGTAGGATAGAGAAGTTAATACAAATTGCAAATGAGGAGGGAGTAGTTAAACTATAAGCTGAGGAGGAAGAGAGAGTGGAGTGGAATATTATTGGGAAAAGGTCAAAAGATGGAGGATATGAATCAGCAATGATACAAGTCACGAGCAACTCAAGGGAAACTAACACCAATCCTGCATGAGCCGGTACCAGACCCGTTCGTGATTGAAAGAAAGAATTCTAGTTTCAATATACCTAAAAAGAGAAAGAGAAAACCCATTTTTTTTAGAACGGGAAAGAATGGTGAGTTTCTTCATGGCTACTTTTGTTTGAGCGATTCACCACCAGAAGCGGTTAGTCCAAGGAAAGTTTGTCCACATCGTGGTCAGCACACTATTGACAGGAAGAGCCTTAGAGGCGTTTTGTCGTATTTCAAAAGAACAAGGCCACAAATTTTATCATGTCAAGAAAATTGCCGACAAAAGAGATATGACTTGATAGAAGATGGCATGATGTACAGCGATTCTCCACTTTTTCTTCAGTTGTAGTGAAATAACGAGAATGAGGCGGAAAAATGTTTCGACAAGAAAACAAAGGTAGGCGTTTCTGTCCTGGGCGCTAAGATGTTAGGAGCCCTCCGAGAAGACACAAACAAGCTACCGTAAAGCTACAGTGGAAAGAACCTTACGATATTATGCAACACAGTGATTCCCAAAGATTACAAAATCAAGATCAAGGAAAAGGAGAAGATGACGAGTGCAAAGCTTCTCGAGAAATACATTTGAAGAGAATGAAGCGAAACTAGTCCGGGAGTACCAAAGGTTTCTAGGCAGACTTTTCGTCATGTGTTGAAAAGGGCTACTAGACACATGGAAGCGCGACATTACTAAGACGCTTATGATCGAACTCATCCAGTCTCCAAAGATCTATTCTGAACCATTGGTACTCGGCGACAGATGACAGATACTGCGAATGTCACGTTCCGTGAAGCCTCTCACGATTTGACCCAAATTGGTAGCTGATGCAGTCAATAGTCGAGAGATTTGGCGAGATATTGTCAGATCATCCAGGCGACTTGCCTAATCTGGCTAAACACCAGATCGCCCTGACTTCCCCACGAACAAATATCAATGTTAGACACTGTACCTTTTACCATTTCCCATTGCCGCCTTGGAGAAGTCAAGAAAGAGCTACAAGAGATGGAAGGCCTAGGGATCATGCGCAGAGTGATTCACTTATACGTATCACTTGTGGTCGTCGAGAAGAAGAAGAAGGACGGGAAGTAATGATATCTGCATCGACTTCAGACGGCGTCTAAAAAAGATTACGTTTACTCACCCTCAAACCTTTCCCTTCTTCAGGATGTAAGTGTTTCGTTAGCTTGAGCGAAGATAATT
>JAWDGP010003684.1:0-23577 GCA_033675545.1 Elysia crispata | reverse complement strand
CCATAATAATGTCTCTTGAAACTTGTTCATCACTCTATTGAACCATAATACTACTCTTAAAACTTGTTCATCACTCTATTGAACTCAACAATAATGTACTTTGAAACTTGTTTATCACTTCTATTGAACCATAATAATGTGTCCTAAAACTTTTTATCACTTTATTGAACCATAATAATGTCTCTTGAAACTTGTTTATCACTCTATTGAACCATAATAATGTCTTCTGAAACTTGTTCATCACTCTATTGAACCATAATAATGTCTCTTGAAACTTGTTCATCACTTCATTGAACCATAATAATGTCTTTTGAAACTTGTTCATCACTCCTATTGAACCATAATAATGTCTCTTGAAACTTGTTCTGCCATCACTCTATTGAACCATAATAATGTCTCTTGAAACTTGTTCATCACCCTCATTGAACCATAATAATGTCTCTTGAAACTTGTTCACATCACTCTATTGAACCATAATAATGTCTTCTTGAAACTTTGTTCATCACTCTATTGAACCATAATAATGTCTCTTGAAACTTGTTCATCACTCTATTCTACCATAATAATGTCTCTTTTGAAACTTTGTCTATCACTCTATTGAACCATAATAATGTCTCTTGAAACTTGTTCATCACTCTATGTGAACCATAATAATGTCTCTTTGAAACTTGTTCATCACTCTATTGAATGAACCATAATAATGTCTCTTGAAAACTTGTTCATCACTCTATTGAACCATAATGTCTCTTTGAGTTGTCTACTACTCTATTGAACCATAATAAAGTCTCTTTGAAACTTGTTCTTCACCCTATTCTACCATAATAATGTCTCTTGAGAAACTTGTTCATCATCCTCATTGGAACCATAATAATGTCTCTTAAAACTTGTTCATCCACTCTCTATTGAACCATAATAATATCCTTTGAAACTTGTTTATCACTCTATTGAACCATAATAATGTCTCTTGAAACTTGTTTATCACTCTATTGAACCATAATAATGTCTCTTGAAACTTGTTTATCACTCTATTGAACCATAATAATGTGTCCTAAAACTTCTTTATCACTCCTATTGAACCATAATAATGTCTCTTGAAACTTGTTTATCACTCTATTGAAGACCTATAATAATATCTCTTTAAAACTTCTGTTTATCACTTCTTATTGAACCATAATAATGTCTCCCTTTGAAACTTCTTTTTATCACTCTATTGAACCATAATAATGTCTCTTTTAAAACTTGTTCATCACTCTTATTGAACCATTAGCAATAATATCTCTTGAAACTTGTTCATCACTCTATTGAACCATAATAATGTCCTCTCTTGAAACTTGTTTATCACTCTATTGAACCATAATAATGTCTCTTGAAACTTGTTTATCATTCTATTGAACCATAATAAATGTCTCTTAAAACTTGTTCATCACTGTTCTATTGAACCATGTAATATTGTCTTTTTGAAACTTGTTTATCACTCTATTGAGGCTGAACAATAATAATATCTCTTGAAATCCTTCTGTTTATCACTTCTATTGAAACTCATAATAGTGTCTCTCTTTGAAACTTGTTTATCACTCTATTGAACTCATAATAATGTCTATTGAAACTTATTCATCACTCCTCTATTGAACCAGTGAATTCATGTCTCCGTGAAACTTGTTCATTACTCTATTGAAATCCATAATAATGCTGTTCTCTTGAAACTTTGTTTATAAACTCTATTGAACCATAATAATGTAAGTCTTGTAAACTTGTTCATCACTGTTCTATTTCTACCATAATAATGTCTTCTTTGAAACTTGTGTTTTTCACTCCATTGGAACCATAATAATGTGTCTTAGGAAAACTTGTTCATCACTCTCATTGAACTCATAATAATGTCTCTTGAAACTTGTTTTATCACTCTCTATTGAACCATAATAATGTGTCTTCTGAAACTTGTTTATCACTTTATTTTTGAACCATAATAATGCCTTTTTGAAATTTTATTCCCGTCTTCCATCAATAATGTTTTTCATCTCCAGCCTAAATGGGTAAAATCAGAAACTTAAAAGTTCCTTAGATAATCCTTGCCATGCAAGTAGTGCTCACTCTGTATTTTGAACCTCTATACCTCTTTGATAGTCTTCTATGTTTTCTCTTCCCTGTCTCCAACTCATTCCTAGCTCTTCTCTCTGTTTAAAAATCTGTTCTCCACTAAGCTCCTCTAACTTCAAAAGCTTCTGTAGCCCTGTCCTTCTTACAAATCTTCATTTTATTTGACCTGATAGAAATCTTTAAAGCTTTAATGCTATCTGTGTGTCTTTCTGCGTCCGCGTGATGTTTCTTTCTTACTGTTGATCTAACATCTTTTTACTACATTTTGTCGGCGTCTTTTGCTAAATCTGTGGCCTTTCTTGGGTTCAAATGGCTTAACTTTTTTGTAAAGCACGGTGGGTTGTCCTCTGGAGGTCTTCTGCATTTTTAAATTTCATTGCTCTATTGTAGGTAGGTCAGTGTGAACTTTCCTTCTAACAAGATGTGTGTTTAAAGTTTCCTCCCTCCTATGAAAGAGGGTGATCTACTGGCAAACTGATGGAATCTCTAAATGTTGAGGTTGATTTTATCATGGGTGATGTTGAACTATCTGTTGTGGCTGGACCATAGAGTTTGATGGGTGTGGATAAAGCTAAGGGGGTATCAGGAATGGGAAGTATTTGTTGCTCGCTAGATGATTGTCATGTCAATATCTTTTGCGCAGATAAATCGTGTTTCTGTGATAATTTTTCCTATATGTTCCATGTCTGCTAATGGTAGATTAATTTTAATGTGAGTCTTTATTTTCTAACTTGTCTCTAGTGTCTAAGTGGTCTGTATTTTCATGTAAATATAACTGGTGGGAAACTTCTCAGTGACTCTATGCTATCACCGGGCCTGCTGGTCTCTAAAAGTACTACTCTTATTTTATTATCTGTATGGCTATCTGTCATCGTTTCAACTGTGTCTTCAATTGTAAGTGATGTATCTAGTGTTGTGTTTTTTCTTCGTAAATAGAAGCTAGAGATATGCGTGTCTCGGCGGGCTTTATGTTCAGTAAGTTCTCTCTTGGTTAAGGAAATACGCGGGCCTCCACGTTTAAACAAAAATTGTCGCTAAGAGACCATTTCGAGAGTTTTAATCTAAATCTAGATCCGGGGGTCTTTCACATCTAAGAAATTTATTTCTTTAATGCATGATACATAAACTAATTTGCAGCTTGGAAGCAAATTTTAATGGCCTTATTGTATGATTGACAATTTCTTATATCTTACATCTACACAATTATAAAAAAAATTGCTGGATCCAAGCAATCTAAAACCTCTTAGTCTACATTCGTTTAACAAGAAAACAATCATGCTGCAATTTTTTTTTCATTCCTTTAAAAGATACACTGTACATGTAAGAAGAAGCCTGCTAATCTCGGGCACCATATAGTGCTAATATTACTAAAGCTTTTAGGATCTATTGTTAAAAAAACATGGGTCGTCTATCTCTGTAATACAAAGTGCTAATGTCGTCTGAGGAGAAGCTATTGAAGTATCTGGAGCAAAATGTGACTAGTGTTTATTTTTTTTTAAATGCAAACGCTGCCCCATGACTTTTCATTACAACAAAATCTTTTAGACTAAACATATACTTTCTATTCAAATAAAATCTGTCTCGATGGGAAAGAAACTAAAAACAATACTTTAATCTTTTAAATGTAATAGTTCACATTGAGCCAGCCCGAAAACATAAAAATACATGTAAAAAACTTGCGATATGTTTTCTCCTAAGCCCTTCATTAGCAGGCAGAAAAGATGACTGTTTCATGCTTCCATATCTCATTCCCAGCTTTCCCATGTGGATGTATTTTAATTCTTATGCATTACAGCGTGATCAAGCCTGTTCCTAAACTTAATGTGTGTTAAATTTAAGACAGATATCAATCCTATGACAATCCTATAAAAATCAAAATCCCCGTCAGTGCAGGTTGGGCATCGGACAAACTAAAATAATTTTAAAGTATTGATCATGTCTGGACATACAAGAGTCGTGGGATGAAATTTGGACCCACACAGGATTTAGGTTAAAATTGAGTTTTGTTAATGGGACTTTCTGTATTTTACATTTTTGCATGCTATTTGTAGCTAGTGACCTGATATGAACGATTTCCAGTAGTAGAGCTGTAAAGAAGACAATTTGGCCCTTCCTGTTGTGCCTCAGATTTTTATCATAACAGTTTCATGCAGAAACGACTTCTTAGAATTGTATCAGGAAATATCCTAATGCTAAAAGATGAAAAAAGTTGCAAATAAAGATTAGATGCTTGAGTAAAAAAGAATTTAATAAACAACTATCGATAATGCCCACTACAATATATTTTCGCTGCACTTGAAATAATCATCAACATCAAATTTTCTATCAACTGTGGAGATACGTAAAGAGGAAATCTCATTCTGTCTGAGTCACCTTGATTATGACCTCCGTCTGATCTTTTTGCACATCTTTCAACAGGATAGAGCTAAGCAGATGTACCAGTTCTTGGTCTCTATATATCTTCTAGTGAACCAAATGTACAATTCCAAACCTATCTATCATATTCTTCTGAAAAATTCCTGTGGTTTTCTCTATGTTTTCTTACATGCAAACTTTGCTGTGAGAGTTGTTCCAGCCTTCCGCCCTAACAGAGACACTGCTTCACATGTGTAGGTCTGTACAGATTCAGGATCTGGGGAGAGAGGGATGAGAACACGGTGAGATTACTGAGATCGTCAGGCTAAGGTCAAGGCTGGGAAAAAGGCTTGAGACACCAAGGCGAAAAACAAACAACGTGAAACGCCCATCCGCTATAAATATTTAATTCCTGTTTTGATTATTTTTTAGCATAAGAAGCTTACCACATGCTTATCTCTCATTCAATGTACATCATATTTACATTTTGTCTGAACTTCTGTTGATTTTTTTCCTCATTAGTTTTGCAGTTTTCATTATAATAAAATAAATTTGATTCGTGCATACTAACAATGGTAAATATCTCTAACTCGTAATAATTTGAAACATATCAGTTTTAATCTACGAAACCTGACTTTCAATTCCCTGTACTGGGATAGTATGGAATGTGGGGTTTCTGGGCCACAGGTTTTTTCTCCAGCCATTCCAGCATCTCTGCTGATTTCCTGGGCAGTTTGGCTATCAATCTGCTCAAAATGGCACTTCTACCCCCACTTCCCATTCCCTTTGCTGCTAGATAAAACACAATTAAATTCTTTATTAATGAAGTGCCCATCAGAAAACCTGTAAACATACATACATACATACATACATAAATATATATATATATATATATATATATATATATATATATATATATAAATATCGCTTTAAATTTCATCAGACATGTTAGCTTTCACATTAAGTTTCTGTATAAAGAGCTTCATAGAGATTCCATTGCATGGTAGCAGTCTCCTTCAATCTCCCTCCAAAAAACATCAGGTGTCGGTTGATAAAAATAATCAGCCACGTTGGGAAGACTACAGGCAATCAGATGCATAGTCTTGTGATTTCATGGCAATAAAAATTGTTACATCTACCACTGCTGAGTTTCCAATAAATACTGAGAATTCTGAGGCTAAGAGCACTCAAGATTATAAGCTGTAACTAGTGTGCCTTTATGTCGAAGCTTATGGCATAGCTAATAATAGTATAATAGGTTATGCGCTACCTCAGGGAATATTTTTTTCAAGTCATATTACAGTTATCATCGGAGAGTAATTCACCTTCTACAAGAGCCGAATCGGAAACTGAAAAATGTCCTCATATAACTGTAAGCTAACAATTATCATCAGCAGCTCTGTTAAGACTTGTGTCACTTCAACTATAATTATTGAAATTATGTTGATTATAATGAACATCGAATTCAAAGTCCATATGTGAAGAGCAAAATACTAAAGAACTTTGTTTGAGTAAACAAATCATGGTAATACACTAAAAAATTTTATTGCGAAGTTACTGAACAATCAAAATTTCCCAGCAGATTTCATGCATTTTTTGTGAAAGTGTGTCATAAAAAAGTTTATGTTGTTTTGATGTTTTTAAAATGGTTTAAAACATTTGCCCTGCCCTACTGACACAATCTACTGGAGTATGGGCCAAAGTTTCACATATAGCTCCATGTTCAAGGCTTTGTTTTCACACCTCTGCAGGATGGTGTAACTGATGTCACGGTGTCTAAAGAGGATAATACTGGAAAACTCTCACTAGGATCAGTTTATACTCCTTTAGAGCTGACTTCCTTTTGTAAAGACAAAGGCATGTAGTTTGAAGTATGAAGTAATAAGATCATTTTTATATAATGCGACTGCATATACAGTCTCCTTTTTCAACATCCATGTCGATATTGTAACAATTATTTTATTGACTATCATGCACGTTGACATATTGCCTATGATGGAATTAGTTTTGTGATATGATGCAATTGCTAGTGAATACGTGCGTGTCATTGTTTGGCTTTCCAGGATACGAATAGCCTTCTGATTGGGCTCTTCCTTTATTTATTCCTTATTTTTATCTTAACTTCAGCCTAGTTTTCTCTTGATTCTTAATTGTCCTGTTTATTCAGTATCTCATTTTGTTTATTTTATTCGATTTCAGAACTTAGATCATGAGAATGAATTAAAGAGAAATGTTATGCTTCTTAATTGATCTGATACTTTGTGTATATAAAAGTCATGCTATCATAAGTATCAAAGCATTAAATCTGAATTTTTATAACATAACAGAAAGTCTCTCAAGTTATTGGTGGTGCTGCAACCATAACTTATCCTTTAACAACAACATATCAGTAGCTATCACCTCAGTGGGATAAAATATTTAACGCATCATTTACCATATCTATGAGTAAATTAGTTTATCTATCTTCTTTGACATTCACTTACTTCCATTCCCTCCCCAACAGACATAAAATATTATAGCTTTCTAAGACTAAAAAAGACTAACAAGCAGGTTATTGACGTGGAAAATTAAGTTTCTTTTAAAATGCTAGAGGTAAGTATTAATTTTCTCTCACTGTTTCTTTTTTTAAAGACAAGCCATGGTGTGTATCCCAGATTGTAATCACTCCTTAATATTAAACATTTTAACTTATTTAATCTCCTTGTCTTTAATAAAAAGAGAGAGCAATGTTTTTGCTTTTCTGAAGTCAATAAATTTATTCTTAGTTTAATTTAACATTTAAAGTAGAAAGAGATATTCACATCAGATGATAAACCAGTTCATTGTGTCTCTGTAACTCATCGAGTTTTAAAGTGTATTGTGTTAATTGAAAAATTTTGCTGATCAGAGCGACATAGCCCGCATAGCACTTCTTCTATTATTTGAGAACCTCCGAAAGGAATTTTAAACAGGAACAGAGAGCATGGTATGACTCTAAAGTTATCGAAGTTAAAAGACCATGAGTCCCGCACTACCAGTACATACAGGGCAGACAGTGCTACCAGCAGTGAGATGAACCAAATAAGGCTTTTGTATGTCACTGGAAGATCAGACTCTGTGAGTAAAGATCTTAACCTAACCAGCTTAATCTAGTTTTAATTATCAAACCAATACGGTTTGTGGGTTGATTTGGAAACAAGGGGTGATTATTTGCTTCACTGTTCAAACAGGCGTGTCGAAAGTGCAAGCAAAATCTGCAAAACCGGGATAAGCTGTGGGCCATCTGGCCATTTTGTTTATGTTACTTCTCACACTTTAGAATCGAAAAAGATACATTTTCATAAGCAGCTTGTATGGCATTGCGGGTCGAAAGGACAGCCAACGGGGCATCGGCTTCAAAGTGATTGTGTCATAATACACAGGTACCACTGGCACTTGAAGGGTGGAAAGTGATTGTGTCATAATACACAGGTACCACTGGCACTTGAAGGGTGGAAAGTGATTGTGTCATAATACACAGGTACCACTGGCACTTGAAGGGTGGAAAGTGATTGTGTCATAATACACAGGTACCACTGGCACTTGAAGGGTGGAAAATGATTGTGTCATAATACACAGGTACCACTGGCACTTGAAGGGTGGAAAGTGATTGTGTCATAATGCACAGGTACCACTGGAACTTGAAGGGTGGAAAGTGATTTTGTAATAATACACAGGTACCACTGGCACTTGAAGGGTGGAAAGTGATTGTGTCATAATACACAGGTACCACTGGCACTTGAAGGGTGGAAAGTGATTGTGTCATAATACACAGGTTCCACTGGCACTTGAAGGGTGGAACTTCTTTTTTAAGCACCTCAGGACTTTATCACATTTTTATTTCGTCAGTAAGGGATGATTCCCTGGTAAAAGGAAGTAGCACAAATTTCGAAGACTCAGAATGTCTCACGTGATGTAGTGTACATAATCTTGTGTTTATGTTGTGAGGGTTGAGGGAGCAGCTCCACAAGGTTTTGCCATAATTTTATAGTGCAGCACGACGGCAAAAGCATATAGAATAGGGGACAAAAATGGGAATAGGTGACAGGGATAGGGCATATTATATCAATAACTAATCCACCCAAAATGTTCATAAATGATAAAATCTCTGGTAAAAATCTTTTGGTCTTGAACACTAGTCTATACCTGGGCTAATGTCCATCATGGCTAGAAGATTTGAGTCAATGCTTATGTTTTTTGGATAATTTGAAGTAATCATATATCCCAGTGGTAGACTTAATGTAGACGTAGACCATTCACCAAAACCAAAGTGTTATCATCATCATCTTACAGCTGATTTCAAACAAAATTCATCACAACACTCACTGGTCTTGTCACGTGACACAACTAGAGTCCCGCCGGACCCAACTTGTTGACCTCCCTTGTACCACTGTGCCGTGCCCCTGGGGTGACCATCAGAGATGAGGCTGCAGGTACAAGTGATAGATTCCTCCAGGAAGTAACCCTCTACCGCCTGAGAGCGGCAGCTATGGGAGGCTTGAGAGAAACCTGAGGAGAACAAAGAGGAAACCTGAGGTATCATGAGACACTACAGATAACTGTCATCTGTCCCTGCTGCTTTCATACATGATGTGCATATTTTCACTTAATAGTTGTTTGTTTGTTTGTTTGTTTTTCATTATTTATTATAATGTATGCCTAATACTAAAGTTACCTCTTGCACATTAATTTGTTGTAATAACTTTGTTCTAATCAAAATCTGGATAATAGTATTTCAAAGCATTTATGGAGCCTACAGTAACACTTCATGAAGAGAGAAAGAAACAGACTGACATACAGACAGAGAGATAGACAAAGAGAAAGAAAGAGAGAGAGAGACACACACACATATAGAGACAGAGAGAGACAGAGAGAGGAGGGGGAGAGAAACACACAGAGAAGGAGAGAGAGATAGAGAGAGAGACACAGAGAGACAGAGAGCGAGAAAGGGAGAGAGAAGCAAACAGATAGGTAGAGACAGAACAGAAAAGGGAGGAGAGTAAAAATGGAAAACTGTTCCATGACTTTTCCAGCAGCCATGTAATAATTTCCAGAACAATTTTGCATTTGTTTTCACTGTTTAGTTTTCATTTTGCCCAATTTTAAATGTTCAGTTTTGCTCTAACAATGAAAACGGCTGTAAAATATTGTGCTTCCTTGGTATTCCAAACGTTTCTCCCTTAGTGCACATTCTGCAGGCTACAGGATTTTCCTGAACCTCACTGTAGAGTGACGTGCCTTTTCAATAATTATGATTTGGAGTATAGGCTCTCTCCACATTCAAACAAGGTGAATTACTAGTTATGTAGGTATTAAGGAAATCAACAAACTATTATTCTTCAGCTAAGAATCCAGTTTTAAAATCTTTGAATTTATTTTTAACTGCAATGATTCAATGTTTATGAGAACAAGCCTTAAATTCTGTTTTATTTAAACAAAAATTATACTTTATATATAGGCAGATTGTTTTGAACGTCATCGTGAGTCTTTAAAGTACGCTGTCGGCCATGTTTGCGGTGGTCTTAACCACACAGACCTCATGGTTATAAATAGAATACGGTTCAAATTAATATTACCATCTGAATTATTGTTGTATTTAAGTTTCACAGGCCGCAAACAATAATCTTTGATTCTGTTATATCTTGCAGAGTTTTTCTCTCTATTTTTTCATATGTATTATCTTTAACATCTATATTTACTGTTTGTTACATCTCTCCCTCATGTTCTCTACTTTACGTACTGTCATCTCTATGTCTATCATGAAATAATTTTTTTAAGATCTTAATCTTTCTGTTCTTTTCTTCCTATTTTTAAATCTTTGCCTTTTCCTTTTTTTAATCTCTCTCTCTCTCTCTCTCTCTCTCTCTCTCTCTCTCTCTCTCTCTCTCTCTCTCTCTCTCTCACACACACACACACATTAACACGCTAACTCTCGCCCTCGTGTATGAGGTGAATATATGGCCTTTAAGTTATCATCGCAAATTTTCACTTTTACCATAATACCTTTAGATTTTAGAATATACTTTCAAATTAATTGTTGCTGTTCCATTTATTACTACTAGGATCCTTATTTTTGCAGGACAAATTTGTAATGGCAGACTTACTCCCTAACAAAGATTTGGCAGTTGTAACGCATTGTGCTGTAAGTTGATCTATTGATTTCCTCACCCTTTTTTTTTGGTGCGTAACTTTTGGGTAGCGGATCGACTAGATCTATGTACATTGTTTTATTTAATTGTTTAATGTTTGTATTTCAAGCCTAGAACTTAGTCTTGTTTATTGAACACAGCCCGCACTTGTACGGCCAAGATTCCTCTGGAAACTTTGACTTAGTTCTAACATAGTAATGATCTCGTCCCTCCTTGTTTACCTGTGTTCTGATTGGTTGCTATTTTATACCGCATTACTCATCTCGTATGATTTGTGTAATTCTTTTTCTGGGTGATTCGATGAGATTTTGTATAAATAAGAGTTGAATCGTGTCCAGTCAGTCAACATCAAGTCAACCTACAGTGAGTTTAAGAGTTTACCTACAGTGGGTTTAAGAGTTAACTTTTGTGTGCAGTGAATATAGAGTCAGCCTCTTGTGTTGGATTAAACAGTTTGCAACTTTTATTAACGGACGTCAGCCTTTGATACGGATTACAACTTTTCTTAATACAGATATTTACTATCCGACATTGATTGCATTTCCAGTTCTTGTTTGTCTCTTTTGGATATGCATCCTTAATTTTGTAGTTTTGATCAATTATTTCCAAAAGATTACATAATGGTAGACGGTTTTCTTTTTCTTTCTGGCCAACTTACAGTCTATTGAGCTAATCATCTATCTAGATCTATTTTTTCTTTTATGCTACACATATATAATTTTATAGTTTCTTGATGCTCTAAGTTTAAATATCTTAACTACAGGCAATCATAATATCATTTTGTTTTCTGAACATAACACTCGTCGCCTTCTGAGCAATATAATTTTCTGTAGCCTTCTTGGCGACACAAATATCCGTAGCTTTCTAGGCAGTTATTTTTCCTAGCCTTCTTGGCGACGTAATTATAAATATCCGTAGGCGATTATTTTTCCTCCGACATTCGAGCAATAATACCCATATTTTTTTCTATCTTCTAGCCTTTCAGGGCATACACCTGTCTTCTGCTGAAAATAGAATTATTACTACTATCCTCGCCCTCTGAGTTTTTGATTGTCAGTAGAGAACTTAATTTTGTCTCTGACTATGTTTGCAAGTATAGAAGGGGCTGCAGTATCAATCCACGAAGAAATAGATATTGGAAAGGAAGGAAACAACAAGACGAGTTCAGAAGAAGTAGTTCAAAAGAACACTGAGGTAATGAACAAATTAATGAACTTCATCTCTCAAAAAAAAAACGAATGAAAGAAAGAGAAAACAGTCTTCTTCTTCTTCTTCTTCTTCTTCTTCTTCTTCTTCTTCTTCTTCTTCTTCTACTTCATCGGCGCCAGAGCGCTCTCCAACCGCAGAACATTCACTGGAGTGGGCGGAGAAAAAGTCAGGACTAGGTCATATATCTCACACGCGTGAGCAGAAAACCGAACACAAACCTGGATCTAGATCCCGCCGGTCCCACCCACCGTCTAAGGTTCGCCCAAGGCCTTTGTCACCAGGTCAAGATAGAAACGAAAGTGATCCGGACAGGTCTCGCCCGGATTCCCCTACATCGGAGGATTTTATTGAGGGTGTGACAGCGCCTGATCTTTCCGCCGACGAGGGGGAAATAGTTTCGGGGAAATCAGACTAGGAGGGGGATAGGTTCGAAGATGCGCTTCATGAGTTTGAGGTGAAAAAAAATTTGGTGAGCCGATCTCTCAAGAACTGACCATTTTCATAACTGAGCGAATCACTGAAGTCCCCACTGAGGAAAAGATGAAGGAGCAGATAGCGAAATATGATACCGCAAAATTGCGGGCGCGCTCCATGTTAAGACAACAAATAGAAACATTTGGGACATGTTGCGAGGTCAGCATGAGAAAATAGACATACGCATCACAACTCTGCAAAAGAATATAAGCAAAGCCACTATCGCTATTTCAACAGCAGCCGATGCGCTCACCAAAAGAGCAAAAGACAGGAAAGAAGTGACAAACAATGAGAGCACTAAGGTGATTGTAAGAAATTTAACACAGATACAGTTTCGTTTCTAGGCAATGCTTAACAAAAAACCATTGCTCAAAGAAGAGACAGTCAAAACCCTCCTCTGCCATATGATGTAAGCGGCAATGCTGAGATCTCAGTGGAAGGTTTTCAGTGGTTATACGGGGAAGACGTAAAGAAGCTTATTAAAGAAGCGAAGCAAGAGAGACAGTTCGGCCCGTTACCCCTCTACCTCCACAAACACATACACCGGTTACAGGAAAAGGGGGCCATTTTTTAGGCAATCGTGTTGGCCCAGTGGGAAACACTGACCCCAGAATGCAGGGCCAATCGACCCACAGTATCGTATGGCGCCATGCGAGAAGGCCGGCAGCGAACTCGAGGCGTTAAACCCTACAATAATTGATGGGGTAGAGGTAAAAGTCACTGACACTGTCAGGATAAAGCGATTGCTGGAAATCAAAGCCGAAAACTTTCAGGCTGGACAAATTCAAGTGAGTGGGAAGAATTGACATCAGATAAAACTAATCTGGAAATGATAAGGGGCTCTAAAGTAGAACTGAGCCAGCTGCCGGAGGAAGACAAGCCACCGATTCTTGTTACTATGAATTAGAAAGAAAAGAAGGTAAGAAATAAGTGACTACAAGAACTGTTAAGGACTGGGGTCACAACACAAAGAAGGTGAGTTTATTTCAGGCATCTTTGCCCGTGAAAAGAGTGATGGAACGTATAGAAAGATACTTAATCTAAAAGAATTTAACAAAAATGTTGAATACAAAAAGTTTAAGATGGAAACCCTAAAATCGGCTTTAATTCTCGTAAGGTGATGATTGTTTCTAATTTTGACGATCTGTCGTCAGGAACGGAGAGGTAATACGCCCTCCCTATCCCTCACATCATCAAAACATTTTTGTCTATAACGGTCCAATGTTTTATGATCGATGCATAATGCAGTCACAAGGTTTTCAGCTAACACTAGATTGACGTACCGTACTCACAACTGTGACGGGCTAAAGTGTGACTGGGAACGGCCGGCGTGTATCTCATATTACCACTCCGTTCCTGACGACAGATCGTCAAAGTTGGAAACAATCATCACCTTACAGGTAAGCCTCGATTGTTTTACAATTATATGTTGTTAAGAATGATATTATGGCTTGGATATGTTCCTCATACAGATAGGCCCGAGATGGTTAACTGAGCAAGGGACAGAGTTTTCTCATCACTTACTGAGGCCGAGGGGTTCCAAACTCAAGATCTTACATTTCCATAGCTCGAGTGGCTATCTTGTCACCGAAATACACAGACTTAAAAAAAAAAATTGGTTTTCTAAGTCTTTCTATGGCAAAGTTCAAGGATTTTGCTAATATTTCTTTGTCAATGTTCGATATTATCAAAACATTTGTAAATATGAAAACCGGAACAATCTTAACTTATCATCTACCATTTTGAATAGATTCTCCTAGGGTTTTCCTGTGGTTCCTTTTATCATCAGAAAATCGCGTTAGACTTACTGAGGGCAACAATATTATTGTCAGCCTGTACAACGTTTTTGTTTTTGTTTTTTTTAATGGAAAATTTCAAGAATCTTCCAAATTTCTTCGCTATTGGTTGATATAATCTTAGATTTAAACTAAAAAGACAAAAACCAGCCTTAACCTATCTTCTGCCACCTTGCATTGATTCTCTAAAGGCTTTGTTGTTGTTACTTGTTATAATCACAAAATCACATCAGACTTACTGAGGGTAACAGTTTTGTCAGCCCGTGTCCCAGTCACCTTGGCGGGATCGCCTGTCACACCAGGATAGATGTATCCTGTAAAGCTGTGTGTCCCCTCCCCCAGCTCCTGGACTGACACAGTGACTGAGCATTGAGACCTGTAGTAGAATGGAGTCTCACCAGTTGGTGTATGGATGTAGACTGGGTTCCTGGGGATCTCCATAGAGTTATCCCTCTGGAAGTAAAGATGAACAAAGGTGAGATGAGCTTCGTGGATCATCATTGTTTCTAATGAGACCATTCAGTATTGTGTATGAGATACATTCACTGCTGAACTAGCAGGTAATTTGAACACTTATTTCTTCAGCTTTGTTTTCTCTTGGTTTTTTAATAAAAATAATGTTTTGGAGAGATGAAGAAAATCGTTAAAATAATCTCTGATTTCCACTCTTGTCTCTCTCCATGTCCCCACTTTCTCCCTTTCTCTCAACAATTCCCCCCCCCCCCTTTTTTTTCCATCCATGACTCTTTCCTAACTTTTAATGTTTCTCTTCATCTTTAATTTTTTTCACTTCTTTTCTCCATCAGTCTTTCCTTCTCTCTGTCTCTCTGTCTCTCTCTCTCTCCCTTTCGATAACTCTTATTTTATTTCTTCTCTCTCTTTCCATTCCTCTGGCTCTAAATCCTTTTCATTTCTTTCCTCTTTCTCTTCCACCTCTCTGAGTCTTCACCCTCTTCTGAGTTCTAAGTCCTTATCTCTGTCATTCTGTGTACATGTCTGTCTGTCTCTGTCTCTGTTTCTGTATGTCTGTCTGTCTGTCTGTCTGTCTGTCTGTCTGTCTCTCTCTCTCTCTCTCTCTCTCTCTCTCTCTCTCTCTCTTTCTCTCTCCCTCACTCTTTCTCGGCTCTATTATCCTATAATTGTCGATCATGAAATATCTGTCAAAATATTCTCTTCTCCTTCGGTAGCTGATATAAATAGCTGAAATAAAAAGGGAGAGCTCAATGCAGAATACTCTGCTTATAAAATTCAAATGCTTTGATGTCTACGATTAACGATTTTTTTTTATTTTCTCTTGTCTCATAAGCAACATTCTAAATTTTTTAAATTTTGATTTTTCTTACAGTTTTTCTTTTCACATTATTTCGCATATTTTAATATTATCTACCACATCAGTCTTGTTTGACAATCAGACTAAAAGTTCTTTCACGTTTTTTTTTTTCAATCTTTATCTTTGTGTCTCACATCTGTTTCAAACTTGTAATGCAGTTTTAAAGTTCCTTCCAGCATCTAGAGCATTTTATTTCTGTGGGTGACAATCTCAGAAAAATGTGTAATCTTTGTTTATAATTCACAAGGAATTCTTTTCACTAAAGATCTATCTCACATTATTCTTTAGAAGATTACTGTCAAAATCCCTTCGTCTCTAAAACAATCTGTACAAACCTGTCTCATGGTATTGCTTAGTGCCTTCTATAGTATAGTGTCTATTTGTAGGTCCCTCTCTTCTTTGTATAGATTTAATAGTAAACTCAAAGAAGTTAAAACTGATCATCCCTACATAGTTTTTTTTTTTCTTTTACGGACGTCGGTCTCATTCTTTAAGCTCCGTATCACATATCAAAATGCCTGGCGGTCAGCCAGCCCTGAATACTGCAAAGAGAGATAAGGTGGTGATCTGTGCTCAAATAGATGTGGCAGTGGATAAGTTCTATGGCAATGGACGGGTCGGGGAAACAGATTCCTCGGGTCGGATGGGGAGAGCGTGGGAATATCTATAGCTCATTTCCAAGTAGATGATTTCCGTCCTATATGAGAAAATCGAAAAAGAGGTGGAGCCCGAGATAAAATGCCACCTTGAAGGAAGACCAGCTACCTCTGACCAGATCTTGGACATTATAAGATAATGTTATGGGGTATCGTGGTCCACCTGGCTGTCCATTTGTCGGGTGATAACGGCATCAAGGGCGTTTTTAAGTGGATGTGAAAAGGCACGGACTCCCTCATTTGGTGTAAAGAAAAACCAAATACATGTACTACTGCCAAAAGGAAAAAAAGAAATGATAAGAAAAAAGTAGGTGTACGATCCACCAAGTTGATCAAATTGCTGAATAACTTGTTGAATCAAAGGTTTTCGGTTTTTTTTCCATTCCTCAAAAAGCTGGCAAGGTTTAAAACATTGATGTGATAATCTTACCACCTAACAACAGAAACATAAACAAAACACACAACACAAAGTCTATACAACCGGAGAACATGACTCACATCTTTTTCTCTGAAGAACCTACACCTGGCCCTGGGATAAACTTTACTGGTAGAGCAGGAGACAGTGACAGACTTGATATCTCCAGACTTGGTGTCTTCCCTCACTGTACAGGACGGGCTCTCTGGTGGGGCTGGGGAAGCAAAGACTTGATATAAGGAGAAGTTCGATAAGAATAATATTACACTTAAAAGTGATAGTTTGTCTCTTGTATCTATATATCTTTAAAAGATCACTGTGGCTTGTGGGCCTAATTCGTTTGTTGAAATCTTTTCAGGTTGCTGTTTAGTGTCACTGAGAGTGATGTTGTTGGTCTGCTTTACTTCTGTAGGTGTTTTCCATAAACCAGTAGGTCATGACAAAGTTAGCTGGGATAAGTAAATATGTTCTTTAATATGCTTAAAGAGCCATCATCTAGATTCCAGGATTTGAACGATAAGAAGAATTTCCTCTTACTTTCTCTAAATCCATTTTTTCAATTGTGTAGAAATTGAATTTTTATACTGCTAAGAAGCGTGCAGTAAAGGAGTAGAAAAGAAATCAATCAAAGCAAAATTAAATAAAAAAGTGAGAAAAATAAGGCAGAAAACACATCAGCATAGTTCCGGTTTTGCGGAAGAAGTCCGGTTTCGCTGGAGAAGCCACTCGCTGACCTGCCAGCCACAGCAACGCTTGAGATTCCAATCTCTGTCAGTCTCTTCTTGTAGCTCGATGCTATCAGTCAGCAGTTAAGACCATCAGAGTCACAATGAAACATTGATGGTGAATTATGCCAATGGTGAACTGCTTTCACAGTTTCTTGATAGTGACAAACCGAGACATGTAAAGGTAATTTGGACGTGCTACCACTACCACCACCATAAAACGCTTTTATCCATTCATAAAATAAATGCTGACTAAATAAAGAAAGATTTTCAGAGACCGTAGACTAGCTAAAGAGGGTCAGGCTGGCAGTTTATCTGTGACAGGTCTTCTTGGCACACTCTTTACCAGGCAGAACCAGTATCAGTGGGAAACAAAAGAAACTGGTAGGAAAGACAAGTAAAAAAAAATTAAAATCGTAAGAAATCCCTGGAGAAGTCTAAAGTTATCATAGAATTCGTATGATTCATGTTAAAAGGTTTTGAGGACAACTAAAGTAGATAAGGCGGTGGTTTTACACATCAGCTGTTTCAGTGATAATGATGTTACAGGGCCGATGCGTTTCAAATAATTGAGCAGAAAATCACATCCCATGTAGAGGTATAAACAGGAAGTTAAGGTCTGGCATTGAAAACACCGTGCAAAAATGTCTTCATCAGAGGAGTTTCGGCAATGAAAGTACGCTTGTCCACTTGAATAGAAACAATTGCTGATCTCGCTGAGTTAAGGGACGAAGAGCTTGTAGCAGTAGTAAACAAGTCAGTCAGAGAGTCTAAAAGTTTGTGCTTAGTAGGGTGCAGGAGATCAATGTGTTTCTGATCACAAAGTTGTATCCACTTCAGAAAATAACTCTCGCATGACTTTCTAGTTTTTGGTCGCCAAGCTGAGAGGATGACTGAAGCAGGTTTGTCCTGAACTCCTCTGTTTTACAGGCGTCTCCTAGTAAGAGACAGACCTAAAGCACCATTTTGAGGAAAAGCGGGTGGCATAGATTTGGAAACTTACTTTTCTAGATATTACGAGTAAAACCGAGTCCGTCGAGTAAAAAAATACGGTCAAGTTAAAATCTCCGTGCTATTGATTGTTATTAGAAAAAATCGATGTCGAAAACATTTTAAGGCATAACAGGCATAGAAAATGTCCACTTCACCAAACCAAGAATTTCATATCATTATAAGACAAACAGCATGGTTTAAGGTTCCAAGTTTAAACTTTTCACACACAACGTGCGATTATTAAGCATGGGCAGATTCAGCATGCATCTCATCGATCCATCTTTCTTCTCCCAGCCTGTTTTTGATAAAAGTATAAAATGTTCATGCTGATCTTTATGAATGACATTGAATTTTTACAAAGTCCCAAATGTTTTGTTGCAAACTACGCCTGTCTTGACGACTTAATTGATACTCACGGCCGACACCATTGTGTGGAAGAGCAGAGACAGACTATACCTGTATACCTGCTGTCTGATTAAGAACCCACGTCTCGCTGGTGTAATTTGTCCATTAATCCAGACGGTGGGAGAGTTTGCTCGCCACATAATTACGGCTGAGTGGCGTTTTGACTATTATCTCATGGACAGTAATAAAGACTCGCCCGTGACGAATGTTTGGATCCAAGGTTGTGACGAGAGCTCACCACAGAAACACTGAGGAGACTAAGAGCTTTCACTTTCAGTTCGAACTTAGATCTTGACATGGTCGGATAACATGTAAATCGTTTAATAAAACTAGAAAATCTAAAGGTTTGTCATGTCTTTTATTGAGTGGCTATGCACTCATATTTTTAAATGCATGATTGATTGGCCGCGTTGACCAGTAGCTAGAAGCATTAACATGAGTAGTTGTGTCAAGGACAAGGTGACAGCAGGTCACCATGATTTTAGAAATGTGGGGACAACCTCTGGGTTCCAAACGGAGGACGGTGGCGCTAATTGGGGCCTCAGGTTTAATATTTTCCTCATGAATGTTTGTATAAGAGGGTGATTTCCTATGGTCTCAATGTGAATGCATATCTGACCTATGCCAGACATTGCAGAATGTAAGGCACTATAACCAAGACCTTTATCATATAATGATTGTACAAAGGCTAGGGAGTGATTGGGTTTAATGAAATTGTGTCTTCATCCCGTTGACAACAAAAAGTATCCATTTCTGGAGGTAGCAAGCGTATTGTTTCCTTGTTCCTCTCCGCCATAAAGCGATGATGATGCGGACAGTGCCTGCTGGAATGCCGCTTGTTTGCAAAATTTGCCTGATAAGCGGCAAGCGATCATCCTGGACTTGTTTAGGATGGGATGGGGATGTGTGTGGTGAGGATGTTGAAAGACTTGTTTGGACCCCATTAGTAAGATTGGCACATCTATGATGAGGTTTGTAAGCTTGGGAAATCAGACTTGTGTTTTCCAACATGGAACTATAACGACACAATCTGCCTCGTCCGTTTCTATTTTGTTTAAAGCTCTTGAAATACATGTAATGCTGAAAGGAGGAAAAATATACGCAGAGAAACAGACTAAGAGAAGGAAAAGGCGTCTGTGCGCCAAGCTTCACTATCTTTGTACCTAGACACACAGCACTGAACTTTCCGATTTATTCTGCTTGCAAATAAATCGATGTCAAATGGACCATACCGCGCCTCTACTCTACAGAATTCTGCGGCTAACAGACTCCATTCTGTCTCTAAGCATAGACACCGGCTTTTCTTGTCAGCCTCAATGTTATCTACATCTGGCAGATGGCTAGCTGTAATCCAACTGTTGCGCCCAATGCACAGTTCATGAGATAGATGTCTTTTGTGCTACCTTGGTTATTGACACACATAACTGTGGTGGTATTATCAGACAGTAAGTGAACGAAACAGTTTCTCTTGTTTGAAATAAAAGCTTTAATAGAAAGTAAGGCAGCCTTAAATTCTAGACAATTTATATGTAATGACTGCTCGTCTTTAGACCACAGACCGCCTGTAACAGCCCCATCGCTAATGCGACCCCAACCAGTATTGCTTGCATCAGTAGTTATGGTAATAGCCGGTAGATGTGGTGAAAGCAAAACAGGGTATTTATTGGCGTTGTTTCTCCACCATGACATGTCTTCGCGCATTTCGGCCGTAACGAAAATTGGACTGTCATAATCACCAGAGACCTGTTTGAGGGAGACATTCTGTTAGATTTCTGAACCTTTGCTATACACTGTGGTATATCTTTAACTTGGTGTCAAAGAATTGAATTTCCCAATAAGTTCTGCGAGTACTCGCAACGAAATGCTGTTCTGCTTGAGCACTGCATCTAACTGGTCTCTGACTGAATTCCCTTTTTAATCTGATGGTCGAACAGCTAAATGAATGGAGTTAAGTACAAATCCCAGATACCTTATCCCATTTTGAGGGCTAAGGGAGCTTTTATCTGTTGAGATTTGAAATCCCAAACTCTCTATCAACGAAATAGTTTGGTCTGTCGCCCCCAAGCATTCATCTATTGAGTCATGCACAATCAATGCATCGTCGAGATACATCATTATTTGGACGTTTTGGTCTCTTAATGTTGCGAAGAAAGGTTTTGTAAGCTTTGTGAAAATTCGAGGTGAATCTTATGAGTTCATTACTAAACTTGTAAAGCTGATCTCTGTGAATGAATCGAAATATTTACAAGGTGGTGGAAATAAAGAAAAGTCGTGTAAAAAGCATCTTGCAGGTCTATAGATGTGAAAAATAGGGAGAATTGCATCTTTGAGTGTGTCTATCTTAAACACTCTTCATGTTATCATTTAGCGAATCCCCAAATAAAATTCATTGTTTTCCTTTTGCTCAGGGCAGCACAATTGTCTAAATTTCTCCTTTAGATGAGGTTCCACAGAGCCTCTTTTCTTAGCCGTATAAGGCTGTGCTTAACCGTAACTGATCTGCGACCATTGATCTTAATGTGCTATTAATGGCGTGTGACAAGCTGCGGTTCTGAAATCTATCAAACATTTCTGCTGAAATTACGATCGACTTCACTACAAGAGTCACCAGTCTCTGCAACTCGACATCCCTCAACCGGGCGAATGAGGGTAGCACTTCCCAAATTTCTGTATTCATTTTTGGTGTGCACACATTTGGTGCAATCGTAGTAGTGGGGTATTTCCCAAGCACCGCTTAATCTTGTCACGTTATATGTGGGTAAACATGCCAGTATTAAACTATTTGCGCCACGTCATCCTCACAACCTGAATCAACATTTGCACCTACAGTAGTTAAGGAGTCGAACGTGAGGGAGAGGCACATTCTTCAGCACTGGTGTCAGGGGAAACCCGAGCGTTTTTTTAGGGGTTTTTTTGTGGTTCACGCAATGCTGAATCGCGACTAGCCGAAGGACCCTGGCCACTGTAGGTATCAGATATACTGCCTGCACCTGCGTGACATAGTTGAGTTGTGAGGATGGAGCTGAGGTGCTGGAATTGCGTTTCCTACAACTTAAGCACTAGCTCAGTAAGTTGGTCAAATTGAGATGGACCTAAGTCCCCTGTTATGGAGGACAAAGTGGACTCGTGTTGAGGCGGCCAGCAACGTAAAGATGAAGAGGCTAGGACGGATTGCTTCTAGTTCTTTGTTTGCCATCTTTTTTAGTCCTCTTGTCCATACTTTTGCCTTTGTGTGTCCCTGCAGGATTCACGCTTGCAGTTTATGCCGAATCTGCGATTGGCACTGGTGCCTCATTTTTATGAGACATATTTTTGTGGTACTTTATAGTAATGCGGAAACGAAATAAAAAAAAAATAATAAAACATAATGAATAATAAAGAATAGTCAAGAACATTAAGAGGTATAACTAGTGAACCATCCTCAGCGAGGTATAGCTAGTGAACCATCTTCAGCTAGGTATGACTAGTGAACCATCTTCAGCGAGATTTAACTAGTGAACCACCCTCAGCGAGGTGTGACTAGTGAACCAACCTCAGCGAGGTATGACTAGTGAACCAACCGCAGCGAGGTATGACTAGTGAACCAACTTCAGTGAGGTATGACTAGTGAACCAACCTCAGTGAGGTATGACTAGTGAACCACCCTCAGCGAGGTATGACTAATGAACCAACCGCAGCGAGGTATGACTAGTGAACCACCCTCAGTGATGTATGACTAGTGAACCATCCTCAGCGAGGTATGACTAGTGAACCACCCTCAGCGAGGTATGACTAGTGAACCATCCTCAGCGAGGTATGACTAGTGAACCACCCTCAGCGAGGTATAGTGAACCACCCTCAGCGAGGTAAGACTAGTGAACCAGCCTCAGCCTCAGCGAGGTATGACTCAGCGAACCACCCTCAGCGAGGTATGACTAGTGAGCCACCCTCAGCGAGGTATGACTAGTGAACCACCCTCAGTCAGGTACACATGTCTTATGAACCACCCTCAGAGATGTATGACTAGTGAACCATCCTCAGCGAGGTATAACTAGTGAACCACCCACAGTGAGGTATGACTAATTAACCAACCTCAGCGAGGTATGACTAGTGAACCACCCTCATCGAGGTATGACTAGTGAATCATCCTCAGCGAGGTATGACTAATGAACCACCCTCAGCGAGGTATGACTAGTGAACCACCCACAGCGAAGTATGATAGTGAAGCAACCTCAGCGAGATATGACTAGTGAAAACGGGGAGATGGAGTAATACAGTTCCAACTTAACTTTTCAACATTATTTTTCCTTTGTCCACAGGCAGCGTTTCGGATTATGTTCGTGTGTATTTCATACCTCCCTTCGATATAAAAATTCAAAGACCTATCATAAAGTTGAAGTCGGGTGGTTTTTAAATTTTTTTGTTATTTTAAATAGTTGGAAACCTTTGCAAAGATAGATGTCGCAACTGATATCGATGGCAGAAACAAAATTCTGAGACTTTTGACACCATATAATATCACCGTAATTATGCATGGTATATTAAACATTGACTTAGTGAAGCAGATGTTAACATGATCTGAGGCAAAATGCTATCAAACTATAACGGAAATCTATCCAATTTTCTGTTATGACATCATCAGAGAACTCTTCAGTCTTATTAAGGCTGACGTTTACACTTTATTATGTTTCATTAAATAGTTCAACACCAGTTCTACATTCCTGCATTAACCTGCTCGGAAAAAATGAACTATTATTTAAAAAAAAACGTGATTTAAGTTAAGAAACAAAGGATTGTGATGTTCGGAACAAAGCAGGGTATTACAAAAATTTATTCGGTACATAAAACAGTGTACCTGAATTTCGCATCAGTGGCTGAGTCGAGCTGAAAGAAAATACAAGTCTTCAACACTCCAGGAGTAACAATCAGATCACAAATTCCATAGGCAATACTCTGAAAACTTTAATGAGGTGCAG
>JAWDGP010003683.1:0-22500 GCA_033675545.1 Elysia crispata | reverse complement strand
CGTTTGAAGCTAAGGGACGTTATGTTTATTGTGGATAATGCTAATTTTCAGTTGGTTCCTCGCCATTATACGGCCGAGCCTCTTTGATTGACAGTTTCCCACACACGTAGAGATTAAGTGTCAGGAAAGAAAGGAAGAAACAAAATGCGAAGGAAAATCACAGTTTGTGATTAGCTAAAAAATGCGACCAAATATCATTCAGATTTGAAACAAATGAGTTAAATAAAATAATCAAATCGGTCACAAAAAGATTCAAATTCTAAACAAAGTTAACTGTGAATGCAGGATACAATATATTCCATGTTGTTGCCTCTAGTGCCAGCATATTCTGAAGTTGCGAAGATTTTTTTTTACAGTCAACATGGTTTATCGTGTTCGTGATCATCAGTCACTCTCAAAGTCTCTCAAAGATTTACAGATTTTTCAGTCTGATGCTATCAAATGCGGTCATTGACAAGAGAGTGACAGCTTACCTCTTAACATGAAGTAATTATCTCTGTCTTTTGTGTCAACCCTTATGTTGAGGGATATTGTCATGTCTGAAAAGCATTAGAAATCCATCTCTGAAGTCGGTTGTAATGAGGTGAAAATCGTGATAGAACAACGATATTGAGAAATCACAAATATAGCACGTCGTCATAGGAAATAATAAATATAGACAGAATTGACATTAAAAAACTCTTTAAAAAAAGGCTATGATCATCTATGTTATTACTCTACGCATTGAATTCTTTTATTTTATCTTCAAGAGATTTTTGAGGAACACCTTTGTTAAGTGAATTGTCTGCACGTCGCGTATTTGAAAGAATTCAGCTTTTTAAATGTTTGGGTGAAAGCAATTAAATTAATCTATTGCTTTTCACCTTTTTTTTGGGGTAGGAGTACAACACAACAGATGTGTATGTGTCTATGAGACACGTGGAGACAGACCGATATAAAAATAACCATAATCATGAAGACTGAGATACGGAATGATAACAAGGCGTGTTTTGAGTGAATTGGGTTAGAAAAATCAGAGAACACAGGGAGAGAGAGACAGAGAGAGAGAGAGAGAGAGAGAGAGAGAGAGAGAGAGAGAGAGAGAGAGAGAGAGACAGACAGAGACAGAGACAGAGACACAGAGAGAGAGAGAGAGAGAGAGAGAGAGAGAGAGAGAGAGAGAGAGAGAGAGAGAGAGAGAGAGAGAGAGAGAGAGAGACAGACAGACGGACAGACAGATAAAGAGAAAAGGAAGGAAAAAGGGAGTGAGAGAGATAGAGAACTAGGCAAGGAGGGAGAGTGAAAAAAAAAAGAAAAGGGAAATAGGGGAGAAAAAAGAGAGAGAGAGGCGAGAGAGAGAGAGAGAGAAAGAGAGAGGTAGAAAGAGAGAAAGAGAGAGATAGAAAGAAAGAAAGAAAGAGAGAGAGAGAGAGAGAGAGAGAGAGAGAGAGAGAGAGAGAGAGAGAGATAGAAACAGAGATGCAGAAAGACAGAGAGAATGTAAAGAAAGAACAAAAGTTGGATAAAGGTAAGAGAAGAAATTAGTAAGAGAGAGAGAGAGAGAGAGAGAGAGAGAGACATAGAGACAGAGAGACAGAGAGACAGACAGACTGACAGAGAGAGAGAGACAGCGAATGAAAAAGAGAGTGAGAGAGATAGAGAGCTAGGCAAGGAGAGAGTGTGAGAGAATAAAAGAAAAAAAAAGAGAAATATGGGAGAAAAGAGAGAAACAGAGCGGCGAGAGAAAGTGAGAGAGAGAGAGAGAGAGAGAGAGAGAGAGAGAGAGAGAGAGAGAGAGAGAGAGAGAGAGAGAGAGAGAGAGAATTATTAAAACCCACCTTCCAAAGATTTTCTCCATTAAAATTGTCACAGCATGCAACGCCTGTGTAGCTAGAGGTTATTCCCAAATCGCCAACTTCAAAGCATTTTCAATCCATTTTGACAAGCTTGACATTTCAGATTTGACAAGACTGACGCCCACCACTTTTTTTTTTCCTTTCATGCATAAACAGTTCTACACCTTGACACATATATCCTTTTCTGACATAAATGGAAGCGGACTGTTCAATTTAAGCCGCAAAAAATTAGGAAATAAATTCCACCTAACTTCCTTGAACTCCATCATAATAATTTTAGCAGTTACCACACAATGGGTGCATTAAATACAAGGAAGATAATAATTATTTTTTTTTTACTCTCTTTTAGCTCTTATTATTCTTCCTTATAATTAACCCAGTGGTTTGCCACCTGTGGCTCTAAATTTCAAATTACTACTACTACTACTGCTGCTGCTGCTGCTACTACTACTACTACTACTACTACTACTACTACTACTACTGCTGCTGCTGCTGCTACTATTGCTACTACTACTACTACTACTACTACTACTACTACTACTACTACTACTACTACTACTACTACTTATACGCACAATAACAATAATAATAATAATAATAATAATAATAATAATAATAATAATAATAATAATAATAATAATAATAATGATAACAACAACAACAACAACAACAACAACAACAACAACAACAACAATAATAATAATAATAACAACAACAATAATAATAATAATAAAAATAATAATAATAACAACAACAACAACAACAACAACAACAACAACAACAACAACATTAATAATAATAATAATAATAATAATAATAATAATAATAATAATAATAATAATAATAATAATAATAATAATAATAATAATAATAATAATAATAATAATATATAATGTAATTCTTCTAGGGCAATGAATGAGGATCTGTCCACCCATACCCAGAGTCTGTCCACCCATACCCAGGGTCTGTCCACCCATACCCAGGGTAAACCCCGACACTTGTGTGTGGCGCCGGCCAGATAGCGTGCGGGAAGGAAGAACAAGACAGGTTCAAGTCAGCCATGGGGTGATTGGTATTGATTCACAGAATGTGAAACACACAAACAGGTGCTGGTGTGGATATACAGAGATGGAGACAGTGTGGCTTGTAGTTTGAAACACTGATCGAAATAACTGAGGGAAAGAGGATCGGAAGGAGGAGAAAGAAGGAGAGAAGGCGTGTAGAGATGAGAAAGTGGCGTTAAGAGAGAGAATGGGAGAAAAATTAAATACTACAAAGATAGAGAGAAGGAGAGCAAAAAGAACATGCAGATAGAGAGAACAATTTAGAGAGAGAGAGAGAGAGAGAGAGAGAGAGAGAGAGAGAGAGAGACACAGAGAGAGAGAGACAGAGAGACAGAGAGACAGAGAGAGATAGGCAGGCAGACAGGCGGGCAGGCAGGCAGGCAGGTAGACAGAAAGACAGACAGACAAGGACAACAGAAATAGACAGAGAGAAAGTGAAAGAGACAGAGAAGCAGGGAGACAGACAGAGAGGCAGAGAGAGAGAGAGAGAGAGAGAGAGAGAGAGAGAGAGAGAGACAGAGAGACAGAGAGACAGAGAGATAGAGAGAGAATCGAAATGATATATCTTTGAGTAACCGCCTCAACTATCAAATCAAATTGTGGTTAAATTTTCTTGTCATTTTCGTCTCTGTTTCTTGTCACTTTTCCTCTACTGTATTTTTTTTGATCAAGTACTGGAGAAATCGCAAGTTAATCTTTTGGGGTAAATTGCCTGTTTTTTCTCTGAGATCTGTCGCCGTGGCTCTGAGCCGCGAATATAAAGAGGCTTGGATTCATCTCAATTTCTTTTTATGGGTCTGCCTCATAAAACGCCCTGTTGCATGCGTTAAAGCCATTTGTCTCCAAAGACTTCGTTTTCTTTTTCACTTGTATTCCTGAAACAGAGCGATGTCCAATATTATTGTCTGTGTAGAACTGTCTGTTCTGCAGAGACACTGGAATCCTTTTAAAGCTTGGTGCTCTAGGCAGAGTGTTATAGAGCTGGTCGTTGTATCTTTCACGAGATGAATTTTCAGGATTTCAGGCGAACACTTTCAGCAATGATGGAGAAGTGTTTATAGAAAGAGTTTACGTTAGGGAGGAAAAGTTTAAAAGATTTCCAGTCTGTTAAGTTAACAGATCTTAAGCTTGTGTGTGTATGGGTATGTATGTATGTATGGAAACAGAAGGTGTTGATCTCAAAAGAAAGTACTTGAACTACGATTCCAATATTAAGGATGGGTCATATTAAAAAGAGAGTATCATATCAGAAAGAGTGGATCGTATTACAAAGGATGGATCACGTTACAAAGAGTATATTTTATTAGAAAGAGTGGATCATATTACAATGGATATATCGTATTAGAAAGAGTGAATCATTTAACAAAGGATGGGTCATGTTAGAAAGAGTGGATCGTGTTACTAAAGATGGATCATGTTAGAAAGAGTGGGTCATATTTCTAAGGATGGATCATGTTAGAAAGAGTGGATCATGTTACTAAAGATGGATCATGTTAGAAAGAGTGGATCGTGTTACTGAAGATGGATCATGTTAGAACGAGTGGGTCATGTTTCTAAGGATGAGTCAGGTTAGAAAGAGTGGATCGTATTGCAAAGAATGGATAATTTTAGAAAGACTGGATCACATTACAAAGGATGAATTATATTACAAAGGATGAATTATATTACAAAGGATGGATTATATTACAAAGGATGGATTATATTACAAAGGATGAATTATATTACAAAGGATGGATTATATTACAAAGGATGAATTATATTACAAAGGATGAATTATATTACAAAGGATGGATTATATTACAAAGGATGAATTATATTACAAAGGATGGATTATATTTCAAAGGATGAATTATATTACAAAGGATGAATTGTATTACAAAGGATGGATACCTTGATTTTGTGTCTATAAAGGCGCGGTGAAGCTGGTTTCTAGAATCAACTATAGCTGAGTTTCTGACATTATTCTAAAGACGAGCCTATCTGTGTCCTGACATGGTATACATGCACTTGGAATGCTCGTTTCATGTTTTTTAAATAAACATAAAGACGACAATCAGTGACTGCTGTGTAAAAGACTTATATACATTGGACACTATCGCACCACAGCTCAGAAGACTGCATTTGTTTCGAAAAATTCTGAAATAAACGTCGCTGATCTAAGCTATCAATCTCAGTGCTTGATTTCCTGAGGAATCTACGGCTAGCTGCATTTTAAAAATCTTGACGGAGATATCTTTTTTTTTCAAAATTTTGGATACTATTTAAATAAAAACGAGAAGTGAAGGGCATTTTGGAAAGCATGTTGTTATTAACCAAATATATCGGTTTCTTTGCAATGTACTCCTAGTTAAATTATAACATAAGTCATGTTCTTGTAAAATTTAATGTTAATTTGTATACTTGACTTAAATATAGCCTCCGAAAAATAGGAGAGCACCAAAAAATCATAGATTGCGGAGTATGACAATCACAGTTGGAGATCTTTCAACTGGATCCATTCCTATGATACATTCTAAACTTACGTAGTGATGAGCATTTGAGGGCCTTATTTTACAGTTGCATGCTGCGGGTAGTAGTAGTAGTAGTAGTAGTAGTAGTAGTAGTAGTAGTAGTAGTAGTAGTAGTAGTAGTAGTAGTAGTAGTAGTTGTAGTAGTAGCAGTAGTAGTAGTAGTAGTAGTAGTAGTAGTAGTAGTAGTAGTAGTAGTAGTAGTAGTAGTAGTAGTAGTAGTAGTAGTAGTAGCAGAAGTATTAGCAGAAGTAGCAGTAGTAGAAGAAGCAGCAGAAGCAGCAGCAGCAGCAGTAGTAGTAGTAGTAGTAGTAGTAGTAGTAGTAGTAGTAGTAGTAGTAGTAGTAGTAGTAGTAGTAGTAGTAGCAGTAGTAGCAGTAGTAGCAGCAGTAGTAGTAGTAGTAGTAGTAGTAGTAGTAGTAGTAATAGTAGTAGTTGTAGTAGTAGTATTGGTAGTACTGGTAGGAGTAGTAGTAGTAGTAGTAGTAGTAGCAGTAGTAGTAGTAGTAGTAGTAGTAGTAGTAGTGGTAGTAGTAGTAGTAGTAGTAGTAGTAGTAGTAGTAGTAGTAGTAGTAGTAGTAGTAGTAGTAGTAGTAGTAGTAGTAGTAGTACTAGTAGTAGTAGCATGGACACTGATTTTCCAATTCTAAACGGTTAGGTGAAAATAAATAAGACAAGTGCTTCATCTTTATTGAAGCAGTGCAAACATTCAGTGAGGGTTTAACCAATACTGTTTAAAACTAATTCACAGGTATTTCAAGCAGTGGGCTTGTTCTTATATTTCTTCCTCTTTGACTCTAGGTTTAAATGAGGTGGCTCTTAAAATCTCCCCGTCACAGCCTAGATTTCTCTGCGCTTTACTTATTATAATCAGGCCGTTCCTTTACACGTACTTACACTTCGGCGAATCGTTTTTCTCAGTAACAGTTGATTTCAGTTGTTATCCTTGATACACACAAACAGATATTGGCAAGACTAGCTTGATCTCTGGTGGGAAGTGGCCAAGGTTTCGAACAGATCTGTTGCAAGAGATTTGATAAGGGGTACCTTCCTTGATTTTTAAGCTAATTTAAAAAGACTTAAGTCATTTAGCGCAACAAATTCACTCTTCTTCATGTATTTTTAAAAGTTACTATGAGGCAGTACAAGAACAAACTCTCGTCTGGTCTAGCCTTTTCCTGGTCTGCCCCTGTAGTCCAGACTCCTGGGCATCTCTCTGGATCTCTACTTGCTGTTCAGTTGTCATGCAACACCAAGTCTGCAACTTGTTTTGCAAGTTTCCCTAGTTTTGACACACTGCAGGTGAGCCGGCTCCCCTGTGACAGGTCGCAGACTTACAGGCCATAAATCTGCAATAAATCCCTAACACCCAGATAATGAGGGCCCCGAGGTACACTGCTTTCTCTTTTTTATCGGTCTGACTGGCTTTTCTGCCCCTCATATCTCATGTAATGAACTTTGAGTCTACACTGAAAACTTTCTTTTGCTTAAGCTAGCTCGTTAAGAATTGGATTTGGGTTATTATTATCAAGAAAATAAGAGAAAACAAAATTGAAAAAAAAAAACTTTGGTTTGGAAGATAAAAAGAAAAGAAAAAAAAAACCGAATACATTCCATACGAAACAATAACTAATTTTTTAAACGCGGTAACAGATTTTGTCTCTTCGTATGAAAAAAAATGTGATTCATTTGAATTTGACAACAGAAAAAAAGTTCCACGTACAAACAATCACACCGTCTCCATGATCTTCGTTAAGATTTCACATAGCAGCAAACAAAGATCAGTGTGAAAATAGCTCTACAATAGTTGTAGTTCCAGGGTGCTACCACGAAATCAATGTGTTTTCGTCCTAATTAGTTATAGAGTTCTCTCGTGCGAAACTCATTAGTGGAAAACATGATTCTCTCGACAGATTTCTAATTAAGATTTCATTGGAGCAAATCATACGACAGAAAAAAAAAAGACAAAATCTCTTCAATTGAACTAATTTCGAGCATTGAGTTTATAACTTTGTCGTGAATATTCATAGCACAATGTAAAAGCTAAAGAAAATATCTCACGCAGGAAATATCAATTAATTCGAAATAATGATGCAAAGAAGGAAATGGAATGTGAGTAACTCGGCTGAACATTTGTTCTCTAACATGTCATCGTAGATCGGGCTTGAGAAAAGTACAATGGCAACTGTTCTGATGAGAGCTTAGTAGAGATCTACTTCAGACAGTGAACTGACTTCTTATGGTGGAGATAACTACAGATTTCACCGGATCGTTTCAAGAAAAAAACTTCTACTGCTGTTAAAAAAAATAACATAAATAAAAAGATACACCATTCATGAAACTAATTAGCATCAGAAAACAAATCGAGATTTTTACTTTTTCTTTTAATATTAGACAAAAATGAGTCTTTATAAGTTCTCCACAAATGACCATGAAAAGTTCTTGATCCTAATGACAAACAGATTGGTGCTGGATCAAACGATCAGAGAATCTTTAGACGACTCATTTGTCAGGAGCCAAAATCATCTAACAGTATTGTATCCTGTCAAGAATATTGGCGAAGATATATCAACTATATTGACACTAGAGTTTGTTCACCCTTTCAATTTGCTTTCACATGTTCTGATTTCAGTGAAATGTCTATTAAGATATCATCATACCTTAAACATTTTCGTACGTTTTTTATAAGAAAGCACAAGCCATGCATTTTATCCTAAACGGGTTCTAGGCTATTTTTCTTAGACATTAAATAGGTAAATATCACAGTGAGTAGAGCACTGAAGTGACATGCAGGAGGTTGTTTCAATTCCTGGCTAAACCATGGGATATTTGATGATGTGGTTTGTCCAATCTAATCATTGCAATCCGCGGTTTGACGGAGAAATGATGAATCTATAAAAAAAAAACCCTACGAGTTACTTAGGGGAAAAAAAAGAATAAAATCTACAAAGGGAACCCCAATAACGGTGGACTTTCTATCCATATTTCTTTTAATTTACCTCGCTTAAAATGCACATTTTATGATGGAATATAATAGGGTTGTTTCAATATTTTGTGAACATATGCAGTATCTTTTGGGACTTACAGTGGCACACTAAATGATAATTGTTTTTTTTTCTCCTGTAGTCATTTTCTTTTACTGCTTCCATCTCCGACAAGTCTTTTCTCTTCCAACAAATTCCAACCCGTCCACTAGCCTTGACATTCCGACTTCAAGCCACGGACCGGCCACCAGGCGTCTAGATCTAATCCCAGAACTAATTAAGGAAATTGTCACGATATTTGGCCCGCATTAAACGTTGAAGATGGGGATAAGCTGAAGAGATCGAATTACCCCGCACTTACGGTAATAGTCTCAATGAACATAATAAGTGCTTGAAGATATTATCACGAAAACGGCACAATGTATTTTGTTCCAATACATCACTTGCTTGCTGGTTCTAAACATTTTATACTTTATCGTGCCCCAGCAGCAAAACTGCTCCATGCTAGTTGAAACATTCAATAACTGAGAACAATCCTGTTCTGGATGGATGGTGTTATTTGTTGTTAGGGTCACCTACTGCTTGATGAAAGATTTGTTACCGATCTCATGGCCCCTTGCTGTTCTCAGATGGTTAAGAGTCAGCAATTATATCACATCATTTCTTCCTATTATGTTTATTTTACAAAATTAGTAGTTATGCGCATTGCTGTATATTGTAAGAATCTTTTTTGCATCTTTTGCCTTTCTCTTTAGTTTTAGTGTGTGTGTGTGTGTATGGAGGGACGGAGAAGGAGGGCGTCTATGTGTGTGAGTTTGTCTGTGGTGAGTGGGTAACAAATAAATTTCATTTTAAGAAATATGCAATCGTCTTTATAAAAATATAGCCTTAAAGAAATTTCTTGCCTCGAAAGAAAGAAGGGAAGAAATAGTACATAATACAATAAGATATTAGTGTGGATCTAAAAAAAAGCATAACAAAGGAGGAGAGTTATTATATACTCGTATATGGTTAGAGAAAAACTAGGCACATGAAACTTTATCTTTTTTAGGAAATAATTTCAGGAATGGTCGAAAAGTGAAAGAGAATGGAACAATCTAGTGTCGTTCGTATTATAAGATTTTAAAAGAGGCTGAGAAATTCTATAAGGGTTTTTATTCGGGAAAATATATCTTCCTTAGTTTCCCGACCAGGATATATCTACTTTTAAGTTCATATTTGACAAATCAAGTCTTGTTTTCTACTCCACCCACCTAAAGTTTAAGGTTTACTTTGATGTATCTGTATTCGATTTATTCTATCACTAGTAAGAGATGTCATGCTGTTCGACTTATAACTACGCCTGATTTTCTTTTGAAAACGGCTAAGATCGATTGACTTACGTATTACATGTATAAGAAACACTTCTTGTAGCCGTTAACACTTTATCCGGTTGACTTACGTTTAGACACGATCTCCTGTTGTAACAGGTTTAAACCTAACCCGATTTAGTTACGTTAACGCTTTTTCTCCTGCTGCAGCCGATTAAAAATTAACTGTTTCGCTCTAAAAAGAATTAAATGCTCGCCAAATACTCGTAGCCGACCGAACTCTGAATCTAATTATTTCTCTCGAGGTTGTAAAACTTTAATGGGCTTTGTTCAAACCGGGGTTTAAAGAACTGAAAGTAATGGATCTTAGAGGTTTTCAGGTACGGCTAGACAATATAAACACAATGTGACGTGTAAAACTTCACCTCACACGAGGTGTGTACCGGTGATAGCTAAAGTCTGACTTTTGTTGTCACAAGCACAATCGTTAATATCGGGCACATCGTCTGGCATGATTGCTTCCTCGCCCAAATAGTGATTATGGCATCCAGACTTGCTAATCCTCTATATTTAATACGAAGACCTAGGTTGGCGCCGAAAATTAAAAAAAAAATGATTTTTTTTGGTTCTGATTGTCAAATAGAAAACGGTAGCTCCTTAACATGAAAACTGGACTAATCAAGCTTTTTTTTTAAATCTCATATTTATCAATAAGATAATCCTATATTTTTCCTAAGGAGGGAACGAGTTGTATCTAGTAGCTTTTCTCGCGTGCCTTTTATCTCCAAAGAAGCAATGACGAAAACAAACAATTGTTATGGTGGCAATATTGGGGAGAAAACCGCCCGCCACTTGCCACTTGCAGACAAAAAGAGTCTTTCCACAGGACGACTTCTGGCCCTGAACGTCTTATCAAAAAGTTTTGTTCTTCCTATTCAAGTTGAAAGTCAACGAATTTAATTAAACACAATGATAATAAACAGCTTAAAGTAGTATTATCAGGTGTTCCATTTTGTTATCATTGCGAAGCAGTATCTTCTCCAACGCGACTCAAAATTCAAAGTCGAAAATGTACTTTTCTCAGAACCTGTGACCTGAAGCGATGAATTCACGGCGTGTAAAATTGCCTCGTTATTTTAAAGCACTTTCCTACCCTATTTAAAGAAGGGATGTTAATTTTACTGCACGAGATGCTTCAGGATTCTCCCCTGAGACCTTGACCTATTCCGTATCGGAGAGCGTATCGTGTAACGAGTCGATAGTTCCAAGGTCTGTACTCAAGTACCAAACTGGCGCTAGGTAGGGCTAGACAATCTTAATGTTTTCTATTTTAAGAAGAACCGCATTTTCCGTCAAGTCTCGTGAGAGTGTGACTCTCTGGGAAATGGGAAGAATTGAAACAAAAATGGCTACATTCTATGCCCGCCGGCTTGCCACATTTAATCAACATAGAGTTTCTCAAATAGGTTTTTGTGAGGGCACAAGTAGGGAGGGGAAAAAAGAAAGAGAGAGAGAGAGAGAGAGAGAGAGAGAGAGAGAGAGAGAGAGAGAGAGAGAGAGAGAGAGAGAGAGAGAAAGAGAGATAGATAAAAAGAGAGATAGATAAAAAGAGAGAGAGAAAGAGAGATAGATAAAAAGAGAGAGAGAAAGAGAGAAAAAGAAAGAAAGACAAAGTGATAACTAAATGTGAGGCGGCCTCCAATTTTCAGGCTCGATGACTAGTTTGGACAAGTTGTGATTTCTTATATTTTTTTTAAAATCTCAACCAATTCCGTGCATAAAACAGTTGAAATTTTCAGAATTTATCAGTTTTTGGCTGAGCTATGGCCCGAAACTGAACAGAAGGCTGGAGAATGAGAAACTGGAAAAAAACGGGTTTAAAGTTAGGAAAAGTTCTCATGCAAGGTTGCAGTCATCTTCGCAAAAACACCATAAAGCATATTTAAAGTTTCTTTTGGGCTTTGATACTTTTGGACAAGATAGAAAAATGGTTGATAAGTTCATAAGAAGCTAAAAAGTGGGGAACCTTGAATTTTTTTTTCATGTTTGAAGCTAATTAGCTGAAAGCAGTAATTTCTGGTGTGAGGCTGAAAATCCCAGGCCACCTCACAAATAGCCAAAAGAGAGGAATGAAAAACTAAGTGAGGACCCAGACTAAAGCAGATCAGCGAAGAAAAGCGATCTTGTTACGTCAGAGGTCAGTAAAGGTATATTTATAAAGGTTTCGTTTATTGATAGGCAACTAACTGAACCTCGAGTAAAGATAGTATCTTCTTGACAATATAAAGATAAAGATATAGATAAAAAGTTTATGTTTATTGATGGGCAACTAACTGAATCCCGAGTAAAGATAGCATCTTCTTGACAATATAAAGATAAAGATATGTATATATATATATATATATAATTCATACACCGTTCATAGCTGCTGCAGATCTAACTTGCGATGGATCGGCCCTCCTAGTCTCATTGCCAACATTCTAGCTCATGACTTTTTTCTTCTCAAAACTTCCTGCAAATAAGATTATAGGCTTTATGATGAGGCAGAAGTCTTAGAAGATAAATCCAATAAACTTGCAACGAGATTTTTTTTAAGATCACGAGATGTATATAATAATACACCGTTCATAGCTGCTGCAGATCTAACTTGCGATGGGTCGGCCCTCCTAGTCTCATTGCCAACATTCTAGCTCATGACTTTTTTCTTCTCAAAACTTCCTGCAAATAAGATTATAGGCTTTATGATGAGGCAGAAGTCTTAGAAGATAAATCCAATAAACTTGCAACGAGATTTTTTTTTAAGATCACGAGATGTATATATATATATATATGTAACCCTACCTATGGGTGGATATTCCCTTAACTAACTTAGTCACTACTACAATAGGACCCACTGGTCTAGTTGCCTATAGAAGCTCAGTGCTTCTTCCTACTCTAAGTAATTGCAGGCTCTAACTGGTTATGGTAGCGTGCCTAGCAGCCGTGCAATACTAAAGAGTTCACACTCTTGGGTCCTTGAGTATCAGTGGAGTACTAAGGCCACTGTTCCCTAACTAATACGAGTGGGTGTCGAGACTTGACAAGAATAGAATAGCTACACTCCAGACGAAGAACACAAAAGAGAAAAGTTAAAGTTACCACCTATAATATGTTTATTCCACGAATAATCAATGAATGGAAGCAATTCTCAAAGAATAAAATAAAAAAAGTACAAAGATGATCGACAAGCAATCAGGCAATAAAGGTACTAACAAATGGTCAGAATACTAAATAGAAGATACTAATAAAATGGTCAGAACAGAAGATATCCAAACCAAATGCCTACGGTAATGAAAATGCCTAATAGTCAAAATAGAAATGATCCAAACAAAATGCCTAATAGTCAGCCAACGCCCGAGTCACGGTGATAATCACGTAGAATTAAAACAAATGATAATCCAACACAAGTTTCACAATAGTTCAATAATCTCCACAATAACTTCTCCCTAAATTTCCAACGATACTACTGGCACTTCCAACGTGGCCTCCACATACTCCAAAAAGATACTGACTACGAGTCTTTCCGAGCTCTACAATTTATAGTCCAAGCTCAGTCGGCAAGGCCCCCGGTCAAAGACTTCCCTGGTTTCCCAGTTCGTCCCTAGAACAAGGGCCAATGCCGACCGAGGAAAATCTACTCCGTCGAACGGCACTATATAACCCGTTTCCCCAACTAAACATCATCCGACCGAGATCATAGAATCTGCGGAAGGCATCGTTACATCTACGAACTACATTTAGCATCTCCCGATCAAAGTATGTCGAAAGCCGACCGAAGAAAAGCTTCTCTGGCCAGCTGGACAGAAATGAAAGAACAAAGTATCTTCCGAATTATTAAAGAAAAAAGAATAAACCGCTAGAGGGGCGGAGACTACTTTCCCGCCACTAAACTAAGTCTACTAACAAGCTAGAAGCACACTTGGCTCCACCCACAAGCTGATAATTGATATACTAAAGATTCTAAAGACCTACTGCTGCGCCACAAATAAATAATTATACCAGCCTCCTTACACTCGCCCCACAAAAAATTGTTCGGCTCCGACGAACTGAACTTAACCTCAATACTCAACCCTAAGGTAAGGTCAACAGTACCACCAAAGTAAGTAAACACAGCAAACTCTCTTACCGGGACACGATCATCATTGCGTAACGGAAACACTCACGCCACGAGATAGACGGCACTACTGATATAATGGAAAAGTTCAAAGGAACGGTGCGGCAGTACGGAACATAATGCGGGAGGTAGAAGGTAAAGTGGGGTCAGTCGACTGTCCAGTCAATGATAAAAAATGAGGTCATCCCAAACGTAATTACTATAGATACTTAGGCCTATCCAAAATAAAAACCGATACAAAAGATTTAGATTATTCAAAATATCATCATTATATAGTGTGAATAATTAGAACAAACTGAGCACAAGATTAAAGTACAGTGCTAAATTACGCTTAACAAGTGCAGCATCCTCTCTCGATAGGAATATCTTATACCATATAAATCAATAGCAAGCAGGTTACACAGATTGGCATTATATATGTTACAACATGTGACACTAGAGGCATGCAAAAGTCGTGGCAGGAATAAATGGTATTTCATGATATAATTAGCACAGTCGAGGAATCGTTACTTGGCAACCCGACGTATAAAAAGGCATAAAATTGAACAACACCCCATAAGCCAAACAGTGAACATTTAAGAGCAAATATAGAAAATTGACATATGCATGGTTACAAATGAATTAAAAGAGAGCGTTGCATAAAAACAGCAAGGGAAAAAGGTAAACATGGTAGACAAAATGCACAAAATTGTGGAAAGAACTAAACACAACACATAGGACGTGGAGCTCCAGAACGACACAGGGACATTAAAAACATTCAACATTATAAGTCATCAGTGCTCAAAGCAATAGAAAAACAAGATGGTCAGCAATAAATGGAAAAGAAATGGTAATGGTCAGCAAATACTTTCCTTAGAGTTAGACATCGTCCTCCAGAGAGGAAATTATTACCGAACTAGTACTCTGTAGATCTGATCCACGCAACACAGATTATGAATTATGATACTTATTAAATTCACAATCATTCTCAAGAGTTTCTCCCACATCTACTTAAACGAAAAATCCTTTTTCTCCAGTCACCATGTACAGTAGATAATTAAAGTCTATACTGAACATCAGGATACAATTATAGTTTTAGTACTTAAAAGAAACACCTCAAGAGATAAAGCAGGTATACAGTATAGTGCGTCCAGCTCTCAACAGTCGGGATAATCATGCAGCTGCCAGAGCGGACCTAAGAAAAATCTCATCGAGTCCCAGACTCGATTTCTACGTACATCAACCCTACTATCACATGGGATAGGGTTCGAATCTCTCCCAAAACCATTCTTTACTCGCCTTTTACGATCTGGTGAAATGGGCAAACCAGTGATCCTATTCTGAGCTCCCCGCTCCGACTAGCGGGCCCCGGGATCACACGGGTGCATAATAAGAAATAGAGATAGGCTTACAAACATAAATCACATTCGATTACCCCCTCATCCCTCAACTAAAAAATGTAAAATAATACATTGTTAATCAGTACAACTGTTAATTAAAAACATAGTTGCACATCGCAAGGTCGTAGGTAACACAGAAATTCATAAACCATCATATTCAATATAAATCGTCAAGTGAGCAGTTACCGGTATTAGTAGGCAGGATAAAAAGACAGTAAAAGAAAACAATGAAAATTAAAATGCAAGAAAATCATAAGAAAAAAAAACCAACCAAGTCAAGACCGTCACAAAGTGTTCTTGATATTAAATTAAAAGGTCCCTGTGTTTGTAATCATAGTTTGTATTCCATAAGCGTAACTTTATAGGCTATCCAACTGCACGCGCAGCGCCTCAGTGCAGTCATAACAGGCAACACTACAGCATCACACGGTCTTCTCTCACATGTAGTCCTTCAGTCTATAGTGCGCTAGGCGGTAGGGCACAGCCTAGTAAAGACCAAAGCGATCAGGCCTACGAGAGCTCCGCCTTGATCGGCGAGGAAGTCGCTGCTCGTCCGGTAGCACAGGTAATGAGGCGTCCTTACGCTGGTGGGTCAGCGCAGATGGACCAACCAGCGGCCTGAGCTCACGGAAGGTCACTCTCCTTTTATCTGTGCTATCTCCGCATGGTGTTATCACTGCTGGCCCACCTGCCGATGCTGGTAGCTCAGCTAACTGGTAAGTCTGCTCGCTAAACTTGTCCTGAATCTTGTTGCGTCCCAGGGGGTGTTGCCGCAACAATACTTTGTCGCCAATCTCTGGTCGATAGGCTGTGGTCACGTGGGGCTTCTCACGCTGTTTAGCAGCAGACTTGATGCGGGCTAGGGCTAGCTCGTGGATCTGTCGTAGCCGCTTCACGTGCAACGAAAGGTATTCTTGGGCACTGGAGTAGACCCCTTGGGATGTATGATTTATGAAGAGATCCAGGGGTAGGCGAGGTTCCCGCCCAAACAGAAGAAGAAAGGGGCTTTCCCCCGTTGTTGCGTGAGGGGTGGAGTTGTAGAAGAAAACCAATTCTTGAATATAATCAGGCCAGCGCCGCTTCTGTTCAACGGATAATGTCCTCAAGAGATCATGCAAGGTGCGATTAAAACGTTCGCACACCCCGTTACCTTGGGGGTTGTAAGGCGTGGTGCGGCTTCTTTGTATGCCGTAATGCTCGCACAAGCATCTCACTATTTCTGCGTCGAAGCTCCTCCCCTGGTCAGAGTGAAGCCGTAGCGGGACCCCATAGTGAGGAATCCATTCCCGTAACAACACCCGTGCGACAGTACGCGCCGTTTGATCTCTGGTCGACGCTGCTATCGTCCATTTGGTGAACACGTCCGTGCAGACCAGTACATCCTCTCGCCCATCCGATGCCCGTTCTAGCTTCGTGAAATCTATAGCCACGAGTTCCAATGGGGCCGTTGATATTAAGTGGCCCGTTGTTTGCGAAAATTTCACTGGTGGGGTCTTTGCCACCTGACAACGATTGCAGGATGCACAGTAATCCTGGGTGTCCGAGGTCATACGCGGCCAGTAGCAACGCCTGCGTAAAAATTGTAACGTTCGTTCTGCTCCTTGATGGCCATTCTGGTCATGGGCCAACATCAAAACTTGCGGAACCAGTGACGAAGGAATGACCACCTGTTGCAATGGGACAGTCCCAGCGGGGGTACACCTCCGAACCAAACAGCCATCGTCGAGTGTTAATCTCGGCCACTGACGCAACAGAAGTTTGCTAGTGCTGGACAGATGAGTGGGTCCGTCGCCTTTTGGTTTCTGCCCCGTCCTCACATGACCTATTACGATCGCAATATCGGGATCCTCAAGCTGACTCTCTTTGATATTATCTAAACCGAGGGAAGACGTGTTTCCGACCTCTGTTGCGACCAATGTGTGAGGCAAGGCAGTAGATGACTCGCAGTAGCCGATGACCCCCACTTCAGCTGGGATCAAAGTTGTTGGGGCTGTTAGCCCAGGCGCCGCTGAGGTTCGAACCATACAACAGTCGGTGTCAGTCTCGCCGCCTCCCACCGGGCTCTCGACGGGGTACCGTGATAGCGAGTCGGCATTAGCGTTCTGCTTGCCTGGCCGGTATTTGATGTCCAGATCAAAAAGGGCTAGCTCGGCTGCCCAACGTTGTTCTACAGCTCCGAGTTTGGCAGTTTGTAAGTGGCTCAACGGGTTGTTATCTGTCATGACTTCACATTTCGAGCCAAGTAAATATCCTCTGAATTTCTCGGTCACTGCCCACTTGAGGCCTAATAATTCTAATTTGAATGAACTGTAGTTGCGCATGTTCCTCTCGTTGGGTCGCAATGAGCGGCTTGCATAAGCGATGACCCTCCTCCCATCACTCTGGTCTTGGCTAAGAACAGCACCTAATCCATCAAAACTAGCGTCGATGTCAAGGCGAAAGGGCTTGGTGAAATCTGCGTAGCCTAAGATTGGGGCTGAACAGAGTGCAGATTTCAAGTTGTTAAAGGCCTGCTGACAATCCTCGTTCCAAAATTTAGCTATCGGGGCGTGCTTCCTCTTCGAACTGACCGGATCTGCATTCACAGCCGAAGTAATGGCGTGTAAGGGCCTCGCAATCTTTGCAAAACCATCAATAAACTTCCTGTAATAACTAGCCAGGCCTAAAAAAGCTCTTAATTCCCGTATGGTGGAAGGAACTTTCCAATCCTGCACAGCCTTCACCTTGGCTGCCTCAGTGGCGATACCGTCGGCAGATATTACATGTCCCAGATAATCCACCGAGTCAGCTCCAAACTTGCACTTTTCAGGATTTAATTTGAGTCCAAGTTCTCTCAATCTTGCGAAAACCATTGACAATCGAGTCATATGGGTTTTAAAGTCATTAGCATAGACAAGGATATCATCAAGGTAAACTAGCATTATTTTAAAGACAAGATCATTCATCGATGATTGCATCAGTCTCTGGAAAGTAGCAGGAGCACCAGTTAATCCGAAAGGCATTCTATTGAACTCAAATAATCCTAATGGGGTGGTGAATGCTGTTTTTGACTTGTCTTTTTCCGCCATAGCGACTTGATGATAGCCGCAAGCCAAGTCTAAAGTAGAGAATATCCTCGCTCCACCAAGCGCATCTAATGACTCATCGATACGTGGAAGGGGAAATGCATCCTTCCGCGTGACAGCATTCAATCGTCGATAGTCAACACACATCCTTAAGTCCCCATTTGACTTTCTCACTAACACAATGGGGGACGAGTATGGACTGGTACTCTCTCGGATTACTCCTCTCTCCATCAAGCTCTTTAAATGTTGTCTTACTTCCTCAAACTGCTTAGGAGGTAGCCTTCTATACGGTTGAGAGACAGGCACGTCTGTAGTCACAGGAATGCGGTGGTGGACTTTGTCTGTGTACCCCAAGTCCATCTCACTCCAGGCGAAGAGATCATTGTGCTCCGCCAGCAAGTGACGTAAATCGACCCGGTGTGACCCGGTGACGCAACCGGCGATCATAGCTTCCATAGCCTGTGATGGGGGTGCGGGGCAACCACCTATGTCGGCTGTGTCTGAGAGCGTTACGTCGATCCCGTAACTGGTCGCGGCAAGGTTGAGGCAAGGGTCTTCCTTTGATAACAAGCCGACAACAGTGTTGCGCCTCAAAACAGTTGCGGTATCTCCAGCATTCACAAGCAGTGTGGTCAGTCTCCCAGCGCAAGCTTCGACTCTGACTGGCACAGCAAACACAGCGCCCTTTATCAAGACCGGCAGAGGCTCGACAATAAACTGACCCGCAGCAGACGGGTGGGGACCAGTAACGCTGACTGCTAATACCGTAGACGGAGGGATGCACGAATCTCGAGCCACTCTGACGTATTTTCCCACGGGTGGAGGTTGTGTACGCTGTGGTAGTGAAGAACTGGAGGAATCTGTGTTGAGGATCTCACTCCACGGGGAAATTTCTTGTAGAATATTCATCCCTATGATGCATGGCTCTGATGGCCGCTTGAGCTCTTCCTTCAGCACTAGGAAAACTCCATCCTTCACTGATGTTCCGAATATTGTCACATCTGAAATAAAGTACCCATCATAGGGAAGACTTAGTCCATTAGCGGCTGTAAGTTTCAGTGAAATATCCTTTTTTAGCTCCCAGCCCCTGGGCTGCACATAGTTCTCAAAGAAATCACGGGTAACGATGGATACCATGGAACCCGTGTCCAACAGACTTCTCACCTTGACATGGCCCCAGAGCAAGACATCTGTTACCGGGCATTGTCCAATAGCCTTCTTTGGTTCTCCACTATCACTCGCATTAGGTAATCCGATGGTGCTATTGTTATTATCTCGCAGCCACGTGGACCTCTCCTCTGCCCTGCCCCACCTTTCATTCAATCTAGGCGGAACAGGGCTTATTCGTTTCCCGACATTGCTCGGCAGTCACGGGAGAAATGGCCGTATTGGCCACACCTATAACAGGCAGCTCTGATCCTACTGCTGGTGCTTGTGTGTTCTGGTTGGGACGGGGCACGTGGGGGGCGCGGCTTGTAGTCACGGGAGAAATGGCCGTATTAGCCACACTGATAACAGTCAGCTCTGATCCTACGTTGGCCCCGCCCTGCTGGTGCTTGTGTGTTCTGGTTGGGACGGGGCACGCGGCTTGCTCTGTCGTGTGAGGATTGTTGTTCCGTAACTGATTGGCTAGTCTGCTTTTCTTGTAGTAAGGTAGTTAGTTTAGCTACCTGTTCAGTTAGTAGTTTTAATGTAACCTCATCTGTCGGACGCGAGGCGGCGACCTGGCGCAGGTCAAAACTCTCCTCCTCTTCCCCCTCAAAATCACTATTGTCATCCTCCATCTTTTGTGCTTGGAGGCGTATCTCGTTGAATGTGGCATTTGGCGACGAGGTGAGCTGGCCCCGTAAATGCCGCCTTGTCTGCTTGTCCCTTAGGTTCTCGACGAAAGTGTCCCGCAGTTCACTGGTTGGGGACGGCTCGATCTCGGTGTCTCTTTGCCGCGAAGTCACGGCATCGAAGGCTTCTTTCAGCCTATGGGAAAAGGCACGGACGCCCTCATCTTTTCTCTGCTTGGTATTCAAGAAAGCCCTCTTTAGGGCAGGAAGAGTTCTTTTCTCCCCGTAGCACCTTTTAATTATCTCCAAGACCTGGTCAGCAGTGGCTGCCCTCCAGGTGGCACCGTATTTCTCTTTCCACCTCTTCTCCGACTTTCTCATATAAATAGGAAATTTTCTCCTTGTCAGAGTCTATGTGTAGGCACTCCCAGGCCCTCTCAATGCGACAGAGGAATCTTGTTGTTTCCCCGACTCCTCCATCGCCGTAAAACTTATCAACCGTTATTTCTCTCGGTGCGTAGACGATCATCTTCTCTCGCTTTGCACTTGCAGCAGTCGGGGCTGGCTGACCACTAGGCATTGTACAAGACTAGGGGGAAAGGAGCAAAAGGGAGGAGATCGGTGTTCCAACAAAGAAAGACAACTGAATAGGAAAACAACTAAAGACCTCAACTTCGACACCACTCTAGGGATATACTCAAAATATCCCACCGCTGCCACCAAATGTAACCCTACCTAGCTGGGTGGATATTCCCTTAACTAACTTAGTCACTACTACAATAGGACCCACTGGTCTAGTTGCCTATAGAAGCTCAGTGCTTCTTCCTACTCTAAGTAATTGCAGGCTCTAACTGGTTATGGTAGCGTGCCTAGCAGCCGTGCAATACTAAAGAGTTCACACTCTTGGGTCCTTGAGTATCAGTGGAGTACTAAGGCCACTGTTCCCTAACTAATACGAGTGGGTGTCGAGACTTGACAAGAATAGAATAGCTACACTCCAGACGAAGAAGAACACAAAAGAGAAAAGTTAAAGTTACCACCTATAATATGTTTATTCCACGAATAATCAATGAATGGAAGCAATTCTCAAAGAATAAAATAAAAAAGTACAAAGATGATCGACAAGCAACCAGGCAATAAAGGTACTAACAAATGGTCAGAATACTAAATAGAAGATACTAATAAAATGGTCAGAACAGAAGATATCCAAACCAAATGCCTACGGTAATGAAAATGCCTAATAGTCAAAATAGAAATGATCCAAACAAAATGCCTAATAGTCAAAATAGAAATGATCCAAACAAAATGCCTATTAATAGTCAAAAATAGAAATGAATCCAAACAAAATGCCTAATAGTCAAAATAGAAATGATCCAAACAAAATGCCTAATAGTCAAAATAGAAATGATCCAAACAAAATGCCTAAGTAATGAATAAATGCCCATTAGTCAAAATAGAAATGATCCAAACAAAATGCCTACGGTAATGAAAATGCCTAATAGTCAAAATAGAAATGATCCCAACAAAATGCCTACGGTAATGAAAATGCCTAATAGTCAAAATAGAAATGATCCAAACAAAATGCCCAAAATGATCCAAACAAAATGCCTAATAGTCAAAATAGAAATGATCCAAACAAAATGCCTAATAGTCAAAATAGAAATGATCCAAACAAAATGCCTAATAGTCAAAATAGAAATGATCCAAACAAAATGCCTAATAGTCAAAATAGAAATGATCCAAACAAAATGCCTAATAGTCAGCCAACGCCCGAGTCACGGTGATAATCACGTAGAATTAAAACAAATGATAATCCAACACAAGTTTCACAATAGTTCAATAATGTCCACAATAACTTCTCCCTAAATTTCCAACGATACTACTGGCACTTCCAACGTGGCCTCCAGATACTCCAAAAAGATACTGACTACGAGTCTTTCCGAGCTCTACAATTTATAGTCCAAGCTCAGTCGGCAAGGCCCCCGGTCAAAGACTTCCCTGGTTTCCCAGTTCGTCCCTAGAACAAGGGCCAATGCCGACCGAGGAAAATCTACTCCGTCGAACGGCACATATAACCCGTTTCCCCAACTAAAGCATCACCCGACCGAGATCATAGAATCTACGGAAGGCATCGTTACATCTACGAACTACATTTAGCATCTCCCGATCAAAGTATGTCCGAAAGCCGACCGAAGAAAAGCTTCTCTGGCCAGCTGGACAGGAATGAAAGAACAAAGTATCTTCCGAATTATTAAAGAAAAAAGAATAAACCGCTAGAGGGGGCGGAGACTACTTTCCCGCCACTAAACTAAGTCTACTAACAAGCTAGAAGCACACTTGGCTCCACCCACAAGCTGATAATTGATATACTAAAGATTCTAAAGACCTACTGCTGCGCCCCAAATAAATAATTATACCAGCCTCC
>JAWDGP010003682.1:165000-229745 GCA_033675545.1 Elysia crispata | reverse complement strand
AATTAAAATTACTACTACTAAACGACCAAATTGCAAATCTTTTTGGCGCTTTCACTTTATTTCAAGGTAAGCAACTCTGTTTTTTCTTATGTTGTAAAAAATTTTTGATACGACCCCCTTATTCTGCTGCGTCATACATGAATTAAGACCGAAAAGAAAGGGGTCGTCTCAAAAACTATTTACCACATAAGACAAAACAGAGTTCTTTCCCTTGAAATAAAGCTAGAAATGGCCAGTAATCCGCAATTTTTTTGTCAGTTTTCATCCTCTGCTTCTTTTTATTCTGTGTATTTTGTGTATCTTTTTCTTCTTTTTTTGTTCTGCTACTACCACTACTACTATTACTGCTACTACTACTACTACCACTACAATGTATAAATGGATATATAAGAGTTAAATTGGGTTAGAAACCAAAAAGATGTAAAAAATTTCCGCATTTTTTTGTCAGTTTTCATCCTCTGCTTCTTTTTCTTCTGTGTATTTTGTGTATCTTTTCCTTCTTTTGCTACTACTACTACTACGACTACTACTACTACTACTACTCCTACTACTACCACTACTACTAAACGACCAAATTGCAAATCTTTTTGGCGCTTTCACTTTATTTCAAGGTAAGCAACTCTGTTTTTTCTTATGTTGTAAAAAATTTTTGATACGACCCCCTTATTCTGCTGCGTCATACATGAATTAAGACCGAAAAGAAAGGGGTCGTCTCAAAAACTATTTACCACATAAGACAAAACAGAGTTCTTTCCCTTGAAATAAAGCTAGAAATGGCCAGTAATCCGCAATTTTTTTGTCAGTTTTCATCCTCTGCTTCTTTTTATTCTGTGTATTTTGTGTATCTTTTTCTTCTTTTTTTGTTCTGCTACTACCACTACTACTATTACTGCTACTACTACTACTACCACTACAATGTATAAATGGATATATAAGAGTTAAATTGGGTTAGAAACCAAAAAGATGTAAAAAATTTCCGCATTTTTTTGTCAGTTTTCATCCTCTGCTTCTTTTTCTTCTGTGTATTTTGTGTATCTTTTCCTTCTTTTGCTACTACTACTACTACGACTACTACTACTACTACTACTACTTTCTACTACTACCACTACTACTAAACGACCAAATTGCAAATCTTTTTGGCGCTTTCACTTTATTTCAAGGTAAGCAACTCTGTTTTTTCTTATGTTGTAAAAAATTTTTGATACGACCCCCTTATTCTGCTGCGTCATACATGAATTAAGACCGAAAAGAAAGGGGTCGTCTCAAAAACTATTTACCACATAAGACAAAACAGAGTTCTTTCCCTTGAAATAAAGCTAGAAATGGCCAGTAATCCGCAATTTTTTTGTCAGTTTTCATCCTCTGCTTCTTTTTATTCTGTGTATTTTGTGTATCTTTTTCTTCTTTTTTTGTTCTGCTACTACCACTACTACTATTACTGCTACTACTACTACTACCACTACAATGTATAAATGGATATATAAGAGTTAAATTGGGTTAGAAACCAAAAAGATGTAAAAAATTTCCGCATTTTTTTTTGTCAGTTTTCATCCTCTGCTTCTTTTTCTTCTGTGTATTTTGTGTATCTTTTCCTTCTTTTGCTACTACTACTACTACGACTACTACTACTACTACTACTCCTACTACTACCACTACTACTAAACGACCAAATTGCAAATCTTTTTGGCGCTTTCACTTTATTTCAAGGTAAGCAACTCTGTTTTTTCTTATGTTGTAAAAAATTTTTGATACGACCCCCTATTCTGCTGCGTCATACATGAATTAAGACCGAAAAGAAAGGGGTCGTCTCAAAAACTATTTACCACATAAGACAAAACAGAGTTCTTTCCCTTGAAATAAAGCTAGAAATGGCCAGTAATCCGCAATTTTTTTGTCAGTTTTCATCCTCTGCTTCTTTTTATTCTGTGTATTTTGTGTATCTTTTTCTTCTTTTTTTGTTCTGCTACTACCACTACTACTATTACTGCTACTACTACTACTACCACTACAATGTATAAATGGATATATAAGAGTTAAATTGGGTTAGAAACCAAAAAGATGTAAAAAATTTCCGCATTTTTTGTCAGTTTTCATCCTCTGCTTCTTTTTCTTCTGTGTATTTTGTGTATCTTTTCCTTCTTTTGCTACTACTACTACTACGACTACTACTACTACTACTACTACTACTACTACCACTACTACTAAACGACCAAATTGCAAATCTTTTTGGCGCTTTCACTTTATTTCAAGGTAAGCAACTCTGTTTTTTCTTATGTTGTAAAAAATTTTTGATACGACCCCCTTATTCTGCTGCGTCATACATGAATTAAGACCGAAAAGAAAGGGGTCGTCTCAAAAACTATTTACCACATAAGACAAAACAGAGTTCTTTCCCTTGAAATAAAGCTAGAAATGGCCAGTAATCCGCAATTTTTTTTGTCAGTTTTCATCCTCTGCTTCTTTTTATTCTGTGTATTTTGTGTATCTTTTTCTTCTTTTTTTTGTTCTGCTACTACCACTACTACTATTACTGCTACTACTACTACTACCACTACAATGTATAAATGGATATATAAGAGTTAAATTGGGTTAGAAACCAAAAAGATGTAAAAAATTTCCGCATTTTTTTGGTCAGTTTTCATCCTCTGCTTCTTTTTCTTCTGTGTATTTTGTGTATCTTTTCCTTCTTTTGCTACTACTACTACTACGACTACTACTACTACTGCTACTACTCCTACACTTACCACTACTACTAAACGACCAAATTGCAAATCTTTTTGGCGCTTTCACTTTATTTCAAGGTAAGCAACTCTGTTTTTTCTTATGTTGTAAAAAATTTTTGATACGACCCCCTTATTCTGCTGCGTCATACATGAATTAAGACCGAAAAGAAAGGGGTCGTCTCAAAAACTATTTACCACATAAGACAAAACAGAGTTCTTTCCCTTGAAATAAAGCTAGAAATGGCCAGTAATCCGCAATTTTTTTTGTCAGTTTTCATCCTCTGCTTCTTTTTATTCTGTGTATTTTGTGTATCTTTTTCTTCTTTTTTTGTTCTGCTACTACCACTACTACTATTACTGCTACTACTACTACTACCACTACAATGTATAAATGGATATATAAGAGTTAAATTGGGTTAGAAACCAAAAAGATGTAAAAAATTTCCGCATTTTTTTGTCAGTTTTCATCCTCTGCTTCTTTTTCTTCTGTGTATTTTGTGTATCTTTTCCTTCTTTTGCTACTACTACTACTACGACTACTACTACTACTACTACTCCTACTACTACCACTACTACTAAACGACCAAATTGCAAATCTTTTTGGCGCTTTCACTTTATTTCAAGGTAAGCAACTCTGTTTTTTCTTATGTTGTAAAAAATTTTTGATACGACCCCCTTATTCTGCTGCGTCATACATGAATTAAGACCGAAAAGAAAGGGGTCGTCTCAAAAACTATTTACCACATAAGACAAAACAGAGTTCTTTCCCTTGAAATAAAGCTAGAAATGGCCAGTAATCCGCAATTTTTTTGTCAGTTTTCATCCTCTGCTTCTTTTTATTCTGTGTATTTTGTGTATCTTTTTCTTCTTTTTTTGTTCTGCTACTACCACTACTACTATTACTGCTACTACTACTACTACCACTACAATGTATAAATGGATATATAAGAGTTACATTGGGTTAGAAACCAAAAAGATGTAAAAAATTTCCGCATTTTTTTGTCAGTTTTCATCCTCTGCTTCTTTTTCTTCTGTGTATTTTGTGTATCTTTTCCTTCTTTTGCTACTACTACTACTACGACTACTACTACTACTGCTACTACTCCTACACTTACCACTACTACTAAACGACCAAATTGCAAATCTTTTTGGCGCTTTCACTTTATTTCAAGGTAAGCAACTCTGTTTTTTCTTATGTTGTAAAAAATTTTTGATACGACCCCCTTATTCTGCTGCGTCATACATGAATTAAGACCGAAAAGAAAGGGGTCGTCTCAAAAACTATTTACCACATAAGACAAAACAGAGTTCTTTCCCTTGAAATAAAGCTAGAAATGGCCAGTAATCCGCAATTTTTTTGTCAGTTTTCATCCTCTGCTTCTTTTTATTCTGTGTATTTTGTGTATCTTTTTCTTCTTTTTTTGTTCTGCTACTACCACTACTACTATTACTGCTACTACTACTACTACCACTACAATGTATAAATGGATATATAAGAGTTAAATTGGGTTAGAAACCAAAAAGATGTAAAAAATTTCCGCATTTTTTTGTCAGTTTTCATCCTCTGCTTCTTTTTCTTCTGTGTATTTTGTGTATCTTTTCCTTCTTTTGCTACTACTACTACTACGACTACTACTACTACTACTACTCCTACTACTACCACTACTACTAAACGACCAAATTGCAAATCTTTTTGGCGCTTTCACTTTATTTCAAGGTAAGCAACTCTGTTTTTTCTTATGTTGTAAAAAATTTTTGATACGACCCCCTTATTCTGCTGCGTCATACATGAATTAAGACCGAAAAGAAAGGGGTCGTCTCAAAAACTATTTACCACATAAGACAAAACAGAGTTCTTTCCCTTGAAATAAAGCTAGAAATGGCCAGTAATCCGCAATTTTTTTTGTCAGTTTTCATCCTCTGCTTCTTTTTATTCTGTGTATTTTGTGTATCTTTTTCTTCTTTTTTTGTTCTGCTACTACCACTACTACTATTACTGCTACTACTACTACTACCACTACAATGTATAAATGGATATATAAGAGTTAAATTGGGTTAGAAACCAAAAAGATGTAAAAAATTTCCGCATTTTTTTTGTCAGTTTTCATCCTCTGCTTCTTTTTCTTCTGTGTATTTTGTGTATCTTTTCCTTCTTTTGCTACTACTACTACTACGACTACTACTACTACTACTACTACTCCTACTACTACCACTACTACTAAACGACCAAATTGCAAATCTTTTTGGCGCTTTCACTTTATTTCAAGGTAAGCAACTCTGTTTTTTCTTATGTTGTAAAAAATTTTTGATACGACCCCCTTATTCTGCTGCGTCATACATGAATTAAGACCGAAAAGAAAGGGGTCGTCTCAAAAACTATTTACCACATAAGACAAAACAGAGTTCTTTCCTTGAAATAAAGCTAGAAATGGCCAGTAATCCGCAATTTTTTTGTCAGTTTTCATCCTCTGCTTCTTTTTCTTCCGTGTATTTTGTGTATCTTTTTCTTCTTTAACAAGAGCACAAACAAATACAAACTTAAGTTACACAATAAAGACAAATACACGAATCCAGCGTTAATTTTCAAATATTTTATTTTACTTCAAAAATAGTAATATATACAATTTAATTAATTATGGCATCATTTGAGGTCGGGCGGGCTTCACATCTCTACAGACATACGTACATACGCAGGCCCCTCTCCTTGTCACATAAACATAATTTACAATACTTCAGAGCGCATATCTCAAGCAAACAAATAAATACAGGCATCCATGTGCAGTCTCTGCATTAGGGAGATATAGCAGTCACTGACAACACAACGCTTCGTGACTGGATCTAAACGGCAGCTGATAGTCCTATTAGCCTCGTTTGTTTAGAACCAGCAGTGACAGTTTACTATATGTTCCTATTCGCTGGCTCACTCTTACCAACTTGCAACTTCACTCAGAAAATAAATTCTTTCTCCTAGCGACAGAGAGATCAAGAACTTGCTAACACCCGCACAAATTGGTGAATAAATTAGCATATATACATCAACAAGCGCTTCTCTAGAGAGAAGTGTGTTCTTTTCATTCTAACTGACACACAAACTAACATCTACTCTTTCTTGAGAAGGGAGGGGGCGCTCACACGCACACAGTCGCACTCCTACTGCCACAGCCACACACACAACGAGCCGACACCCACACACACACACACACGCACACGAGGCACCCACAAAGTCGCGCAGGAGAGCTGGCTTGCTGTCTCTGTGTTTGGATTGCAAAAAGTGCATATTGTGCAGAGGGGTACATGAGTGGGGGGGACAGGGTGAGGCGCAAACTGGGGAGCAAATGGTTCATTTTTTTTTCTTTTTAGTTAACCTACAATCTGGCTAAACTTTTCATTAAGTTCCATTTATGGCGGATATTTTAGAAAGTAGAATCTGCTGAGTTTAGGTTTCTATACCGTATCGTTCTTGGACTAAGGACCCCTGGGAGATGAGGAAGGGAGGGAGGTATTGGGTACTCATGGGGAATGTATTGTCTCCAGAGACTGGGACCATTGCAAGATGCAATCCAGAAGTTGGCAACAGAACACATTTTGATGAGATGAGGTTGCATCCAAATTGAGTTTGCAAAGGGGAAAGTCGAACAATTAGAAGTATGTAACTGATGGTGAAATATAATCATCTTGATGCTATGAACTTTGAAAAAAATGTTAACTCTGCTCTAAATTTCTTTCATATAAGTAGTGATAGTTGATGAAACATTTTAATTCCCATTGCTCAAGCCCTGGCCATTAAAGTTGTAGGATGATGGAGAGATCTTTGTCAAAGTTAAGTCTCGGTTGATACAAGTGGAATCAATCCTGGATGGCAAACTTGTCAGTGAAAGATGGACCAAGAACATGTGCTGCTGGTGGATGGACCTGGTGTTGGGAAGGGAAAAGGAGTGGAAAACCCTTCCAGGAATGGGAGACTCAAAACTTGAGGTCCAGCATGATTGAGTGAGTGTGACAGGTTGCAATGTGTTATGGCATGTAAAACTTCTAACCTCCAACCACTTTGTAGGCATGCACACATTGAGATCAGAGAGAGAGAGAGAGAGAGAGATAGAGAGAGAGAGATAGAGAGAGAGAGAGAGAGAGAGAGAGAGAGAGAGAGAGAGAGAGAGAGAGAGAGAGAGAGAGAGAGAGAGAGAGAGAGAGAGAGAGAGCAAGTATTTCCTCAATAATTCAAACAATCTAGATCACCAGATTCACTTGATCAACATTCAAATGAAGTCCAATAATTTAGTTCTAACGAAGTCCACTAAGTTAGAACCTGCTGTGGTATCAATTTCACACAGTCACATTGCAGCTTTCCAGTGTGTTAAATATTGAGTGGATGACGAAGTGAGGTGAAGGATCTCATAAATATGCATATAAATAGATGGAAATATGAACTCTCAAGTGATGAAAAGTGTAGCAAGCGCTGAAGGCCCAGTTCTTGAACACTCACCCCATGTCAGACTTACTTTCATATATATATATTATTATTCCAACCTCAGAGTCACAAAAGTTTGAAGCAAATTCAACAAAATAATCTTGAATTTTCTCATTTTGCGTAGTTGTTTTGCAAATGCCACAAAATGTTACACTTCGCCTTTGCCATCATTAACACTTGAAAGCAAAATAAATAATACATAAACACATACTTACATACATACATAATAGAGAGCTCTTTATGTACAGAAACAAAGGTGGCATCATAAAGGAGTGTGCAGCAAAAAATCAACCAAGCTAAAAATCTGACACCATCAAAGCAAGATAGAAAATTAAATTAGCTAACCATTTTCAAAATATAATTACAACCTAAATCAACAGCCACTTAAAATATCTTGAAAAATATGTGCTAAAAATAAGTTCAGAGCTACAAGATTGTACTTTGTATATGAAATGAATGCGTACATGCTGAGTCATATCCAAATTTTTAGTTATATCAACTATTACACACTGAAATTTCACAGTATTACATGCACACATACAAAAAAAAAAAAAAAAAAGAAATACAATATAGTCAAGGAAAAAGAATAGCATCTTTGTAAATAAAAAAAAACAGATTTTCCAGACAATGCCTCACACCCTAAGAGAAAAAAGAAACCTTTAGAATTGAAAGAGACGTACTGGAAATATCAAGCAAGAGACTAAAGACAAACATTCAGAAGTGATTCAGCTTTTAGTCAGAATGATTAGAGCAACACAAATTAGTCGTTAATGTTTATAGAATTCATCAAGTAAAATAAAATGATGCTTAATCTTTGATAAGTAAACACGACACAAACAGTAAACAGTAAGGGAGGAGTGGGAGTGGCAAAGAGGCAAAATTCTACTTATAGAATGCATAACAAAAGTAACCCAATAAAAAATGCACATGGATTTTGTACACGTTTTTGCATTGATAATTTGCTTGCTTCACGGCTAACACCTAGCCAGCTGCCTTCATCACAAAAATTATTAGCTTGGCCAAAGAAACTGGTTGGATGATGAGGTGGGGTTCGAGGCAGAGCGGAAAAAGAAAATGTGTCATGAGTAAGTTCCAAGTCATGGGTTGAAATAAATAAAACAGAAAGTGTTTAACAATGATCGATGTTCTTGAGAAATGACAGGGCTTTCACCTGGGAAGAAAGCATGGAGGAATGGGAGTTACAAAATTACTAAATTTGCCGACCCTAAAAGGAGAAAAAAAGGTACCCAGCTATCCTTTTGGACTTGCTCACCCAATACAAACTCCTTAAAATATAACCACTCTTGTATTTTTTTTTCGATTTTTTTTTTTTTGCAATGCTCGAAGAATAAGTTAATAATAGCATTTAAAGTAAATGACTATGTATATAAATAAGAGCGCACTCCACTTGAAGCAATCCACATACTCCCATATGTTCCAATAAATACATGCAAACCATTCAAGTGCCTTCAATACTTCATAATTTAAAGATGCTCTTCGCTTTATTACAGCATGTGGCCTATTTACAGTTTTCCAATAAATTAATCGATGAATGTAGGAACACAACAAGCCTAAAGGAAACCCACACAACAGTCCATACCACTTTATGTACAAACAAATCCACTTTACAGAAGAGTCAAAAATATAAATATTGCAAAGAAGCGTCTTTTTAGCACTTCAAAGCCACAAAGCTAAATAAACAAAAAAAAACTTTAAAATCAGCAAACCATAAAAAGCACTCCATTAAAAATTTAAACTAAACACTATATTCCACTTCAAACTTAACATTTTTAAACAGCGCTGGTGTACAGTATTTATATTTCTATTACATATTTACAAAAAACCCAAACAGCACTGCCAAATTGTTTTTTTTTCTCTATTTGTTTTCAGTTAAATTTCCTTGGATCGCCGTCTCCAATAAACTTAGTTTTTCTATAAATCTGGGTTAAAAAGTTTGAGGTTAAGAAGAGGAGAACTATCCGATTGTTCTTTAAGCGAGGAATCAAAACGTGAGATATGAGGTTTTTATAGACACCTCAACTGATTGGTGGGGTTATATTATTATGTACGGACGCTGACTGTGTACAGCGAGGAGCCCTGATATATGATCAAGGAGAACAACTCTGCTGCTGTGTGGGTTTGTGTCTGCTGGTAATGACAAAAAATTTGACAACAATGGGAGAAAATGGTTGACCCTTTATGGCCAAGGGGTGACTTTAATGATAAATAAATAAGATGAGGGCGTTATAACCGTTGAACAAGTTCACCATGAACGCAGCCAGGTCACCGAAGCTGACAATACTGCTCTGGAATGCTTTTGAGCTAAAATTTCCCTTTACGCCATCGAAAATGGCAGTGGTGGAGGGAGAGGAGGGGAGGGGGTTACGGAATAAGATGAAGGCTTTGGCCAGTGCACCAAAAGTACCTCTAAGTTGGTGTGAACTTTTTCTTGGTTTTCACCAGAAATTAACATTTAATTCTTTTTCAGTTACTCTCTATATCAAACTCAGCATTGTGATATTTGTGATTGTAGATTGACGGACAAACTCAGCCATCAGAGCCAACTGGCTGGGACAACTTGACTAGATGCACACATATAGATAATCTTTACGAGTAAGCTACATACAATCAGGACAGAGTTTAAAGTAAGGGGAAAAAAGGAAAATTAAAAAAAAAATATCTTCTACTTAAAACACAAAACATGAGAAGTTGAATTTAAAACGTCTTATGTGCATAGACTTGATAAAAGAATATAAAATAGAGTGTCAGAGAACAAAATGACTCGAGGATGGAAACTTAAAAAGTGTCTTATAGAACTGAATAAATAGTGGTAAATGTTTGGTTTATGAAGAGTATGTACTACGTTTCATAATGAATGGGGTAATGAGGATGATGATCCGTGTAATACTGAGAACAGTGAGCTCTAAGGCATATCTGGATCTGAACTGATTGCTATGTTATTTTTGGTGTTTCAATTTTTTTTTTTTTTATTTTGGCTAATGTGCAAGTCTTGAGAGGCAGAATGAAAGTAAGGAAAAGGAAAAGAAGAGGGAGTGAGAGAAGGAGAAAAAGAGGGAATGGTGATATAAGTTACACTGCTCTAAAGATACTGCGTTCTTTGGTCCGAGGTTCTGTCAACACATTGACGTTAGTAAAGAAAGGCAAGGAGAAAAAGACAGAAAGGTGAAAATATGTTCTTATGGAGATCTGGATTGGAAGCTAAGCTTAAATGATATTGATGGGTGGAAGGACACTTGTCTGGCTTTGATTCCATCTGTCCATCTAATCTTGTCCTCAAGACCTGAGCATGCATGGAGATGGAGAGATCAAGACTGTCCAGCATAGTGGTCACATTGCCACCCATGCCTGGAGTTTGCCTAGCATTTCAAACTGGCCGTTTACTTCTCTTGCCAGAACTGGGAAGTTCTTTTGATCTTTAAACCCAGGGAGAAGAACCTGTGCTTGGTGTGAGTAACGCCAGACTCCGCCCAGCAGTGCTGCTCACAGATTTCACCACTCAAGACTGTTGCGTTGCTCGCCTGGTGAACCCATGCGATTGGATTGTCCAAAATCACCCAACATCCATTGAATATATAGTTCAATAAATTAAACCTAGAATTGAGCCATGAAATAGGTCTCTTTACTGTCTATTTTGTTTGAGATTTATGTTGTAAACAGTTATTTTTGTTTGTATTTTTGTTTTTTAATTCTTTATGCACTTGCAAGTCTCTGGGTCTGTACCTGTGCTGAGGGGCTGCGTGGCCTTTTTCGAGGTTAAGAATTCCCTCTCTTCAGTAGAGGGTAGACGGTCCATTCAGGCTGGACACGTCAGACCGGCAGCTGACTGCACAAGGTGTGTTGAAGGTTAGAGCGCCAGGGAGCCCCTGGACTATGCAGTGCAGGAATTGTGTTAGTAGTGCAGTGTGTTGCAAGGGCCTGAGGACTTTGGACAGGGACATTGTCAGCGACTAATTGGGAGCGTGATGGCCGTGTCTGTCACAAGCCACAGCAGATGTCCTGCTTGTTGGCTACACAGTCTGCAGCTCACACGATCCTATGGCTGTGAAGCTACAGTCAGACTTGTGGTCGCCCGTACAGGAGCCGCCCTGCAGTCCCTATCCTTTGGATCATCAGGCTAAGCAGGACACGTCATCAAAGACTCTCACTACTGTGCAGCAGGGCATCCACAACCTTGCCTGTAGAAGAGGTTGCCTTCCTCGCCTCGGGGATGTGAGCGGGTTGGGAGACTTTGGTCATCCACGGGTGCTGCATGATCTGCTGCAGTGTTGGTCTCTCGGACGGGTCGATGGAGAGGCACTTGCGAATCAGATCCTTACATGCTGGGGGGGGAAGGTGAGAAAAGCGTCATTATCATCTATATGAAATTAAAAGTGTCTAATAGAAGGACTCAGACAAATCATATTTTTAAGGTAAAAAGCTAAACCAAGAATCCAAGAGAGATAGAAAATAATATTTTGGGTAGACTATTACAATGTCATTTATACAAAACAGTGTAAAAAACAACCTAGACTGTGATGCACATAGATCTACCTGTTGACAGCTGAGTCTTGTAGTGGAGCTGGGCGGCTTTGATCTGCTCGTCCTGCTCGAAGGGGATGTCTCCGTTGACCAGGTCAAACAGCAAGATACCCAGGGACCACACTGTCGCCTGCCGACCGTTGTACTGTCTGTTACAGATCCATTCTGGTGGACTGTATACCCGTGTGCCTAGGAACGTGGATGACAGGGAACCAAGTATAGAGATTAATTGGGAGCAGAGTGAGAGGGAGGGTATCTGAAAACAGCCAGATGTGGGTATGTGAACATATTCGCTAGCCTGCTGTGTTTTCTTTGACGTTAGAAGTAGATGCGTTCTACAGACTGAACTTATTCCCATTTCCAGCTATGCTCATCATTTGAAGACCTTGACCCCACAGAGCGGTGGGGCATAGCGCCAAAGTCGTGTAAGTCTTTCTACGTCACAGAGGTGAAAAGGTTAGGGCACTGGTCGGTGAAGTTAGAGTCGGGAATCGTCATAGCCATCTGGGTCTACAGCTGTGTGAGTGTGTGTGTGTAGGTCCGTCCGTGTGATTATTGCCAGGTCAGCCGCACGAGAGATGGCTACAGATTATGCTGTAATGGCTTGACCCTTTCGCCATGGCCTGACCCCCAAAAGGGAAGGTCTGATTGACCCAAGATTGGTCAAGCGTGGGGGGAATATCAGAGATGGCTACAGATTATGCTGTAATGGCTTGACCCTTTCGCCATGGCCTGACCCCCAAAAGGGAAGGTCTGATTGACCCAAGATTGGTCAAGCGTGGGGGGAATATCTTTCTATCCACAGTTAACCTTCCTACTCTCTCTCTCTCTCTCTCTCTCTCTCTCTCTCTCTCTCTCTCTCTCTCTCTCTCTCTCTCTCTCTCTCTCTCTGTGGAATCACTGGTGAGGTACCCAGCTAACCAAAACCAAGCTTTTCACTTCCTTTCTCATCCATAATTCTGCTAGCTGCTTCAGCACAATACTTATTAACTTTCGCCTCCATTCTGAACATAACGAAACCTGAGGGGGAGAGAACAAATCGTTAATGACCCATTCCCAGTCAAATCTAGGGCACTGGGTCTCGCCCGTCGGTCAGGTCAGGCCACCCATGAGAGCGGAGCTCAGGAAAATCCTCCCAACATCCTAGGTTCCCCCCCGCCACCGGACTGGCTCTCTGTCACACAGTAATCCATGAGGCTTTCCAGGCTCAGACAGCCTCAGTTTGCAGTGTGTGTGTGTGTGTGGTGTGAGGGAGAGATAGGGAGAGAAAAAGAAAAAGAAAATTGACACACCAAAACATGGCAATAGAACAGTATACAAGAAAACTGAAGTGAAACAGATCAAAGCTACGCATGATAAGAATCAGTTTTAGACCGGGTAGGATGCATACACCAACCGCACGCTGTTGTCCGGGTTAGAGTCTGAGACTGGTGTGGGTGTGTCCCACGTGGTTACAGGGCTGTCCGCGCCAGCAGTTCTCAAGGTTTTTATGACCAGTAAAATCTAGGCGGGGAGAGGGGAGGGGGGACCCAGGATTACCACGACAGTCACGAACAGGTCGTCTGCGGAGTCTGGGACACGTCGAGCTAGAACAGCCAACTAACCACCCCTCTCCTCCCAAAACACACACACACACACACACACACACACTTGACCGCGGCCCCTCGTGCAAAATTCCTCGGGAGTTCAGCGGAGGTAAAACCACAAAAATGCAGGAAGGAGAGAAGAAAAGGGAGGTCGCATTTTATCACAGAACTGATGCTAACCTGTGTACTATAGTTTTAGACCGTAGAAGCACTTCATATTTTTGTAGTAACATCCATGCATGCAAACAAAGCTACGCTCTCAGGGCTGGTTTGGCAACGTGCGAGTCACGAATGTTAGGCTATACTATGAATATAACGCTTTAACAGTTCCTATGAGCCAGGCTTGGTCTAGCTAAATTTGAGTGGTGACTTGTTTCGGAGCTTAGGAGCGATAGCAACCGGCTTAGCTTTGGCACTGTGTCAGTGTTGGCAGCCATTATTTTCATCTCTAGAGAATCACGTCTGTTACATCTAGATATCTAGAAATACACGAGCATTGCGCGCCATATTGATAATAACACTCAGGTGTGGAACGGTGCGCGGCCCACGTTGGCATCCAGATCTTGGGGAAAACCCGAGACTTTGGCAGCGTGCTATGTGTGGCGGCCTTCACCAGATTAAGAAAAAAAAGGGTAAAGGTAGGTTCGCAGGAGAAAAAAAAGAAAGTAGAAGTGCAGCTCGGGCATAAGAGAGATCATACTGTCGTCATGATTTACGTGTGATTTACAGGTAAGAGGACCTGGGACTTGGCATAGGTGATGCAGAGCTAACGTTTGAGCTATCCATCGACAGACCAGGAAAGAATGCTATTCCACTGTAGTACTCGACAGTATGTTAACAGCACGACTTCCATCCCAGCTCCTGTTGTCGGGCGGTCTGTTCTCGTCTGACGGCAGCCGGACAAGTCTTGAAGACGTGAAGCCGCGCGCGGGAAGTTTGTCGACAGTCTAGACTCCTGCACGGCCCTATAACCCTGAGCTGTAGCTTCAGGCTACCTGTTGCCTGGCGCTTCATCGTAAAACTTTTCTTTCTCGCCTCGCCCAAAGCTGTACAAAGACAGCCCTTTACGCAGTGGCCCAAATCCACAGGTTTCAAAAAAGGAAAAATCCTCGCAAACTTAGCGCTGAACAGACACTGCTTGCCCGCCGCCACTGGATTTTGAAAAGGCACGCCATGCATGCTAATTTGGGAGGGAAAGGAGGAGAAAAAAATCCTGGAGCGCGACCAATGAAGATTGAAGAGAGGACCAGAACAGAAAGGGAGCGACTTCACGCATGAGTAAGCCGGCCGACACCCAGACAATATCACAGAAACACTCAAATAAAGTTCACCAAAAAGCAAGAAAACTCTTTTATAATTATATCATTTTATTCAACTTGTTGAAACATTGCTCATTTAGATGATGTGGCTCCAGCACACAAGCTGTTACAGAGAACTTAGGTCAGGTGAGAGGCGAGAGCAGAAAACCACGCATATAATCAAATCAGGTGGCAAATAGATCTAGAATTATCAGGCACACAAGCGCTTTGGAATCTGAAGGAGCAGGAGCTGACAGAATTAGACGGAGCTTCGCGCCATTTGACCAATGAATGCCGAGGAGAGCTTTCACATTGCACCTGACCCCTCACCCTTGACCTTTCGGTCTCCGAGCATCATGTTCTCCCTGGACTCGGAACAGTTTGCCGCCAGCCGGACTCCAAGCGGGCAATGACCTTTGTCGGACCATCCTCTCCCCTCCCCGCCACATTCCATATCCTCAAGTTCGACCAGAAGCTCGGCCGCTGAGCAGTATCCTCTCCAGTCCGGTCTGTCCACGGCCCGCGCGCTGGTTTCTTTCTCCCAGCTTGCCCCCCCCCCCCCCTCTACTTGGAGCTGAGCAGACAGAGTTTGTCTGTTCGTCTCCCTTTCAAAATGTGAACAGAGTATTCTGTCTCGTCCTAACTATTGAAAAAGGGAGTGGGATTAACGGCAAGCGAAGCAACTGCACTGACTAATAAAGCAAGCTTCACTTATAGGAAAAAAAAATTCTGAGAGTACAAAATGCATGGAACCATAGAGTAAATCCGGGTGCCCATTTCGCCGGGTCGGGATCCAAACCATCTGAAAACCTGTATTCACATGGAATTACGGATTATGGAAAAGTACATTCATGTTGGACTCGCCGCCTGGCGCATGCTTGTCCTTAGAGGACCTTCGCTACACCACGGCACGTGCTGGCTAATTATTGATCGCTGGTCAGTGACTTCTCGAGAACATTGGCTTCACTCTTCTCCCCCCTCCCCTCCCTCCCAATGCTGACCACTCGTTACTCCTGCACTTCCGGTCAGCGGCAGATCTGTGCTCGCGGTTTCCAAAGAACCACAGGCCAGGCCGGGGCCGGATGGACGGAAGGATGTAGGACATCATCGTGTTCCCTCCTGATCCTCCTTTCACCTCTGACCTGTGTTTAGTTTAAAGTTCCAGAGCTGCAGTCTTTCTCTAACGAGTTGATCATAAACGGAGGAAAAATCAATACAGCTTCCCCAGTTCCTACCCAACAAGATGAAATCTACATTTCTCCAGAGTTTGCAATGATTGATGAGGCAAAACACGACGAAGAAATCATAATTCAACACTTCTTTGTGACTGGAATAGATACTGACAAATGGGACAGCAGCTTAATATTCCTTTACGCTCCCTGCTCTACCAAAACAGCACCAAGCCTGGTTGAGGCACGCGATGGCAAAGAATTTTTCTTTTTCCATTCTCCACTTTCTTCTAATCTCCGCTCACCTCAGGTGCTGTGATGGACTGGGATGGTTCTTTCCCTCTCCCCTTTCTCTGCCAGCCCTGGCTTTTACCTTTCTTGGCCTTGTGCCGACTCCGGGCTTACAATGCTAGCAAGCAGCAACACCTATACAGTAGAGTAGCATTTTCGTTTTACCTTTACCTCTTTAATAACACAAAAAAATCCCGAAACAATTGCCACACGATGGCAGCAGCCAGCACGCGCCCAAGGTGAGGAGAAACGGCATAACGAAGTCCAGGTTAGAAGACAAAGAGAAAAATGTTTACATGAAACAAGAGAGGCTGGGGAGCACCAGGATGGTAGCGAGGGAATCCAACAACACATGGGGTTCGCGAGACACCACCAAAATATTTCCCCAACAGAAAACCTCGCTTCTAATTCTGTACATTAATTTTATAATTACGGGAAAAAAGCAAATGAATGCCGCGAGCTCTAATTTCTCGACAAAGCTCTGTGCGATGATCTCCTTATCAGCAAAAACATACTAATTACTATAACATATTTTCAAATCAATGGGAGTCACAATTTATGGTGCTCTCTCTCTCTCTCTCTCTCTCTCTCTCTCTCTCTCTCTCTCTCTCTCTCTCTCTCTCTCTCTCTCTCTCTCTCTCTCTCTCCAAACTAAATCTGGCTGTTGTTCAACCCAACCAGTTGCAATGGTCTCGACACGGCTGAAGGCGTCCTTACTTCCTCTCTTACTTCTTTTCCCTCCCTCTTATTATTAGATACTTTCTCACTCTTCGTTTTGTTTTGGTTCTCTCCCATCTTTTTTTTTTTCTTCTTGTTTTGTTTTCGCTCCACACAAGCCAAGACGCAGAGCAAGCGGCTGCCGTCTGGCGGGCTGGTGTTAACAACCTCCACACCCGTGAGCCCAAGCTTGATTCGTCCGCACGAGCATGGATTGCTGGTGAGTCACTACTGGGCGCGAGAGAGCGAGAGAGCTCAGCCTCAGCTCTTATGACGTAGAGTCGGCAGTCTGGAGGGATGAATATTGCGCGCTAGTACCAACTACGACCCCAGCGCTACAACTCACGACTGCTCATCCAGTTTTGCGCTTCGTCATCGCAGACTGCCTGCTGCTACTGCTGCTGTTGTTGGCAGCTCTGAAAGCGAAAGCCAACGTCACCACTCCATCGACGCAAAACTGTGCAACTCGGGGTTTTCCCCAAGCCGACATTCGATTTTGCACTTTTCTTTTCTTACTGCCCTTTATGATGCTTACAGAAGTGTGTTACGCGCCAGATCTTAGAGATTCAGGTTTCTCTTTGAAAGACAGAAAAAAAAAAAAAAGAAATGGCATGTGGCATTTTAAAAACCTGCCCTTTGGCATACTCTCTCTCTCTCTCTCTCTCTCTCTCTCTCTCTCTCTCTCTCTCTCTCTCTCTCTCTCTCTCTCTCTCTCTCTCTCTCTCTCTCTCGCTCGCTCAGGCACGTTTAGAAGAGACGAGAAGCATAAGTTAATCAGGTGGCACATATCGGAGCCAGCGTGTATGACGAGCAGCACCATCGATCAATAACCGACAATGTTGCAGCCAGACCTGTGACGTGACGCCATCCACAGAATGGTTGATGCATGCATGCAGACAGTCTCATAACACCGCCTCGCATTTTGTTGTTTATTGGCTCGAATGTACCCGCACGCCCGTCTGTCAAGTCTATCTGGCTCTAAATTGGGACCTACTAGCGACCCATGCTTGGCAGTAATGTTTAGGTTTATGCTAATCATAAGCTATTATTTGATATATGTTCCTAGGCACCACATTATGATTGCAGGCAATACGGGGGATCGACAGCAGAACTTCCTGTTCGACACGGCCGGGTATTACAACATTCCCGTCATCTCCAACTGCGAGCCTTGGCTTTAAACAACTAGGTACCAATTACAAAAGCTTCGGTTTTTTCCTGATTCGCTTCAAACGCTGGCGTGTTTCGCAAGCCCTGTGCGTGTGACGCCGTGGCTTTACCGTGAACCATGAAGATTAATTCTAATGTGCCTTTGGAAACTGCAAGAAACTGCATATTCTGGATTAAATTGACTCCGAAATTGTTCGAAATTCCCGATCTTGTATGTGAAATAAATATGTCGCGCTTCCTGTATGTCTAGCAAGAAATTGGAACTCCACATTTTTGTAGTTACGGGGCTTTGACGCTCAAATAAAACTCAGAAAGAAGAACAGAAAAGAAAAATCTTAATTACTTTCAGGTTATTCCCGTCAAAGTCAGAGGCAATGACCAGAAAACTGGAGGGGGGAAAACTTTGTCTTCTGGAGGAGGTTAGTCTGAAACTGGATCGATTTTTGCCGTACATCTCGGGACACCGAAGCCGAGGGCGCCAATTACTGGGTCCCTCGAGTGTCTCTCCCTATTCTGCCATACCCGACCAGACATACCCCAGAGAGAGACGGAGAGAGGGAGAGAAAGAGGGAGAGGGGGAGAGAAAGGGAGAGGGAGCGGGAGAGAGAGAGAGAGAGAGAGAAAGACACTTGGCAGCGATCAATCACAATTATGGCTATTGGTTGTTTCGCTGAGGAAAGTTTGCTGTCCGATCCACGATGTAACGAGATGGCTTGGCACGCCAACTTCCATGACCCAGTCTACAAAGACTCAACATTTCTAAGCGTGCGCTGAAAAAAAAAAAATAAAAAAACATGCCTCAACTTTCATATTATAAAAGATCTTGTGACCTCGATTTCCTCGGTATGTACTTTGGGAACTAAATTGTCATGGAGAATATTCAGACACTACTAACATTTACTGCAACGATTACGGGAAAAAAAAAAAAATGATTAAAACCAATCATAAATCCAAAGATAGCTGCCGAAATACGCTTGTATTTGCTTAGCTGGATAGTCGTAGTAAGGTTAGCAAACCGCAGAGCATTGCAGCTGCGCCGGGACAATGGGACAATTAGGGTGTTTAACTGCGACGCACTCATGCAGTTCCATCTAATATTTGTCTGCTCCGAAATTATTCCCATTGAAAGTGATTTAGCGCAGTAAAGAGCGAAACTAGCGTGCGCGTGCATCACAGGGAAACATAGGCGATCGATGCTGCGATTTACCTAACAACATTAAATAACCTCTTAACGTCAAATTACTCGACCGTAACCTCACACAATACAAGCATAGTCAATCTATATTTATACAGCTACATTTTTCACAGGGTTTGAAAAAAAAAAAACTGATGACGCAGTACCATTTTGTTGTGCTGCAGTAGCGGCGACTGATGTTGTTGCAGTGAGGAGCTGAACTGTGTAAAGGGCTGGCGCACTGGAGGGAGCGAGGGACAACGGCAACAGATGCTCAACTTGTTCAGGTCAGGAGCCCAGAAACGAAAGGGAACAATCTGAATCTATTTTTGAAGGCCGATTATGGGGATTTGCACTGCAGAAGGTGCTCAGAGGAAAAACGAGTGATCCCCTAATAACAGAGCACACGGCAGAAGGTGCTAAGAGGAAAAACGAGTGATCGCTTAATAACAGAGCACACGGCAGAAGGTGCTAAGAGGAAAAACGAGTGATCACTTAATAACAGAGCACACTGCAGAAGGTGCTCAGAGGAAAAACGAGTGATCCCCTAATAACAGAGCACACGGCAGAAGGTGCTCAGAGGAAAAACGAGTGATCACTTAATAACAGAGCACACTGCAGAAGGTGCTCAGAGGAAAAACGAGTGATCCCCTAATAACAGAGCACACGGCAGAAGGTGCTAAGAGGAAAAACGAGTGATCGCTTAATAACAGAGCACACGGCAGAAGGTGCTAAGAGGAAAAACGAGTGATCACTTAATAACAGAGCACACGGCAGAAGGTGCTAAGAGGAAAAACGAGTGATCGCTTAATAACAGAGCACACGGCAGAAGGTGCTAAGAGGAAAAACGAGTGATCACTTAATAACAGAGCACACGGCGCATCACCTAGTCGCAGTAGGGGGGCGATTATTTCTGGTTATATAATCGTGCTAGTTATTCTAGAAAACTAACAAACTGCCGTCGAGAAGATACGACTTGTGCAATCGGGTATCCGAAATCCTCGCACTAGTGCGTGCAGATCTACACCGATATCTAGTTAGCTTGACTTCTGTGTAAGTGCGAGCAATTTTCAGGAAAACATTTCACAACCGCACGACCATTATATTTGAGAAAAGGAGCAACCGTAAGTGAAAGTAAACAAGCTTCGGCCCAAACGTTGCGCAAGCTATTACGATGCTTGGTTCAATATTTTCCTAAGCGAATTATGGCGTTTTCTTTTCACGCGTGGCGACATAGTAGGTCTCGTTAAAAGTTTCAGTCCATGAAAAGCTCCGGTGTTCAAAACTATAGAATCATGACCAATATTATTGTCCTTTACGCTCCGCCTTCACCAGAAGTGTGGTGATCAGATGCGATTCCGATAAATCGGTTTAGAGGCTGCGCAGATTTCCAGCACGCTTCCCTGTGGCCCTAGCCTGGCCGATGACATGGAGGGGTTCAACCCAGCACTCTCAGCTCACTACACCGGCCGTTCTGTCGGTAATACCTCATCGATCATTCCCTTGTCCACTCAGATCACATTAGGATGATCTCTCTCTCTCTCTCTCTCTCTCTCTCTCTCTCTCTCTCTCTCTCTCTCTCTCTCTCTCTCTCTCTCTCTCTCTCTCTCTCTCTCTCTCTCTGTGACAGATCACAAGTCGGACGTCAACAGCTCGCATCCTGTAATACTTGAGGGATGACAACCGCAAGATGTTGCGTCCAGGACCTCCTGCTGAGTGGACAATCTTGACCCACAGCATCACCCCTACCCACCATCTACCCACAACCAAAACACCCGAAGATTCCAAGGCGTGATCTGTGAGGATCATGGAGTCCCAAATGGAACCAACAGGGAAAACATTCCAAATAGCTGGTTTACTGTGCATGCAACAATCAGAAACGGCTTGGCTGACGAGTGAAACAAAACGAGCTGGCTCAACAGAACACCAGAGCAGCTAAAGTCAGGTTGAAATGAGATATGAGACAGAGAGAAAGAGAAAGAGAGAGAGAGAGAGAGAGAAGCTTAGCACATGATTTTGCTGATAAGAGAATTAGAACAACGCTCGTCAGTGTAACGGCAAGGAGCGAGGTTGGCTTTCTAACCCCTGCAACTTCAACCACCACAATTATGTGGGGCAAGCTACCTCGCTCTGGCTCACTCCGCCCTGCTGAGTGAATGAGGAAGGCCAGGCCAGGCTCTCGCTCACGATGTCATTCTCAGTTATGACTGATTCATCCCTATAACCAGTTACAAAAACCTCTCTCTCTCTCTCTCTCTCTCTCTCACACACACACACACACACAAACACACACAAAGCAGACACTTACCGTCAAAATCATCATAGTCTCGCTCCTCGAGGATGGTGCCAGAGCCGAAGTCTATGAGTTTCAACTGGCCGCTCTTTAAATCCACCAGCAAGTTCTCGTCCTTGATGTCTCTGTGGAGGACGCCGCACTTCTCGATCTCCATGACCATCTGGACGACCTGGGTGAAGAAGGTCCGGCTGTCGGTCTCGCTGAGAGAGCCCCGCTCCGTGATGTAGTCGAACAGGTCCTTCACGTGCTCCGGGCGCTCCATGATGATGAAGAACGAGTCGGCCCGCTCGAACGAGTCGATCAGACGGATCACGCCCTGGACGTGTTGGACACGGTGAAGGAGGTGGAGCTCTGTGGGGATGTCTTGCCCGTTGGGCTGTGGAAGAAAGACAAGAAGACAGACATGACAGGCGATGTGCGGTGGTCTACGGTTGAAGATTGGTGAGGGAAGACTTGACGGCCGAGATAGAGCTATAAAAAAGAAACGATCTCTCTTTTGTCAAGAGTCTGAACCCTTCTGGCAGGAGAGCTAAAATGTTACGTTGACATCAAAAACCCTATGTCATTTGCCTTCTACGACCTGTGACCTAATACACTAGGCCCAAATAAAACGAATCAGGTTGTCTGAGCAGCAGTAGATCCGTGTTATCTGCCCATGCCGGACACTCGCCCCTCGAACAGTTTAGTTTATCATGAATAAAGAAAGCGGATTGACTGAAGACTGACAGCTGCTCAACACAAGCGCGCCCGCAGGAACAGGTTCGAGTCATTAGGCAAGAAAAACAGATAAAGAATGAATTAACCGACGCCTTGATTCTTGGCCAAAGTGCGCCGAGATCACAGTGAAAGGACCAGAGCTCGGACAGTTCTAAACCTTCTGCTGCCCCTCTCCGTCCCGAGCCGGTGGTCAGTGTGGACTAAACAAACATGGCGTGGACAAGCTGAACTGAGGCCACCGGTTATGTGAAATTTGTTGACGCTACTGCGATAACTAACCGAGTTTTCCGGCCTGAGTCGGTTCCAGTGATAGGTAATAGGTAATGGTTTGATTGACCCAGAAAAAGGTGTCCTTCGTCCGCGCTACGCTCGTACTCTCAGTTACACTACACTATTTCTTCATGGATTATTTTTTTTGTCTGAAAGAGTTAATGAATGGCGAATCTTAACTCCAAAGATAGTTGTAATTAAAAGCCGTGCGAATAGAAATGCACGTTTTTCATTAGATCCAATCACATGACCCTATCTTTAGAAGTAAAAAAAAAAACAGCACTTTTTTTTTCCCACTATTTGGGTATCAATGTGAGGAGTGAGAGAGAGAGGCATGGGAACGGTTAAATCACAGGTCATGACCTCCTGTAGGATGTAACAATGCTGCCAGGCCCGGCCTGACACTGGAAGCAGAGATAGAGGCCACTCCCTGGCCGGGGCAGCACCGACCAGACAGGAAGCGGGACCAGTGGTTACAGTAACCACCACCAACCCATCAGCATCATCTAATGGCCCGCTCATACTACCGCGCACGGCCTCTCACAGCAACACAGCTCCAGACTTGCCCGTCATTCAACACATCCGGCACACTCACCACTACCAGGCAACCACACACTGTGTGAGGAATGGGAAAAAAAACAATGCTTTCACTCAATAGGGGAGTTCCTGGGAGAGGAGGGGGAGGGGGGAGTAAAAATCCCTGAGGCCGTCAGGCCCTGAACTAAAATGACAGACGTAACTCAGATGCAGGACTGATTTCAGTCTGACACCATGTTGGATTGTATGCACTCAGACCTCAGCAACATCTGTTCTCATTACCAGCTAGTGACAGGTGCAGCTCCCCTTAGGTGGGTGAGAGAGAGGGTGTGTGTGTGAGAGAGAGAGAGAGAGAGAGAGAGAGAGAGAGAGAGAGAGAGAGAGAGAGAGAGAGAGTTTAAAGGGCTGAGACTTGGGAAAAAAAAGGAAAAAACTAGCCGATCGAAGCTTGTCCCGTAATCAAAACGCCGAAAGTGTATTTGATAGCACAACTCGTCCCTAATCCAATGCTGTGCCACGATGACCCCGGCTAGCCGACAAACAAGATGTCCCTATTGTCTGGGTCAACACGAAGCAGTCGAGATTCGCCCGCTCTTACAGGTGCCACTCAGCAAGCCTGGGACCACCAGCACACAGACATTAAAATACAGATTACAAAGGCTCTACAAATTAACAATTAAAAAAAAAAATTGAGACACGCAAGATTTTCCTCGAAGTTTGGCGCCAACCAAACGCTGGGACCTCATGATCGAATCAGAACCAAGGCGACAAACATGGACAACGTGAGACAAACAAAATTGTATACGACGAGCCGAGGCAAAGCTTAAAACCTAATGCTCGAGAGACACTTCAGAGTTGAGAACCACTTGAGAATGACAGCAGCTTGGAAAATGGCAGTCACCCAGCCCTGGCCGTTAGCCCTTATTAAAAACCGTTTTTTCGACCAGGATTAAAAGACCGTACGAGAAAAACAACAAACCGTAGATTTTGATAGTTACGTAGATTGAAAATAAAAAGTAATCTGGGCGACCTAATGTGGACCTGGTGTCGTGTCGCGGACCCCAAGCCGCTATCTTATCTGGCCACACCAGTAGTCAGCGCGCCTGGTCACATAGTACGACAGCTATAGCACAGCTGCAACCAGCGCTAGCTCCAGACCTTCCCCAGTCACGATTGGACTCCAGATAAGGGTATTGTGTAACCTACAACCAGCGCTAGCTCCAGACCTTCCCCAGTCACGATTGGACTCCAGATAAGGGTATTGTGTAACCTACAAATCTGGAACTGCGCGCACAGCAGAGGTCAAATTAAGGAGATGGAGAAAAAATTAAAATGCTACATAATTTATATTAAATGTCACATTGATAGTGTATATAACCAAACGACAAAAAAATTGTAAGAACTCAAACCCTAAAGCCTGGCGACTTCCAAGTGAGAGGCGTCCTGGTCTGAGAGACAGAGAGAGAGAGAGAGAGAGAGAGAGAGAGAGAGAGAGAGAGAGAGAGAGAGAGAGAGAGAGAGAGAGAGAGAGAGAGAGAGAGCTGTGAGAGGTCAGGAAAGTCTTCTCCACCGACCGTGGGAAAAGTGGTCTGTAGTAAAGAGATGACACAATAAGTATCTGACGGCTCCCTCGAAAACAGATCAAAGGCCGCTTGGCATACGACCATGAGTCGCCGAGTTGAGAGAGAGAGAGAGGCGTGTACGGTTGGTACATCGTACCATCCACTCTCTGATTACCGGACTGTTTTCTCAAGGCCTGGCCTCACAGCTGTAGTGGAAGGTTTACAAGAGTCTGGCCTAGTGGTTCACGGTACCAGCTGGACTGAGGATGAACCACTTCCGAGACGGCGTGTCAAGAGGTCACCAATCTACGTCATAACAACTGGCAGATTGAAGCGGCTTGGAGGACGAGAAACAAGAGAAAACTGCACCAGTTTTCGAAGGTCGCTGAACCGGAGTCAGATTCGCCAATATTGTATGAAACGGGATACTGTGTGAGAGGGACGAGATAGATCTAGCTGTGACGCGGAAGTGTTAGTTGTGAGAAGATTTCTAGTGGCAGAACTCAACGGGAAAATAGGATCTTGTGGTGAATCCGGGTCTAGAAAGCAGCGCTGTCAGCGAACTCAAGATAAGAGCGACACCAGAAGTATTGGTCGCACGAGGATGAGAAGAAACAGACTGCTCACACTTGTAGAAACTTCTAGAGCCTCTATTCTCTTAATACAAAGAGACAAAGAAAAGTTTTAAATATTACCTCACTAAGCATAATTATAAAATTTTCTGTTATATTGACTATAGGAGCAGACATAAGCGTTTTTGTCTTGGTTGATTTTCCCCCCAGTATTAATATGAACAACTGCTTAAAAAATGGATGAATTTTTAAGAAAATCCAAAGCAATCAAGACTCAGGTCACACTATACTTGTTACATGTGAGAGAGTTCTGTTACAAATCTCAGGTTTTATTACCTTATTGCGCAGGTCAGTATAAACAGTCCAAAATCGCGCCACAAAATCATGATGATTATGTCGAGAGAGAGAGAGAGAGAGAGAGAGAGAGAGAGAGAGAGAGAGAGATGGGTGAGCTGGTAGCCAGTGCCTCTGAAGGCCTGGGGTCGGCGCGCGGACAATGTCTGCGTGGGCGAGAGGGGGCCACACCAGGAGGAGGAGGAGAGAGGAAGTCTGCCCAGGTATCGATCTGTAGTGGCATCTCGGTTGGCCAGCTTCCTCTCCCCTCACCCAGGGGACAGACACCAAGCTGGGTGTCTGCTGGGGCATCCGTCTCGGCCAGCACATTCTGTAACAGGCTGCTGGTGCCAGAGACTCTCACAACCACACACCCCGAGATAGACCAGGACCAGACAGCAAACAAGTCACAGTTCTAGAGAGGCTATCGGCCTATCGACTGAGGAGCTCAATATTGGCCATGCCAGTAACAGCAGAAGCTAAGACAGCGATCACTTTAGCAAAGCTCACGGTGCTGGCACAAGCTTCAAGAGAAATAACGTCTAAACATGATGAAAGAGCCCAAGTCGCTCACCATGTCTATACAAAATTCAGTGGAATTTTAGTTTATTTTTAATAAGACAAAGAGAAAATGAAGTTCTGGATGTTTACAATGGTCTTCAATAGGTGACAAATACAAATATAGACTTACCAAGGTATACCATGATGAAACTTTTTTCTTCATAATATGTTTTATAGCCACCTGGAAAAAAATTGAAAAAAAAAATTGATTTTAAAAACCTTGCTTCAAGCCGATGTTGATAGTGAAAAAATGAGAGGAGAAATCAATAACAATAATAATAATAATAATAATAATAATAATAATAATAATAATAATAATAATAATAATAATAATAGTACAGAACTAATTGGTACGATTTTGACATAAAATTTTTTACATGAAATACACGAAAGACTATTTCTCTCTACATTAGTTTATTCAATGAGATACAGTATTAATTTTATTAAACATACAAGACATCTTATCTCACAGGGTAGAGAAAATACCATTTCAACAAATACTTATCACGTTATCGGTTTATCATGAGACTCAAAAATTGTAATATCATTTATACTTATTCAGTCAATCCGATCACAAAAATTTACTTTAAGAAACAAATTTGAAGAAGAAAAAATTTATAGAAAAAGAGACTTTGGAGGCTAAACTTACCGGTAACCAATCTCGTTTTCTATATCCTGAGTAGACTTTTCCAAATCCTCCTGAGCCAAGTTCGGCCTCCACATGATAGGATGCCTCCATTCTCTCACTGTCGCGGAAACCTGGGCGGAACACATGGGCAAAAAGACCAGATTAGCCTGAGGTAGTAGGTGCGCTAGGACAGTAGAAGACGGTTTTTACACACTGACCATAGCACAGGATTTACTCTCTACCCCCGCATTTCGTTTAGCTAATGGAAAACACGCGCTGGTCTGAGCTTCAAGTGTGATGACTTAAAAGCGCTGAGATTAGCTTATAATTCAATTTGATCTCTTCAACTGTAGGTGATTACATATCAACATAGAAAGTTTTCGCCATGTCAACTCCAAAAAAAAAAAACATTCTTTTTAATTCTTCCTCTTTAAACTAATTCTGCTTAGTGGTAATAAGGTCTATTTGATTCACCATCTGATTTTATCTCAAAAAACGAAAATTAAAATGTTCAGTAGAGTATTTTTGCCCAAGGACATCTAGTATTGGTCGGAGTAAGGCTAGTTCTTGAACATGAACACAAAACCCTCAATAAACAATACAAATTTCGCATTATGCTCATATGTTATAAATCGGAAAAATATAAACAAACCCACCATTTGTTTGTTTGTTTTTTTTTTGGGGTTTTTTTTTAAGGATAATTATCCTCAACGTTCTGGAACTTTCTCAAGGATTATTTCGTTATAACAGCGATATAAATTTCTTCATAACAATACCTTTAAAAAAATTAAATAAAAAAAAATAATAAAAAATGCACCCACAAATATCGGCCGCCCGCTCTTTCCCCCGCACTGTTAGCTAGTTTAAAAAAAAAAGTAGAACGAACAAAGTGGGACAAGTATGTCGGGATTTTAGGTCAGGCTACTGTTCTCAACAAAGCCCGCATTCATGAGCTCCCCCCAGGCTCGGCAGCTGGTTACAGGCACAGGTTTTTTTTCGTGTTTCTTTTTTTTTTTTTTTTTGTACGTTTTTTTTTTTGTTTCATAAGTCATAAAACGGTTCTTACATAAACGTTCAAATGCCGTTACACTTGACAGACATGATCTGTTTATTCTAAATCTTTCCACCCATTTCAATTTAAAAAAGAAGTTGAATTGATTCAATTATTGTTGTTATTCTTCTTCTTATTATTATTATTTTATTATCATTATTATTAACACTACTGTATATTATTGTTGTTGTTGTTGTTATCATTATTATTATTATTATTATTATTTTATTATCATTATTATTATTATTATTATTATTATTATCATTATTATTATTACTTTGAATATATTAACCATTATTATTAAAAATAAAATCATTTTTTTTCTAGAATTGTTAATAGACTTGTTTGATTTATTATTATCATTATTATTATTATAATTATTAATATTATTATTCGTCTTTTTCTTTTCTTCTTCTTCTTCTTCTTATTATTATTATTATTATTATTATTATTATTATTATTATTACCATTATTAGCCTATTATTATTATTATTATTATTATTATTATTATTATTACTATTATCACAATTATCATGAGTGGTTTCCCTCTCTAATTTTACTTTTAAAATCGGTAACTTTAATTCATTCGTTAATTCGACTCCGTTATAAATTAATAGTAAGAAGGATAACTAAAAGTAGTAGAACAAGTTTGAAGTAAATAATAGCCTTATTCATTGTCACATTTATAACGTTGCTTTAAACTTAATTTCTGTACAGAAAAAAATGTTTTTAGTCTTTAAACTTTTTTTTTTTAATTTTGACCCAAGGCATTTTGTTTTAACTCGGGAAATCTAACGTTTCTTTTCATTACAATAAATAAAAGTTTAGAAAATTTTGTACATTCGTCTTTCATCAGCCATTATTTCTATTACGAATGGTCAAGTACTGTAAGGATTGGGAATACATTCAGAATCATAACCAGATTTAGGTGTTTACCTGTCGGTGTGATTGAGAAAAAAAGTACAATTAAAATATTAAGAAAAAAATGTAAATCTTTACAGTTTCTAGATCTAGTTCTACAACTTCCTTATGTTTTAGAAGCAAATGCTTACTTTTGACTTTGGGTAGATCTATATGATGTGAAAGGCTGGTGATATCTGTTGAGAAGGTCTGATTGAGATTGATGTTGTTGTTGACGATGTTTTGCTGCTGCTGTAAATGTTGTTGCTGTAGGCAGCTGTGGCAGGTTTGATCTGGATAGCTGCTCATTGTGCAGGAAAAGATGTTGGAAAACTGATTTCCGAGTTTTCTGGACAGTAGACTCATTGTCGACACGCACGTTACTGACGCACCGCGACGACGGAGACGTAACAAATCCGCAATGTATTCCGTAGTGGAAAGAGAAGGGTATCCGCACACGGTTTGCTTGTTACTTAGAAACACTGCTGGTGAAGAACTAGAAATGTGTCTCACTCCTTTGTGAATTGGACCTGTATATCTCTGTATTGTATCCAAGAATTTAACAGGCTTTATCTGTTCTTGATAAATACTCCAATGAAAGGTATCCAAAGGAAAAGCACTATGGTTTTACAAGAGTATTCACTGAAAGCTTTATAAAGCTGGACACGTTGTTGCGTTCACAGCGATAAAAATACTGGACTGAGTTTGCAGTGACGCAGCTGAGAGACTAAATATCAATCGGGCTGGCCGTGTGCACGCGGGCTTTGGCCTAGAGATTACTGTGTGTGCTTCGTGAACACCAGGCACAGGGGAACGCTGAGCCCACTCCTTCCCTACAAACTGCCGCGCCTACCGGAGTACGAGAGCTAGTATGCGTAGTTGGTTGCCACGAGAATGTTTTGGTGAATTCCTACGCGAGGGAGCCCTGCCCATTTTGGGAATTTGCCAAACAGATCTTCGTAGCTTAAGTTTTAAAACTTTTTGCTTAGAATTTTAGAACAGCTCTGTTAGGTATTATATTCACAAACTATAACACGATATGCTCATTTACTTTTGAATCAAAAGCTAAGACATGTAAAAACTATATTTTTAATGGCGGAAGGCTTCTGTCTGGCTTTGCACACCGCGGTCACCACCATGGAAGACTTTCTACCAACAAACGCATTCATAAGATGCCTTTAATGCAGCTCGACCAATGGCAGGCCTTCCCGCTTCCACCTCACTGTTTGTAAATAGGAAAGGTTTGGAGGGAGAGGGGCGAGTTTGTGGGCGGGTGGGTCTACCTACCCACCTCATTTTTTCACTGTTTGAGACCCCGCATAGATTCCTCCGCCCTGTCTGGGCGAGGGTGGAGGTTGAGTCTAGCTCGTTGAGCGAGGGCGCGGGCACTCAGTGCAAAACAAACCGTGTAACGCAAAAGGAGCTAAACATTGCGCTTCTAAAAATAGATTTCGTTCTTGCGCAACTAGCGGAGTCTATCAGATAAATTGTTTTGCGTTTCCCAACGTTTTATCCTAGAACAATACAAATTCTTGGTAGCTCATCTGTTATCTCCCCTTTACTTCGCAGCGAATATTCATTTTAGTAATGAGAATAGAAATAATAGATGAAAGCGCTCCGAATTATTTTACCTGTTTCGAGGTTTCGAGCAGACCAAAACAAACGTAGGCGAGACAGAGTCAGGGCTTCAGGCAAACTTGTTCAGTCTGATCTGTGGCTCGGTCACATGAGAAACGCCTCTCTCTCTCTCTCTCTCTCTCTCTCTCTCTCTCTCTCTCTCTCTCTCTCTCTCTCTCTCTCTCTCTCTCTCTCTCTCTCTCTCTCTCTCTTTCTCTCTCCGTTATAATTAGCTGACAATTAATCTATTTATCTATCTAGCAGTATAGCCACCTCACTTTGAAACAAAGGTTAATACTTACCGCATAAAAAACGGAATACACATATATATGAATCCCTTTTAAACCCATTTTTCGGTGCTTTGATGAATTTTTGGTTCCTTCTTTAAATTCCAGACAAATTCCCCGCATCAGATTCTGGTAATTTTTGGAATAAAGGAATAATGGAAAACATCATGCTGTACTTTCCAACTCTATTTAAAGATCCTTCTAAGAGTTCAACTAGACACAAACATTGCCAAGCGGAAGTTTCTTGCTCTACCAGTGTATTTGAGTAGATCTGCGAGATAATTTAAGGATCTATCACTAGATTGGGGGTTTAAAAAATTAGCCGCTCATTCTTGTTTGAAACAGATTCCCGGGAAGTATTTTTCCGGTTTCGGGGAAAAATCTTTTTTCATCCTCCTTGTAAAGGGAAATTCAAGGATATTAGTACCCTCGGTTTCTTCTTTCTTTTTTTTTATCTTTCTCTTTCGTCTTTCTTTCTATCACCCTGGATCTACCCACCTCTCCGTCTCTCTCTCTCTCTCTCTTGGGATTTTTATCTCTTTGTCCCCTTGATTTCACACACGGGCTACTTCCGTGTTTGCAAACGTGTTTCCTTGTTTGCTCATTGGATTCATAAAAATCCCCTCCCTGGATTACTGGTTTGTTAAGTCTGTGTATATCATTTAGATGTCACGATTTGAAGAAACTATTGGACCAACTAACTAGTTGCGAAATACCTTCTCGGTGGCGCATAAGATAAGATTAAGATATACCCTCCTGTGCGCAGCAAGATTATATATAAAATACGCTTTTTCAAACCAAGGGAAGTAACTCAGTAATATTATCAAACTTATAAGGAAACAGGAGTTGTTATAATGGTTTTGTAGATCATTATTGTAAACTCTCTTTGGCAGTCAAAACCAATTTCTCTCTCTCTCTCTTTCTCTCTCTCTCTCTCTCTCTCTCTCTCTCTCTCTCTCTCTCTCTCTCTCTCTCTCTCTCTCTCTCTCTCTATGTGTCTCTCTCTCCCTCTGTCTCTCTGTCTATTTATGTGTCTCTCTCTGTCTCTCTCTCTCTCTCTCTCTCTCTCTCTCTCTCTCTCTCTGTCTCTGTCTCTATCTCTATCTGTCTATCTGTCTCTCTATCTCTCTCTATCTCTCTCCCTCTCTCTGTCTCTGTCTCTATCTCTGTCTGTGTGTCTGTGTGTCTGTCTGTCTGTCTGTCTGTCTGTCTCTCTCTCTCTCTCTCTCTCTCTCTCTCTCTCTCTCTCTCTCTCTCTCTGTCTCTCTCTCTGTCTCTCTGTCTGTCTCTCTCTCTCTCTCTCTCTCTCTCTCTCTCTCTCTCTCTCTCTCTCTCTCTCTCTCTCTCTCTCTCTCTCTCTCTCTCTCTCTCTCTCTCTCTCTCTCTCTCTCTCTCTCTCTCTCTCTCTCTCTCTCTCTCTCTCTCTCTCTCGTTTTACAGCCTGTATGCTATTGTTTATGATAAAAAGAGGTTTTAAATATACGGCTATTTAACCCAAAAAGTTTTTATCGAGAATCCCAAAGTAGTGGCCTCTCCTTTAAATTATAATAGATGTTACAAAATTATATGGCCTACTTTTTTGTTTTTCAAAAAAACTTTTTTTTCAATGTTTTGGGCAATAAGAAGATAAACAGGTTGACATCATAGACTGGCTTGGAGATGTTTGTCAGTTCTGAAAAGATGTGGTGTGCACCTCACGTGACCTACATTAAATTTTTATCAGTGGTCTTAACAATGTTTGGTGTACCAGTTATATATGAGTTTCAATTGGAATTCGTTCAGTTTTTCATTGAAAAGTTTCGTCTCATTTTTCTGATTGAATTTTTTCATGTTCTTCTGTAACATGATAGAGCCAAACCTGTTGAGCGTGTTAACGGGCCTCCGTCGGGTTGGCCAGAGCTGAAGTGATTCGCTATCGAGTTATAGTCGAGTGTCAGAGATGCTTGCTCTGCGGCAGCATGGTTCGTGCCAGAGTGGGTCTGGTGCCTCACACAAATCATCATCGGAAACAGAAACATCAACGGCAGTCTCTCTCTTGTCAATCTGGTTGAGCTTGTATCAGCCGATCGGAAAACACTGGGCAGCGCATTTCTTGAGTTACTTCCATACACTCGATTTTGGTACATTTTGCTATGTGGTAGATGATCCGAACACGCGACTACTTCACAGTAATCAAACCAAAAGCCAAACTACACAGAAAAAATGGTCGTCGTTGGTGAATATGTTGCCTCTTGTATCTTCCTTCTAATAAATATAATTATCATTGTTTTAGACGGATCCAGGTTTATAGTCAATGAACAAGTCTTATAATCGTTCGTTTCAAACGCCGATCGCTCAAGCAGCCAACCAGTTTATCAGTCAATCAACCAATCAATCAATCAATCAAATCAATCAATCAATCAAGTAATTAATCGATTCCGAGCAGTATTCGTGACTACAAGTAACAAACAGCACGAAGCAACGAATTTATTGAAGATCGATAATTTACTCGTATATATGTAGAGTGGTTGATAGATTTAGGGATGAATCGAATGAAAAATTGTTTGATTGGTTGGTTCATTGATTGATTGGTACTTTAAATGATAATATGGTTAATTTGGTAAGTTGCTAGATCGGATTGGATTATTTGACTGGTAGATTGATTGATAAATGGATGGGTTAGTCTGTGTTCGACTAATAGGTTGACATTTTCAGGTTGACTCTCAGTATCATATCAGAAATATCAGCTCTCAACAAATTTGACAGCACCTCTAGTAGAAGACGACCCAAGATCTTTCGAAACATTTATGACAACCCTCCTCCAACCTCCTGTCCCTCACTAAGCGATTTGAGAGAGATTAGTGTCTGCGACATCCTCAAATACCAGAAGAAATCGTTACCATCACATGCTGGAGCAGCAGCAGTGGAAATCTATTATTATTATTATTATTATTATTATTATTATTATTATTATTATTATTATTATTATTATTATTATTATTATTATTATTATTATTATTATTATTATTATTATTATTATTATTGTTGTTGTTGTCGTCGTCGTTGTTGTAATTGTTATTTTTGTTGTTGTTGTTGTCTTTGTTGTTGTAGTTGTTGTTATTGTTGTTGTTGTTGTTGTCGTCATTGTTGTAGTTGTCATTTTTGTTGTTGTTGTTGTTGTCTTTGTTGTTGTAGTTGTTGTTTTTGTTGTTGTTGTTGTTGTTGTTGTTGTTGTTGTTGTTGTCGTCGTTGTTGTAGTTGTTGTTATTGTTGCTGTTGTTGTTGTCGTCGTTGCTGTAGTTGTTATTTTTGTTGTTGTTGTTGTCTTTGTTGTTGTAGGTGTTATTATTATTATTATTATTATTATCATTATTATTATTATTATTATTATTATTATTATTATTATTATTATTATTATTATTATTATTATTATTGTTGTTGTTGTTGTTGTTGTTGTTGTTGTTGTTGTTGTAGTTGTTGTTGTTGTCGTCGTTGTTGTAATTGTTATTTTTGTTGTTGTTGTTGTCTTTGTTGTTGTAGTTGTTGTTTTTGTTGTTGTTGTTGTCGTCGTTATTGTAGTTGTTATTTTTGTTGTTGTTGTTGTCGTCGTTGTTGTAGTTGTTGTTTTTGTTGTTGCGGTCGTCGTCGTTGTTGTAGTTGTTGTTATTGTTGTTGTTGTCGTTGTTGTTGTTGTTGTTGTTGTCGTTGTTGTTGCTGTTTTTGTTATCGAGATATTTTCGTAATCTACATGTATTCGAAACACAGCCCAACTCTGAATATGAATTTGAGCTGTCTTTGAAGCAATGAATTCAGAAAGCACTTTCGAATGGTTGCAATTCAACCTTTAAGAGAGGCTAATTCTTTCTCAACTCTTAAAAATCTATAAACAAGTAAGAAAATTAAAAAAGGATAAAGGATCACTGAGAAACAATTGTTTTTAACGATGCACCAGCGACCGTATCATAAACTGTGACCTCATTATAAACTAGTAAACACTGCCTCTACAATACGGATCGGGAGATTTTTCTCCACGGGTTCAACTCTTCGGCCAGTGTTTCTAGTTGGCGGAGTCTGGGTCACGACGTGGCCTGAGATCTCATGGTTCTCATAGATGATTGGATAATTGATTGATGGTTGCTTCATCCATTGACAGATTTATTGATTGATTCATTGGTCAGATAATATCATAACTATGTGGTTACATCATTGTGTTTTGGTGTTGATTTTGCTTCACTTTTGTTTGCTTCTTTTGCTTCTTTGTCTTTTTATGTTGTTGTTTCTTTTGTTGTTGTTTTTTTTAATTTTTTTCAAACTTACATCATTTTTTTTTTGTATCTTTGAAAACACATTCTTGTAAGCTGATGTCGGCGACAGGTTGATTATCGTTCATGTCTTTAGGTCTTGTTAGAAGCAAGATGAGGGCGACCATTCCACAGACATTGCCGTACACTCTTACGTTAGTCGGTGAACTTAGGAGACGTAAGGCTTATAACACCTACAACAGACTCTAAGGTTGACTGGAGCAGACTACAACTTGACCTTGCTAGAATGTTGACTTAAACCGGCCGCACCATCTACCAGAGGGGAAGTGTCCCTATTTGCTCTAGCAGAAGTCGAGGACGAAGCAGAACTGATAAGCAGTGACGTCAATACTCAAGTCGAGCGCTAATTGGTTCGTTAAATTTAATTGTCTGGCTTTGAGGCGCCATTATTTCAGAGCATATTCGGAATCATATACAGAGAGAGAGAGAGAGAGAGAGAGAGAGAGAGAGAGAGAGAGAGAGAGAGGGGGAGAGAGACAGACAGACAGACAGACAGACACACAGAGACAGAGAGAGAGACAGACAGACAGACAGACAGACAGATCTAGACGTAGGACACGAATAATACACCGATTTGAAGTGGTAATGTCTCTCCAAAATGACGACATTTCTTGTGATACCGTTATGTTTGATTGTGTGATACCCTTTATGCTATGACTAAAGGACTTGTTAAGTTTTAGGTCCCACAACTAAGTCTTTCTATGTTCGATGTCCGCCAGACCAAGGATAGGCGGTATTGGGTGAGATCTTGGCCGCACAGCCAGACTCAAGGATCGAACACATAGCCTTGGTCTTGTTGGGCTAGAGCTCTACAGCTCTTGGTAAACGATTGTCCATCATATTCATCCGGAGTGGATGGAGTGTGTGTCTGCATAGAACTGGCGGGAATAACTAACACCCACTGCGACGCTGGCAGTTTTGGGGACAAGAACCACAGTCGTGAATCCCGCTTGTATCAAACTCTGAAAAGTTGATCTTCTGTGAAGTTGAGTGGCTATTTTCGCTTCATTTTCTTTTTTCTTTTCATAATTATCAAAACAATGAGTTACTGATTGAAGTTTCAGAGCTGAAAGAAACACGCGAAATATTGTTTATAACATCTTTCAAATTTATAATAGTTCACAACAAACCAAAAAAAAAAAAAACGAAAGTGAATAAATCATGTCCATGTTTCGCTAGATCTATGGAAGATTAAAAAGAATCGATCTTCTGGTGCAAGTAGGTCAACTTAGAGATGCGACCATCAAGTTTCAAGCTTCAAGTTTAATGCGACCCACGTCATGTGATATACGAATATGGGGTAAACAAATAAATTAGCAAAAAATAAACTGTAGAAATAATATAAATAGTTTAAAAGTAAAGACAAGACAGTTGACACTAATTTAGATGATGTAATTTAAAAAGACTATATACAGAATTGTAGCTAAGATATTCAGGCCAAGGACAAGATAATAAGTGATTCTTTTTTTTTTTTTTCACTTTTTGCCAAGGCTTCAGAATTCAACATAGTTTTTTTTAAGTTAAACAGATAATTTATCTTAAGTATGTTCGAATGACCATAAAAGTCTTCTTCACTCGATATGTTTCGACAGACAAACAGATAGTGAAATTCATCACTAAGCTCCAAACTTCCGTACAAGAGACAAAGAGATTCTAAAAAACATCGTCGATTTGTACAGTGAACATGGTTACCAAGATAAAAAAAAAAACAAAAAAAACTGTCTGCCTCTTGTAATGTTCCCTTATGTGATATATTATTCGCTTCAGAGTTGTCACAGCCTTTCACTCCTTTCGGTTCCCTGTCCAGCAAACACTGCGGTGGTCAGACTCTATCCTAATTACCAATCGGTTCCTTGTCCAGCAACCACTGCGGTGGTCAGACTCTATCCTAATTACCAATCGGTTCCCTGTCCAGCAAACACTGCGGTGGTCAGACTCTATCCTAATTACCAATCGGTTCCCTGTCCAGCAACCACTGCGGTGGTCAGACTCTATCCTAATTACCAATCGGTTCCCTGTCCAGCAACCACTGCGGTGGTCAGACTCTATCCTAATTACCAATCGGTTCCCTGTCCAGCAAACACTGCGGTGGTCAGACTCTATCCTAATTACCAATCGGTTCCCTGTCCAGCAAACACTGCGGTGGTCAGACTCTATCCTAATTACCAATCGGTTCCCTGTCCAGCAAACACTGAGGTGGTCAGACTCTACCCTAATTACCAATCGGTTCCCTGTCCAGCAAACACTGAGGTGGTCAGACTCTATCCTAATTACCAATCGGTTCCCTGTCCAGCAAACACTGAGGTGGTCAGACTCTATCCTAATTACCAATCGGTTCCCTGTCCAGCAAACACTGCGGTGGTCAGACGCTATCCTAATTACCAATCGGTTCCCTGTCCAGCAAACACTGAGGTGGTCAGACTCTATCCTAATTACCAATCGGTTCCCTGTCCAGCAAACACTGAGGTGGTCAGACTCTACCCCAATTACCAATCGGTTCCCTGTCCAGCAAACACTGCGGTGGTCAGACTCTATCCTAATTACCAATCGGTTCCCTGTCCAGCAAACACTGCGGTGGTCAGACGCTATCCTAATTACCAATCGGTTCCCTGTCCAGCAAACACTGAGGTGGTCAGACTCTATCCTAATTACCAATCGGTTCCCTGTCCAGCAAACACTGAGGTGGTCAGACTCTATCCTAATTACCAATCGGTTCCCTGTCCAGCAAACACTGAGGTGGTCAGACTCTATCCTAATTACCAATCGATCGGTGAAACAAGCAAAGAACGAGGGAAATAAGATCTCTCTGCCGCTCACAGTGACTGGCTGAATGTATCATTAGTTGAGATTATGCAGTATGTTTCATAACACGAGCTGGCCCGACACCCATATACTACAATGACCTCAAGTACACGTACATAAACAGTGGCGCGGCACAAACTAGAGGAAACTGCCAAGATAAAGGTCAAGAAGTACAGACTGAAGTGTTTGAGACTTATTCATGACTGTAAAATTAGAGAAGAAAATGGTCAGGTTTTTTTTTTCTTTTCGCTTTCGCTAATTTGAAAATTTGTAAAGAGGATCATAAAGAGTGTCATTAGCGTAGAAAGTCTGGGTTAAAATGCAATCATGGCCTTTATTAACTGTATGGTCGTTAAGTAAGTAAAGAGTAATTCAAATCTATTTTTAGAGAAAAACAGATCGTTACCAGATGAAATAGAAAATAGAACTGAAGGCAGCAATCCCTAGAAATACGGCAAAGTCGCATGGAAAGATAATTTCTAACAAAGACGACGTACAAGGAAAGGCCTAAAAATTAAGTGCTACCCATGTTAGTGTTGACCTAATGGTCTGTGTACATGTGTTGTTAAATACCCTCAAAATTTCAGAACAATCTTACACAAAGACCAGTGACGTAACACGTCATATATATGAAATACATAAACAAAGCCCAAGGAAATGAGAACAAAATATCCGCTGTTTACAACACTTTTAGGGTTTGACAAAGTTACGTCAACCATCTCATCGTACAGATAAAGTGTGACGCCTTTTATTGACCACTGGGGACGTCGCGAGAGAAACATCTTGGTCTGTCGGACTTTGGACCGGTATTAAGGAGACACTAACCGCGACTCAGCCCGGGGTTTGGGAAGAAGGTTGGATCACAGCTTATCAACCCTAACCTTAGCTTTACGGAAAACCACTGCGTCCGAATAAGAATCTTGGGGAACCTGATGTGCTCAAAATTAGTTTAAAAAACACTAACCAGTTATTGCTCTCCCTGTGATTTCTGATTTCTTCAGGACTGGTGCTCAGAGCAAGATTCTTTGGGGGAACTCAAGGTACAAAAAACTAACCATCTCCTCAGATAAAGTTTGGATCACGTGACAGGCGTGTACACAGAAACACTCTCCGAGGTCATAACGAGAAAGTGGCGTCTCGAATAAGACAAAAGTCGGTTTTGTCTACACTAATTAATAAAGCTGGATCCACAGTAGCCTTCACAGAATTTCTAATTTTAAAAGATAGCCAGAAAATGGCTTTCACAACTAGCAACTCAGTGTTGACATTACTTAAAGGGCTTTCGCTGCAGCTGTTCAGACAAATATATGGAGGTTTTCTTTCTATCGAACAGGATTTTAGACTGATCCGCTTTTATAAGTAAATACGGTTATCTGCGTATACAAAGGATTATAATTCGCTGTTCAAGAAAGGTAACCTAGACTGACGTAAAATTGTCTTTTCCGGTAACAGCCTAATGATGGGTGACAGAGGTGCAGAAAGCATGGCGTTGGCCCTGGAAGATAAAACTCATTACGTAACGAGAGAGGCTGGACTTAATTAGGGCAGAGTCCACTCTAAAGCTCGACAAACTTTCACCCTGTCTGTATTTGTTGAAACGTGTAGCTGTTGGACTATTATAGTACTTGGCAGGGCTATTAGAGCTCCCTCGTAAGCCAACCGTCTGTTCATTCTGTTCAAACAAACATACAGGTGGAAACCATCCGTCTGTCATAAACACATGCACAATCAACGACACACAATATTAACATTTCGAAATTTACCATCTTCCTTGAAATTGCTACATCCAAACACACACCTTTAAAATAGGAGAGAAAAAAAACCTTGCCTTTTTTCCGCCACAAATCAAGAGATTTTGTACATTCCTGTGGTTTTCTTTACATTTTTCCCATTTTTCTAATTAGTTCGCTAAAAGCTTTTCTTCCTACTTTGTGACATGTCTCGTGACATCATCAGCTCTTTACAGCTCAAGCACAAATTGTTAAAACGTTACGCAGCTTTAGAAGTAAAACCAACCATTTTAACCCGATTATTTTAAAATCGTCAAAGTTTCAGTCGCTGAACACAATGGAAAACAAGTGATTGATGGTAAAGTCGAGATATAGATCGGTGTCGGTGAACACAATGGAAAACAAGTGATTGATGATAAAGTCGAGACATAGATCTGTGTCAGTGAACACAATGGAAAACAAGTGATTAATGGTAAAAATCGAGATATAGATCGGTGTCGGTGAACACAATGGAAAACAAGTGATTGATGGTAAAGTCGAGATATAGATCGGTGTCGGTGAACACAATGGAAAACAAGTGATTGATGATAAAATCGAGATATAGATCGGTGTCGGTTAACACAATGGAAAACAAGTGATTAATGGTAAAAATCGAGATATAGATCGGTGTCGGTGAACACAATGGAAAACAAGTGATTGATGGTAAAGTCGAGATATAGATCGGTGTCGGTGAACACAATGGAAAACAAGTGATTGATGATAAAGTCGAGACATAGATCTATGTAAGTGAACACGATGGAAAACAAGTGATTAATGGTAAAAATCGAGATATAGATCTGTGTCAGTGAACACAATGGAAAACAAGTGATTGATGATAAAGTCGAGATATAGATCTGTGTCAGTGAACACAATGGAAAACAAGCGATTGGTGGTAAAATCGAGATATAGATCTGTGTCAGTGAGCACAATGGAAAACAAGTGATTGATGGTAAAATCAAGATATAGATCTGTGTCAGTGAACACAATGAAAAACAAGTGATTGATGGTCAAGTCGAGATATAGATCTGTGTCAGTGAACACAATGGAAAACAAGTGATTGATGGTCAAGTCGAGATATAGATCTGTGTCAGTGAACACAATGGAAAACAAGTGATTGATGGTAAAATCGAGACATAGATCTATGTCCGTGAAGGCAAGCAAGTTATGTCACGCTAGATAACTAACAATCATGACCATTAGTTTACAATTCTTTAGGCTACTGGATAAAACAGAAGAGCAATTCTATAGCTATATACAAAGTGTTGTTTATTTTTGTTTTTGTTTTATTATTGTTTGTTTTGTTTTTTTAAATAATATCTAGTGAAGGGGAAGCGGATCCACCAATTGCTGAATTATAATCACGAGGAACAAATAGACCGATAGGAAGAGATGGGAGTGGTGGGTGGAGAGAGAGATAGAGCGAGAGCGAGAGCGAGAGAGAGAGAGAGAGAGAGAGAGAGAGAGAGAGAGAGAGAGAGAGAGAGAGAGAGAGAGAGAGAGAGAGAGAGAGAGAGAGAGAGAGAGAGAGAGAGAGAGAGAGAGAGAGAGAGAGAGAGAGAGAGAGAGAGAGAGAGAGAGAGAGAGAGAGAGAGAGAGAGAGAGAGAGAGAGAGACGTGACAATATTCGCTCATCACACTGACTACTCTCATATAGCTTTTGCTCAGTACTCTGTTATAGTCAAACATTCGATCGCAATCTGTGCTCTTTAAATCGGACATTCATGATTGAGTTTTATTCCATGCTCGATTATAATCAAAGATCAGGTGACAATCTCCCTGTCCCTCTAGCGAGCTCCCCCGTCTCATGCACCTCAACATGGCAGCACTTGGCTGTGAACCATCTCCTCGCTATAGATCAGGCCCCAGATGCTCGCGGGCTGACGCGGGCTGACGCGGACCTTCCTGCTTATTGACGCAGCTAATCCTGTGGCAGGGGATCAAAGACGCGCGCCGGATACTTGACAAACTGGAGTATTTACCGACTGTGTCTTGCGTCACAAACTTCTGGTCGTACATCCGTCAACTGCTACCCAGAGGAGAGTGAATTGTTTTTCTAGCCTTAAATAAAGCGCACGCCGAGCTGGTTTTATAAAAGACTCCCTTGTCACAAAAGAGGCTTGACCTCATATCGAAGAAAGACGGGTTTGAGTTCGGTATAATCTCTTTGCTGTCCCTTCTGTCTTCTGACCAGTCCTGATTCTTTGTCTCAGTATACGATTCTTAGGGAAACTAGGAGGATTTCACACTTCTCAAATAAGGAAAATTAGATGTTTTTGATAGGAGGAGAACCAGTTGGCTCAGTCGCTCAACAGTCATACGAGATAGTATCAAGGTTGAGACTCGACCCCAGAATATTTCATCTGGTGGAGGGGTCAGACCCCATCTCACGAGCGCTATTCTTGTCAAAATACCCAATGTCTAAGAGTGATATTCTATGGTAACCTAGGGGACGTTTAAGTGATATTATATGTTCCCTGTATGTCACATAATCAGTTTTTGTTTTGTTTGTTTGTTTGTTTTTGTCTTTAATTTAAGATAATTTTGTATTCTAAACATACTAAAATGTTATTTTTAGAACCAACTTCAACTTTGTCGTAATGGGCTTGTAAGACCGCGACCTTCGCTCATCTTCATTGACGATCGTAAAACCAAGTGGTATGAAGCACCCAGTTCCACTGGTCAGATTCTACTATCACAGTGACAGTTTGCGGTTTCGCCCAGCATTCGGTTTGTTCGCGAAGTACAAGCTTAACAGGCTTTGTAAACGAATTCCTGATAATTTTCCCCTCTAAAACAAAAGTAGAACATCTGTTTCAATATCCAGCCGTGACTATTTCTTCTTTCAGCGAGCACATTACTCCCCACCATGGACTGCGATGAGCTTCTTTGCTGAGCCATGGGAGAAACTGGCAAAAAATACAAGCCAAGACTTGATCGCAGGATGTCCTCATGGCAGACCAGGGTTCGACTAACTGGGCTATCACGCGCTCACAATGTTTTGACGCAAAGCCGGCTGTGACCGTATCCAAAAAGTCTCTTTTTATTTTTAGACGTGACTATTCTTCAAAAGACATACTTTGTAATGACTTGCTTTACATTTCCACGGGAAAAACCCAAAATATAAAAATATTCTTGAATTCTGTTCCAAAACAAACAACTAAAATCTGGAAAAAAATAGGTTAAAGCGAAACCCCGCTTGCATTGCGCATCTCTAGTAAGCTTAGATAAAGAGTTTTGGCACGTCGACTGAAGACGATGGTGTTTCTCTGTTAGGTCGTGTGTTATTGGTTAAAAATGTTACCTTTTTTTACCTATCGTAATAAGTATCCAGCTAGACAAAGTTATTAGCAAACACTCCTACTCGACTATTATCTATCTCCCCAACCGACTAAAAAAAAAAAACAGGAAAAAAGGTATCGTTTCAAAAGAAAATTCGAGCATTATGTTTAAACTTTTCGACCAAGATATGCATGGTTTTAAATCTACAAGCTTTTTTTTCACAAATCTGTCCGATACCTCACTCCGCCATAAACAAGGACCTGACACCGCAAGTAGAACTTTCTAGTTGATTATCCTGAAAGTAGCGTTGCATTAGCTTACTTACTTACTGCCCTTTTTGCCGTGGGCAATTAGGGCAGCAACAAACTCCTTCCATTGCTCACGGTCCTGAGCCAGCATCCTCAAGGTGCCCCATGACTGTCCCATGGCTGCTGCCTCTGCCTCCACTGTCCTTCTCCAGGTGGTTTTCGGTCGCCCGCGTTTCCTGTGTCCCTCTGGCCTCCATTGAACGGCTACTCGAGGGATGGCATCTTGTTCCTTGCGGAGTACGTGACCTATCCACCTCCACCTCCTCCGGATAATGATTGTCTCCATTGTCTCTTGTTGGCACTGTTCTAATAGGTCTTCATTTGATATGTATCTAGGCCAGTAGATCCGTGCAATTTTCCTGAGACTTTTGCATTAGCATCTTCATTAAAATACTTCACAACCGTCGGTGCTGGAATAGTTTTGGGTTGGCGAGCGATGCAGACGTTCCCTTACTTTATATTTTCTAAGAAATAATAATTAAAAAAAAAAAAAGCAATTTTTTTTTTAGTAACTGTTGTCTTCATTCCGTTACATTTATTGAGAGAGTTGCTCTTAATTCCCGACCTTGTTTTATATACTTATCATTTTAGATTTCCGTCTCCTCGACCTCCTCTCTCTGGCTCTGTGTATCTAACTCTCTTTGTCTCTCTCTCTCTCTCTCTCTCTCTCTCTCTCTCTCTCTCTCTCTCTCTCTCTCTCTCTCTCTCTCTCTCTCTCTCTCTCTCTCTGTCTCTCTTTCTTCCTCTCTCACTCTCTCTCCCTCTCTTTCTCTTTTTCTTTCTCTGATGGCCTCTCTTTCTCTTTTTCTTTCTCTGATGGCCTATTTATCTATATGTCCCCCCCCTCTCTCTCTCTCTCTCTCTCTCTCTCTCTCTCTCTCTCTCTCTCTCTCTCTCTCTCTCTCACTCTCTCACTCTCTATCCAACTCTCTCATCCTCTCTTTCTCTATTTCTATCTCTGATTGCCTATTTATCTATATGTCCTCTCTCTCTCTCTCTCTCTCTCTCTCTCTCTCTCTCTCTCTCTCTCTCTCTCTCCATCTCTCACCTCTTTCTCTTCGGTTCTTCTTATTACCTTAGAAATTACCCTGGACCAGCTTGCATATCTCCTCTCTAGTATTAGATGAAAGCATGGCATCTAATTCTCGACTCTCCATCACACCAAGAAAACCAAGAAAACACAAGCATGGTCTTCCCTCGGTGCTAGCGAACCTGACATTAGCCTGGGTCACCGCACTGTCATGCTCTGATTTAGTTTTAAACACAAGCGCATGTGATCAACAGAGACCGTCCTGCTAGGTTTGGTTTCGGTGCATGAGGACTTCGTGGTATCTCCAGGTTTTTTTAAAGTTATGAGTGTAGGCCGGCCTACCCAGAAGATGATGGAAGACGAGGTTGGTCGATTTTCGAAACTCCAGTCTGCACTTTCACAAAATAGTTTATAATTATTTAGATTTAAGCCTGTAGATTCACGACTGAATAAACATTAAGTTTCAGTGTATAACATTCTGTAAAACCTAGATTTTAAAATGCAAGTTTTTTTCTATGCATGACGTGATTTGCATATAGTTTATGTTTTTGCGTCTATTTCTTTTGTTCGTTTGTTTTTGTTTTTGTTTTTAATTTAATCGGGGCGCCCTTTAAGACAACTTTTGCGCACGTTATTTGAACAGATTTAGCTCTGGTATATTCAGAGCGAGGCATCCTAAAGTACAGGCCAAGTCACAGGCGCGAACAAACTTTTGGATGTTTTGAATTATAATGATCTATTTTTTCTTTTAACTTTTGGGCATAGTTAGAACAGAATTGGACTCAGAAACCGCTTATAATTCAACCTATAGGCCGCCCCAACAAAAATAACTTACCTAACTCTGCTTACTAGTTAAATGATATGGCTCACTCTTACACTTACTGCAAAAATGTTAACACTTTGGTGACTTGGCCTGTATATATTGTAGCAAGCTTTGTTTCTCGATTATTTCTTGCACACAGAATTCAGTGTTCGTTTGTTCAGATACAGCTAGACGAGCTTTAATTTAGAATCAGAGACCTCCGACCTGCTTGTTTCATATTGTCACTATGATTCGAGCCGCACTGCTTGTTTCATATTGTCGATATGATTAGAGCCGCTCTGCTTGTTTCATATTGTCGATATGATTAGAGCCGCTCTGCTTGTTTCATATTGTCACTATGATTAGAGCCGCTCTGCTTGTTTCATATTGTCACTATGATTAGAGCCGCTCTGCTTGTTTCATATTGTCGATATGATTAGAGCCGCTCTGCTTGTTTCATATTGTCACTATGATTAGAGCCGCTCTACTTGTTTCATACTGTCACTATGATCCGAGCCGCACTGCTTGTTTCATATTGTCACTATGATCCGAGCCGCACTGCTTGTTTCATATTGTCACTATGATCCGAGCCGCTCTGCTTGTTTCATATTGTCACTATGATCCGAGCCGCTCTGCTTGTTTCATATTGTCACTATGATCCGAGCCGCTCTGCTTGTTTCATATTGTCACTATGATTCGAGCCGCTCTGCTTGTTTCATATTGTCACTATGATTCGAGCCGCTCTGCTTGTTTCATATTGTCGATATGATTCGAGCCGCTCTGCTTGTTTCATATTGTCACTATGATTCGAGCCGCTCTGCTTGTTTCATATTGTCACTATGATTCGAGCCGCTCTGCTTGTTTCATATTGTCGATATGATTCGAGCCGCTCTGCTTGTTTCATATTGTCACTATGATTCGAGCCGCTCTGCTTGTTTCATATTGTCACTATGATTCGAGCCGCTCTGCTTGTTTCATATTGTCACTATGATTCGAGCCGCTCTGCTTGTTTCATATTGTCACTATGATCCGAGCCGCTCTGCTTGTTTCATATTGTCACTATGATCCGAGCCGCACTGCTTGTTTCATATTGTCACTATGATCCGAGCCGCTCTGCTTGTTTCATATTGTCACTATGATCCGAGCCGCACTGCTTGTTTCATATTGTCACTATGATCCGAGCCGCTCTGCTTGTTTCATATTGTCACTATGATTCGAGCCGCTCTGCTTGTTTCATATTGTCACTATGATTCGAGCCGCTCTGCTTGTTTCATATTGTCACTATGATTCGAGCCGCTCTGCTTGTTTCATATTGTCACTATGATTCGAGCCACACTGCTTGTTTCATATTGTCACTATGATTCGAGCCGCTCTGCTTGTTTCATATTGTCACTATGATTCGAGCCGCTCTGCTTGTTTCATATTGTCACTATGATTCGAGCCGCACTGCTTGTTTCATATTGTCGATATGATTCGAGCCACTCTGCTTGTTTCATATTGTCACTATGATTCGAGCCGCACTGCTTGTTTCATATTGTCGATATGATTAGAGCCGCTCTGCTTGTTTCATATTGTCACTATGATTAGAGCCGCACTGCTTGTTTCATATTGTCACTATGATCCGAGCCGCTCTGCTTGTTTCATATTGTCGGTATGATCCGAGCCGCACTGCTTGTTTCATATTGTCACTATGATCCGAGCCGCTCTGCTTCATATTCACTGCTGCTTGTTTCATATTGTCACTGCTTGTTTCATATTGTCATATGATTCTGCTTGTTTCATATTGTCCCGAGCCGCTCTGCTTGTTTCATATTGTCACTATGATCCGAGCCGCACTGCTTGTTTCATATTGTCACTATGATCCGAGCCGCACTGCTTGTTTCATATTGTCACTATGATCCGAGCCGCTCTGCTTGTTTCATATTGTCACTATGATCCGAGCCGCTCTGCTTGTTTCATATTGTCACTATGATCCGAGCCGCACTGCTTGTTTCATATTGTCACTATGATCCGAGCCGCACTGCTTGTTTCATATTGTCACTATGATCCGAGCCGCTCTGCTTGTTTCATATTGTCACTATGATTAGAGCCGCTCTGCTTGTTTCATATTGTCACTATGATTAGAGCCGCTCTGCTTGTTTCATATTGTCACTATGATCCGAGCCGCTCTGCTTGTTTCATATTGTCACTATGATCCAAGCCGCACTGCTTGTTTCATATTGTCACTATGATCCGAGCCGCTCTGCTTGTTTCATATTGTCGATATGATTCGAGCCGCACTGCTTGTTTCATATTGTCGATATGATTAGAGCCGCTCTGCTTGTTTCATATTGTCACTATGATTAGAGCCGCTCTGCTTGTTTCATATTGTCGATATGATTAGAGCCGCTCTGCTTGTTTCATATTGTCGATATGATTAGAGCCGCTCTGCTTGTTTCATATTGTCGATATGATTAGAGCCGCTCTGCTTGTTTCATATTGTCACTATGATTAGAGCCGCTCTGCTTGTTTCATATTGTCGATATGATTAGAGCCGCTCTGCTTGTTTCATATTGTCGATATGATTAGAGCCGCTCTGCTTGTTTCATATTGCCGATATGATTAGAGCCGCTCTGCTTGTTTCATATTGCCGATATGATTAGAGCCGCTCTGCTTGTTTCATATTGCCGATATGATTAGAGCCGCTCTGCTTGTTTCATATTGTCGATATGATTCGAGCGCCACTGGACGTGGCGTGAGACCCTCGAGCAGATCGACATCTCCCTTCTTGCGAGATTCTAGAGGATCGCTGAGGACCACCCGCTCGTGCACAGATGCCGATCCAAATGAGAGAAAATAAACGTTTCAATATTTAAAATTATGCATGTTTTTCTTAGCTCTACACAAGCGGCGCGAGTATGAATACCCACGAATTTCTATTGTGAAACGTTGAATTTTTTATGTTTAAAGAGTTTAAAAAACATGGCCAGAGCAATCTGGTTTAGATTCTCAGTGTATTTCACTTTGGCCATGACAGGACGACCACATTGTTTGAGTCCACCAGTTCTGTTTTGCCTCAGGTGCAGGTTAAGTATCTGCTATTTCCTGGTGGGTTGACAAAATCATACCTGGGCCCTGCTTGTCACATTCAAAATTAGCCCAGATAACCAGTTCTGTAAAACAAGTGTAGTAACTGTGTTACTCGCCTCATCTTGACCCTGTCTTCAATATCAGATTACTGATGTATCGGGTAAACGATTATTTCTACTATCCTAACCGAACCTTAGTGCGGCAAGACTATCCATTTTCATACTTCTCCGATTTCTCATGCATGTCATCATTGGAAATCAGAACGGTTAAACTATTAAAAGTTAACTGCAAGGGGCCTGGAGAGAGTCTGTGTGTGTGTGTGTGTGAGAGAGAGAGAGAGAGTGAGAGAGAGAGAGAGAGGGTGGAAGGATGACCGTTGTGGCCAGTGGTCATCTGGATAGTAAACATGACACGTAGCTCAAGTGAAACCTGCTACCAGGCTCATCTGCACGTGGGTTCTGTGAAATAACAATGTCATTGACGGGTGGTTAAGGCAACAAGGGCCTATCAATTTTCTTAAGATACTGAACTGTTTTCTATTTCACCAAATATACTCCGCCCGCATCAAACATTGGGAAATAAAAAGTTTTACACGCAGTTTGCTATAGTTTATCTGGCCAATGATTTAAGAGATGGTGAATGTTTGTTAAAGCTTTCCTTAACTTTTCTTTAGAACCTTTTTAGCGTACTTAACGGTAAGAGGAGCGATCGAGAAGTGGTTGTGACTTTATTTAACTGAAACCTGATTAAGAAAACGAAAAAAAGGAAAAAAAAACTTTTGATCGTAATCTTCAATCCAAACTTATATAATCTGGGTTTTCCTGATGCGCGAAACTTTGGTGTCTCAAAATCAAGACATTTCAAACTTATAACTGCACCCTCCATTGTTCATAGTATAATAAGAGAGGGTTTGGTTTTTGTTTTGTTTTGTTTTGTTTTTTAATGTAAATACTGATAAATCTTAATTATTGTTCTGTTAGGTTTTTTTTGTTCTTTTTTGAAGTTGCAAGTAACTTAATTATATCTTTAAAAGGTAAAACCTAATTCCAAAAATTATAGCGAATTTTTTCATTGATAATGACCAAAACAGGTGAATAAATTGAGCAGTCAAAAGTCGCATGTATCTGTGATCTGTGATCTTTATTGGATGCCATGAGGATCATATTACAAACTCTGATTTCAATTATTTCCGCTTTTATCACTGAGTGAGTTGATACGGCATTTTTTCTTTCCGTCTTTCTTTCTTTCTGATGTTTCTTTGCTTTATCTTTTTTTTTCCTTTTCCTTTTTGATATATTTGAAAGGAATATCCAAGTCAAGAACTAAATAATGCAGCAGCTTCTTTATATTCGCGCCATCCTCCGTTTCTCTCTTATGTTTCTCCTTTTTTTCCTAAACCTGTTCCTTCTTCTTCTCCTCTACTTCCTTCCGCGATTCCTCTTAGTCCTCCCATCTCTTTCTCTTTGACCCTCATCATCTTAATTCATCCTACTCTTATTTCCTCCTACTACACCCTCATCATCTTAATTCATCCTACTCTTATTTCTTCCTACTCCACCCTCATCATCTTAATTCGTCCTACTCTTATTTCCTCCTACTCCACCCTCATCATCTTAATTCATCCTACTCTTATTTCCTCCTACTACACCCTCATCATCTTAATTCATCCTACTCTTATTTCCTCCTACTCCACCCTCATCATCTTAATTCATCCTACTCTTATTTCCTCCTACTCCACCCTCATCATCTTAATTCATCCTACTCTTATTTCCTCCTACTCCACCCTCATCATCTTAATTCGTCCTACTCTTATTTCCTCCTACTCCACCCTCATCATCTTAATTCGTCCTACTCTTATTTCCTCCTACTACACCCTCATCATCTTAATTCATCCTACTCTTATTTCCTCCTACTACACCCTCATCATCTTAATTCATCCTACTACACCCTCATCATCTTAATTCATCCTACTCTTATTTCCTCCTACTCCACCCTCATCATCTTAATTCGTCCTACTCTTATTTCCTCCTACTCCACCCTCATCATCTTAATTCATCCTACTCTTATTTCCTCCTACTCCACCCTCATCATCTTAATTCATCCTACTCTTATTTCCTCCTACTCCAACTCCTTTCATCATCTTAATTCATCCTACTCTTATTTCCTCCTACTCCACCCTCATCATCTTAATTCGTCCTACTCTTATTTCCTCCTACTCCACCCTCATCATCTTAATTCGTCCTACTCTTATTTCCTCCTACTCCACCCTCATCATCTTAATTCATCCTACTCTTATTTCCTCCTACTCCACCCTCATCATCTTAATTCATCCTACTCTTATTTCCTCCTACTCCACCCTCATCATCTTAATTCATCCTACTCTTATTTCCTCCTACTCCACCCTCATCATCTTAATTCATCCTACTCTTATTTCCTCCTACTCCACCCTCATCATCTTAATTCATCCTACTCTTATTTCCTCCTACTACACCCTCATCATCTTAATTCATCCTACTCTTATTTCCTCCTACTCCACCCTCATCATCTTAATTCATCCTACTCTTATTTCCTCCTACTCCACCCTCATCATCTTAATTCATCCTACTCTTATTTCCTCCTACTCCACCCTCATCATCTTAATTCATCCTACTCTTATTTCCTCCTACTACACCCTCATCATCTTAATTCGTCCTACTCTTATTTCTTCCTACTCCACCCTCATCATCTTAATTCGTCCTACTCTTATTTCCTCCTACTACACCCTCATCATCTTAATTCATCCTACTCTTATTTCCTCCTACTCCACCCTCATCATCTTAATTCATCCTACTCTTATTTCCTCCTACTCCACCCTCATCATCTTAATTCATCCTACTCTTATTTCCTCCTACTCCACCCTCATCATCTTAATTCATCCTACTCTTATTTCCTCCTACTACACCCTCATCATCTTAATTCATCCTACTCTTATTTCCTCCTACTACACCCTCATCATCTTAATTCATCCTACTCTTATTTCCTCCTACTCCACCCTCATCATCTTAATTCATCCTACTCTTATTTCCTCCTACTCCACCCTCATCATCTTAATTCATCCTACTCTTATTTCCTCCTACTACACCCTCATCATCTTAATTCGTCCTACTCTTATTTCCTCCTACTACACCCTCATCATCTTAATTCATCCTACTCTTATTTCCTCCTACTCCACCCTCATCATCTTAATTCATCCTACTCTTATTTCTTCCTACTACACCCTCATCATCTTAATTCATCCTACTCCACCCTCATCATCTTAATTCATCCTACTCTTATTTCCTCCTACTACACCCTCATCATCTTAATTCATCCTACTCTTATTTCCTCCTACTCCACCCTCATCATCTTAATTCATCCTACTCTTATTTCCTCCTACTACACCCTCATCATCTTAATTCATCCTACTCTTATTTCCTCCTACTACACCCTCATCATCTTAATTCGTCCTACTCTTATTTCCTCCTACTACACCCTCATCATCTTAATTCATCCTACTCTTATTTCCTCCTACTACACCCTCATCATCTTAATTCATCCTACTCTTATTTCCTCCTACTCCACCCTCATCATCTTAATTCATCCTACTCTTATTTCCTCCTACTCCACCCTCATCATCTTAATTCATCCTACTCTTATTTCCTCCTACTCCACCCTCATCATCTTAATTCATCCTACTCTTATTTCCTCCTACTCCACCCTCATCATCTTAATTCGTCCTACTCTTATTTCCTCCTACTCCACCCTCATCATCTTAATTCATCCTACTCTTATTTCCTCCTACTCCACCCTCATCATCTTAATTCCTCCTACTCCACCCTCATCATCTTAATTCATCCTACTCTTATTTCCTCCTACTCCACCCTCATCATCTTAATTCATCCTACTCTTATTTCCTCCTACTCCACCCTCATCATCTTAATTCATCCTACTCTTATTTCCTCCTACTCCACCCTCATCATCTTAATTCATCCTACTCTTATTTCCTCCTACTACACCCTCATCATCTTAATTCGTCCTACTCTTATTTCCTCCTACTCCACCCTCATCATCTTAATTCATCCTACTCTTATTTCCTCCTACTCCACCCTCATCATCTTAATTCATCCTACTCTTATTTCCTCCTACTCCACCCTCATCATCTTAATTCGTCCTACTCTTATTTCCTCCTACTCCACCCTCATCATCTTAATTCATCCTACTCTTATTTCCTCCTACTCCACCCTCATCATCTTAATTCATCCTACTCTTATTTCCTCCTACTACACCCTCATCATCTTAATTCATCCTACTCTTATTTCCTCCTACTCCACCCTCATCATCTTAATTCGTCCTACTCTTATTTCCTCCTACTACACCCTCATCATCTTAATTCGTCCTACTCCACCCTCATCATCTTAATTCGTCCTACTCCACCCTCATCATCTTAATTCGTCCTACTCTTATTTCCTCCTACTACACCCTCATCATCTTAATTCGTCCTACTCTTATTTCCTCCCACTACACCCTCATCATCTTAATTCGTCCTACTCTTATTTCCTCCCACTACACCCTCATCATCTTAATTCGTCCTACTCTTATTTCCTCCTACTACACCCTCTTCATGTTATTATGTATTCTCCTGTTACCCTTCTCTCTTTTCATTCTTAACGTATGACCCCTCCATGCCTTACTTCTCATCACACCCGTTCTCTTATTAATTTTATCACCAGCCCTCTTAAACATTTTTCTCCTTCATCTATTCTTCTTTCGCCTGACCTTTGGCCTTCCGCAAATTTCGATAGTTTTACTCACCACCACCAGTAAGGTGATATCAATATTCTTCACAGTATTAGAGTAACAACATTTTTTTTTTCTAAAAACAATGATTCTCAGAGCGAACACTCGGCTAGCTAGTAATACGTATTTGTATTTAAAAAACAAACCAAACATTGTTCTTCTAGTTCTCTCTGAAAAATTAAAAACTAAATTAAACCTTGCTGTGATAGGAGAGAACAAAGCTTAATTGAAAAGTTATTTGTTTTTGTTGTTTTGTTTTTTGTTTTGTTTTTGTTTTTTTTTTTTTTAAGGAAAAAAAAAAGAGAGAAAGAAAAAATTTAGCGCATGGCCTGGTTATGGCAAACCCTGACCAGCCTTTAGTGTTTGCTGGGGTCTCCCCTCCCACGCGAGCCTGTGTGGACACTGATCTCCAATCTGTTTGTCAGAACAATGACCGGATTCTGATTTTGAAATCCGTTTTGTCTATATCCGGATAGCAACAAAGCCTTATAAGCAATTGTTAAGTGAACTATGACCTTTGCTCTGCTCTCTGATTTATTCGCCCTCTCCTTGCTCTGACCAGTTCCCCCCCCCATCTCTGACCCCTCCTTTTCTCCAAATCTTTGGACAAACAGACGCCAATCTATTGAATTAAGCCTCGTGATAGAGCTCTCCTTTGAACTGCTCACTCCTTAGGTCGTCGGTTGAGTGCGACACTTTGTTCTTGGTGCAGTGGACTTCAAACTTTGTCATTCTGAACACATGACATTTGGACTCCCATCAACTTGGAGAGGAGATAGACAGTGATGTCAGTTGAGATTATGTCACTGATCGATTATTACACAATTCGCAAATTGAGTTATTGTTACTTGCTTATTTATTTATTTATTTATTTATCTATTATTATTATTATTATTATTATTATTATTATTATTATTATTATTATTATTATTATTATTATTATTATTATTATTATTATTATTACTATTTGGTAGTAATAGTAGTAGCAGTAGTAGTAGTAGTAGTAGTAGTAGTAGTAGTAGTAGTAGTAGTAGTAGTAGTAGTAGTAGTAGTAGTAGTAGTAGTAGTAGTAGTAGCAGTAGCAGCAGCAGCAGCAGCAGTAGTAGTAGTAGTAGTAGTAGTAGTAGTAGTAGTAGTAGTAGTAGTAGTAGTAGTAGTAGTAGTAGTAGTAGTAGTAGTAGTAGTATCATCAGCATCTATTATTATCATCATTATTGTTTATATTGCTGTTGTTATTGTTGCTGTTTTGTTATCAAAGACTTTATAAGAAACGTGGCCCACCTGTGTGTAACCTCACGGCCCTCGTGACGTGGCCTGCTCTAGGTGAAGTAACCTACCTGATAAAGCTTACTGCTGCCCCACTGATTGACTTCCAGGAACCACTGCAGGATGTACCGGTATATATACACCAGAGACAAGCCGTGGCGAGGTATCACACAAGGTGGCCACGAGAAATACATTTGGATTTGGCACCAAGGTCAAAGCAAGTGGGTGGCGGGGAGTCATTTGGATAGTTACTGTCTAGATCTAGATCGTTTTGGGTTTTTTTTTGCGACGTAGCATTTGAGATAGTAAGGAGGAAGAGCTTGTCCTCAACATACTTTCATGTGAGATCACTTTCCCGAGAAAACCTGAATCCATACTTGTGGTTAGTTATGTTTCCTCGAACCTTATCCTTGTAGTTTTATTATCATTATTTGTTAATATCTCAGGAGTGCTCTGTATACATTACTGATAACAAGGTAGTAAAAACCAACGCGAAGAAGGTCAGACGGTAGTCATCTATCACACGTGTGAGAGATTACATATTGCGCTTCATTGGTCCATTGCTGTCTTCAACAGGTGAACTATCTGTAACAAATGAGAGCTTTATTGAAAGTTATATTATATAGCCCATCGGCTAAAAAGTTGATCTCAAGTTGTCTCTAAATAATAAATCAAATCGGCCCCCGTCAGGCTAGACAAGGCTTGAGGACTTGGCGCTAAACGCCGCACAGGCGCTGCACCCAGAGTGACTTTACTGTTCAGCTATTGACACTTCAGACCTTCGCGGTGAAATACTGCCTGTGTCAGTGTAAATAGGGAAACAGGGGGCAATCCAGACCAATGTTGATATTATCAGTCATTGTTTGGAGCTTTCCGCATGGGGCCAGGCCTGGAATTTCCCGAGGAAAAGGTGTGGAGCTGGTCTCAATGTTATCGAGAAGAATGCATTGTGCACTGTGTGTGTGTGTAATACTGTAACTGTGCTATCTGACTCTTTATAGAGATAAGCTGTCCTAGGGCTCAGGGTCTTAGAGAAAAGAATGCTATCAAGAGTTGTTGAAAGAAGTGAATGTTGTGATAATGAAAGTAAAGTTTCGGGCTGGTGGGAAAACCCCCTGGCAGCGACTGACTCCTAGCTCGAGTTTGATGAAGCCTCAGATCTGCTGGCGGAGACACGCTTCACTGACCACAGTAAAGTCTTGTTTAATTGGCTCTCGACTGGCCAATCGCGCCTCGACGACTCGCTGAGGCCGGGGTGAGAATTAGCTGAGGCGGAAGGGGGTGCAGGTTTACTCCGGGATGTTGAATGCTTCGCCTCAAAGTTATTCTGTGAGAGGCTGAGAGGGCCACCACGTATGTCCTAGATCTCAAGGTTTCCGTCTTGCAGTTCCCGTGGCTCTACAAAAGAGAAGACATAATGAAACGGAGAAACACCAAGGATGTCCTAGATCTCAAGGTTTCCGTCTTGCAGTTCCCTTGGATCTACAAAAGAGAAGACGTAATGAAACGGAGAAACAGAGTGGGAAATATCCAAAGTAAGGATACATGGATGCAAGGATATCCTGATAGTATAAATTAAGATACATGTACATCTTTCCGTATTGTGCTGATTTCCTTATTGTTTTTCATTGGAACAGCCTGTCCATAACAACATGATTCCAGCTATTTGTATACCAGTATCACTAACAGTGAGAGTTAGTCAGGACAAAACTTGACCCGTGTGTTGTTGGGAATGCTCGCGCTATTACTAGTCTCTCTTGCAGACACTGGATTAGAGGAAAATAACCGGGATATTTTTTTTCAACATGGAAAACAAATAAAAGTGCGTTTGATTCATATAAAAACTTAGTTTAGGGGATTTAGTAACAGACTACAGACAAAATGGAGGCCAATCCGATATGCTTTATCGGAGGAACAATATACATGTACTATTTTTGAAAAGTTATGGTGAAATGACAAGAAAAACTAGATTATGAGCCACAGACAGATACTACAGGGGTGCATCCAATTATGGATACTTCTCGAATTTTCAGACGAAATAAAAAATAATTCGACATATCGACGACTCAGTTTACATTTGTTCTATGTCCAATTGTTCAATTAGAGCTATCGTCAAAGTCCATCCCCTGAAAACATTATCTATATACCCTGTTAATTTTATAACCAACAGTCAAGCAAAATGGGTCAAGTTCTCTTACATTTGCTCTATGCCCAACATAATGAGTATAAGGTGAACGAAAGTTGAAAAGCCATTTGTCAAAACTACTTCATATGGAAATAGAACAAATGAAAACTGTGGCGTCAATATGTAGATTGGTTCATTTGCTTATTGGCTGATAGAGTGAGTAAGAGTATGATCGATTACATAATGACTGAATGTAAACTGTTTTGAGTCTTCTCGATGTGCTACAACCAAGAGCTGGCTGACAGGGTGTGTATAAAAGGATGCGACCCCAAACTCATCCATCGATGACAGCAGAACCCAAACCTGTGACCGGCAGTCATGCCGCGCCCATGCTTCCTAGGCGAACGCTCTTCCACACAACCACTAGAGCTGCTTCGAATAAAATAAACTAAAGAGATGAGTTTGGTTAAAAATAAATAGTTACATCAAAATAGATAATAGTTGAAAATAAAGGTATCTTTTTAAATATTAATTATCATACAGGTTTTATTACATTAGGCAGCTAGACATTTTCTCAAAGCTGTGCTCCTTTAGGCATTTCTTGTAGGGGTTCACAACCTTTTAATCAGCATTTAGAAAATTTCTAAGTAAATTAGAACAAATTCAGAGTTAGCTGGTTTCTCATTTTGTGATAACAAGGAAGTTAAATTCAACGTATGGCGGCGAAAAATAAACCAACATCCCCGACCATCCGCCCACAAAAAAAAAAGTGTCTGTTACAGTTTGAGACCCTAAAACGTCTCATCTCCCCTTTCTCTCTACGTACGTGCATGGTCTTGCGTGTTTTGTTTTGTTTTGTTTTGTTTTGTTTTTTTTGGGGGGGGTATTTTCTACTATAATAATATATATGTGTGTATATTTATATATATTTTGTTTGTTTGTTGTTTTTTTTTTTGTTTGTTTTTGTTTTGTTTTGGAAGGAGAGCCTAAAGATGATGCCAGGACCGTAAGATCGACTGGTTTGAACCAAAAACTCTCATGATTCAAGCAAGGCAGTCGAGTGACTGCTATGGCCATCCATACAGCTGATTTTTTTTTTTATTACAGTGAGTAAATCCTAGGCCACCCAATGAGCATCAAAGGTAGACCTAAAATAAAACTGGCTCCAATAAATTTTTAACATGTCGAGTTTCTTTTTTTCAATATACTTGAAATGTTTCGCCTACATACGAGAGAAATGTCGTCGATTTAAAGAAAGAAGCGCAGAATGTATGGCCAATATTTTACGGATTTCCCTAATTATACACGACCTGTTTTCTTAAGGATTTAAACCCTTGCCATTCTAACAACTCCACAGCCGTCATGTTTTTCGCGATAACTTTTGAAGGACACATTCACCAGCTTCTTTAGTTCTTACAGACAAGATGGCCGCGGTTCTAAAAGTAAACCAACCATGCCCTGCGAAATCAGGTCAAATCTCGCTGTTTTTCAACCAGTAGGAGGACAGGTCCTGGAAAAGGCCTTAATGCATAGACCAGGAAGCTCACAAAAACCAACAGAAACCTGTATTTTATGCAGTAACGTCTATCTTTGTGTTAAAGTCATCCCCAGAAATATGCCGATCTTGCCCCCTCACGGTGACTGATCCTCCCCAAACTGAAGCGCCGAGAAACCGGGCTTCTCCCTCACATCTTAATCCAACAAAAAACCGGAAAAACCGACCTAATCTGATCAGGGGGAAGTTTCACCGGCTTTGGATTGTCCATGATTGTTTAACCTTGAGAAAGGGGGTTTTTAATCATGAGGAAAAGTTGTATATTTTTCCTTGAGGATATCTGATGTCTAAACATTAAACAACAGTACTGCTTTTAATAGCTGATGCTGTATTGCTCGTGGAGCTCTTTACGGCGTCATTTTCCAAGGTCGCGGCCGAGATTAACTCTTTCTTTTATGTAGACATTTTTAATGTAAGTTTTTAACAAATCCTTTTCAATTGGTCAACATTTTGATGGCCTTTAAGCATAAACAATTCTGAAATCATATTCGAGACACACGGTTGCCGATGATAAACTAGTCAAGAAGATAAAACAGTCAGTTTTGGACAACCCCATTTTAATGGCTCTTAAGAGTTTAGAGAGACCTGTATCTACTAAGACAAGTTTACTCTAAGGGATTAAAGTAGACAAATAAATAATAGATTGACTATGGGCATTTCCATCCTAATAAAAATTTCTTTTAAAGAATGTGCCAGATCAGAGGAGATGAGACCTTTTCTCAGTATAATCAGACAGAGCACATAATTCTCTCTTTCCACTCCATGTACATGTATTCTCTTCTTGGCATGTGCCAATAAGTTATAGGCACTGCAAGTAAATTATTGGGTATTTGCACTCTGCAGTAAACTAACAGCATTACTTATTCTGCTGTATTGTTCATTTTATACTGGGTCTTCCACGTATCTCCCATAGGGCTGTTCTCTTACATGTTATCGTGCATTCTGTATTTCAGCCTGTGGTTGTCAAAATCAAGCAGTTTGATACATGAGTAGGTAGACAGCAGCTGCCGTTAATCTGCTCTGCCCTGTCCAGGTTGTGGAAGCGTCAGTTCAGATTGCCAGGACGAATTTATAGATTGGGACACAACGTTACTTTACCTCCCTGATCCTCTACTCCACATCCTGCACCCCTCCTTTTCCTTTTTCTCTATCTATTTGTCCATTTATCTTTCTTTTTCTCTCTACCCCACCCCCTATCTCTCTCTATCTATCTATCTATCTATCTATCTATCTATCTATCTATCTATCTATCTATCTCGGTCTCTGTCTTTCTCTCTATCTTTCATACTTTCCATGACTTTCACTTCAAATGTCATCGAAAATTCACAAATTCTTAGAAATAATATATACATTGTATGTAATAAATTCTTAAATGAATCGATATCTGGAGAATAAATACGTAAATCCATGAATAATAATAAGAAGAAGAAGAAGAAGAAGAAGAAGAAGAAGAAGAAGAAGAAGAAGAATGATGATGAGGATGATGATGATGATGATGATAAGACCTAATCTAGGCCTGAAAGACATACAACCACCTAACTGAGGTCATAGTAGAGCAGTCCAGGTGACAACTGGCCGGGAACGTGCGAACATGTCAACAACAGCAACAAAGCTCGGAACATTTGTCCAAGTTTGTCTTTGTTTTTAAACCGACAGCCACACTGGGTCACTCTAACACCGTGGCCACTATGACGGTCACAGCGACAACATCAGGACCTGGTGGTGGTGTCGGCAATCTCGTCGCCGCCCTCATTACCCTGTTCGAACTCTTTCCCTCCTCCTCTGTATCACCATTATCACACTCCTGCTCTCTTCTTCTCCCTTCCTCCTCCTCTTTATCACCATTATCACACTCCTGCTCTCTTCTTCTCCCTTCCTCCTCCTCTTTATCACCATTATCACAATCCTGCTCTCTTCTTCTCCCTTCCTCCTCCTCCTCCTCCTCCTCCTCCTCCTCCTCTGTATCACCATTATCACAACCCTGCTCTCTTCTTCTCCCTTCCTCCTCCTCCTCCTCCTCCTCCTCTGTATCACCATTATCACAATCCTGCTCTCTTCTTCTCCCTTCCTCCTCCTCTTTATCACCATTATCACAATCCTGCTCTCTTCTTCTCCCTTCCTCTTCCTCCTCCTCCTCCTCCTCTGTATCACCATTATCACAATCCTGCTCTCTTCTTCTCCCTTCCTCCTCCTCCTCCTCCTCCTCCTCTGTATCACCATTATCACAATCCTGCTCTCTTCTTCTCCCTTCCTCTTCCTCCTCCTCCTCCTCCTCTGTATCACCATTATCACAATCCTGCTCTCTTCTCCCTTCCTCCTCTTCATCCTCCTCTGTATCACCATTATCACAATCCTGCTCTCTTCTTCTCCCTTCCTCCTCCTCCTCCTCCTCTGTATCACCATTATCACAATCCTGCTCTCTTCTTCTCCCTTCCTCCTCCTCCTCCTCCTCCTCTGTATCACCATTATCACACTCCTGCTATATTCTTCTCCCTTCCTCCTCCTCCTCCTCCTCTGTATCACCATTATCACAATCCTGCTCTCTTCTTCTGCCTTCCTCCTCCTCCTCCTCCTCCTCTGTATCACCATTATCACAATCCTGCTCTCTTCTTCTCCCTTCCTCCTCCTCCTCCTCCTCCTCTGTATCACCATTATCAAAATCCTGCTCTCTTCTTCTCCCTTCCTCCTCCTCCTCCTCCTCTGTATCACCATTATCACAATCCTGCTCTCTTCTTCTGCCTTCCTCCTCCTCCTCCTCCTCCTCTGTATCACCATTATCACAATCCTGCTCTCTTCTTCTCCCTTCCTCCTCCTCCTCCTCCTCCTCCTCTGTATCACCATTATCACAATCCTGCTCTCTTCTTCTCCCTTCCTCCTCCTCTTTCTCCTCCTCTGTATCACCATTATCACAATCCTGCTCTATTCTTCTCCCTTCCTCCTCTTCCTCCTCCTCTGTATCACCATTATCACAATCCTGCTCTCTTCTTCTCCCTTCCTCTTCCTCCTCCTCCTCCTCCTCCTCTGTATCACCATTATCACAATCCTGCTCTCTTCTTCTCCCTTCCTCCTCCTCCTCCTCCTCCTCCTCCTCTGTATCACCATTATCACAATCCTGCTCTCTTCTTCTCCCTTCCTCCTCCTTCTCCTCCTCTGTATCACCATTATCACAACCCTGCTCTCTTCTTCTCCCTTCCTCCTCCTCCTCCCTCCCTTCCTCCTCCTCCTCCTCCTCCTCTGTATCACCATTATCACAATCCTGCTCTCTTCTTCTCCCTTCCTCTTCCTCCTCCTCCTCCTCCTCCTCTGTATCACCATTATCACAATCCTGCTCTCTTCTACACCCTTCCTCCTCCTCCTCCTCCTCCTCTGTATCACCATTATCACAATCCTGCTCTCTTCTTCTCCCTTCCTCCTCCTCTTCCTCCTCCTCTGTATCACCATTATCACAATCCTGCTCTCTTCTTCTCCCTTCCTCTTCCTCCTCCTCCTCCTCCTCTGTATCACCATTATCACAATCCTGCTCTCTTCTTCTCCCTTCCTCCTCCTCCTCCTCCTCCTCCTCCTCCTCTGTATCACCATTATCACAATCCTGCTCTCTTCTTCTCCCTTCCTCCTCCTCCTCCTCCTCCTCTGTATCACCATTATCACAATCCTGCTCTCTTCTTCTTCCCTCCTCCTCCTCCTCCTCCTCCTCTGTATCACCATTATCACAATCCTGCTCTCTTCTTCTCCCTTCCTCCTCCTCCTCCTCCTCCTCTGTATCACCATTATCACAATCCTGCTCTCTTCTTCTCCCTTCCTCCTCCTCCTACTCCTCTGTATCACCATTATCACAATCCTGCTCTCTTCTTCTACCTTCCTCTTCCTCCTCCTCCTCCTCTGTATCACCATTATCACAATCCTGCTCTCTTCTTCTCCCTTCCTCCTCCTCCTCCTCCTCTGTATCACCATTATCACAATCCTGCTCTCTTCTTCTCCCTTCCTCTTCCTCCTCCTCTGTATCACCATTATCACAATCCTGCTCTCTTCTTCTCCCTTCCTCTTCCTCCTCCTCTGTATCACCATTATCACAATCCTGCTCTCTTCTTCTCCCTTCCTCTTCCTCCTCCTCCTCCTCCTCCTCTGTATCACCATTATCACAATCCTGCTCTCTTCTTCTCCCATCCTCCTCCTCCTCCTCTGTATCACCATTATCACAATCCTGCTCTCTTCTTCTCCCTTCCTCCTCCTCCTCCTCCTCCTCTGTATCACCATTATCACAATCCTGCTCTCTTCTTCTCCCTTCCTCCTCCTCCTCCTCCTCCTCTGTATCACCATTATCACAATCCTGCTCTCTTCTTCTCCCATCCTCCTCCTCCTCCTCTGTATCACCATTATCACAATCCTGCTCTCTTCTTCTCCCTTCCTCCTCCTCCTCCTCCTCCTCTGTATCACCATTATCACAATCCTGCTCTCTTCTTCTCCCTTCCTCTTCCTCCTCCTCTGTATCACCATTATCACAATCCTGCTCTCTTCTTCTCCCTTCCTCCTCCTCCTCCTCCTCCTCCTCTGTATCACCATTATCACAATCCTGCTCTCTTCTTCTCCCTTCCTCCTCCTCCTCCTCCTCTGTATCACCATTATCACAATCCTGCTCTCTTCTTCTCCCTTCCTCTTCCTCCTCCTCTGTATCACCATTATCACAATCCTGCTCTCTTCTTCTCCCATCCTCCTGCTCCTGCTCCTCTGTATCACCATTATCACAATCCTGCTCTCTTCTTCTCCCTTCCTCCTCCTCCTCCTCCTCTGTATCACCATTATCACAATCCTGCTCTCTTCTTCTCCCTTCCTCCTCCTCCTCCTCTGTATCACCATTATCACAATCCTGCTCTCTTCTTCTCCCTTCCTCCTCCTCCTCCTCCTCCTCTGTATCACCATTATCACAATCCTGCTCTCTTCTTCTCCCTTACTCCTCCTCATCCTCCTCCTCTGTATCACCATTATCACAATCCTGCTCTCTTCTTCTCCCTTCCTCCTCCTCCTCCTCCTCCTCTGTATCACCATTATCACAATCCTGCTCTCTTCTTCTCCCTTCCTCCTCCTCCTCCTCTGTATCACCATTATCACAATCCTGCTCTCTTCTTCTCCCTTCCTCCTCTTCCTCCTCCTCTGTATCACCATTATCACAATCCTGCTCACTTCTTCTCCCTTCCTCCTGCTCCTGCTCCTCTGTATCACCATTATCACAATCCTGCTCTCTTCTTCTCTCTTCCTCCTCCTCCTCCTCCTCTGTATCACCATTATCACAATCCTGCTCTCTTCTTCTCCCTTCCTCCTCCTCCTCCTCCTCTGTATCACCATTATCACAATCCTGCTCTCTTCTTCTCCCTTCCTCCTCCTCCTCCTCCTCCTCTGTATCACCATTATCACAATCCTGCTCTCTTCTTCTCCCTTCCTCCTCCTCCTCCTCCTCCTCTGTATCACCATTATCACAATCCTGCTCTCTTCTTCTGCCTTCCTCCTCCTCCTCCTCCTCCTCTGTATCACCATTATCACAATCCTGCTCTCTTCTTCTCCCTTCCTCCTCCTCCTCCTCTGTATCACCATTATCACAATCCTGCTCTCTTCTTCTCCCTTCCTCCTCCTCCTCCTCCTCCTCTGTATCACCATTATCACAATCCTGCTCTCTTCTTCTCCCTTACTCCTCCTCTTCCTCCTCCTCTGTATCACCATTATCACAATCCTGCTCTCTTCTTCTCCCTTCCTCCTCCTCCTCCTCCTCCTCCTCTGTATCACCATTATCACAATCCTGCTCTCTTCTTCTCCCTTCCTCCTCCTCATCCTCTGTATCACCATTATCACAATCCTGCTCTCTTCTTCTCCCTTCCTCCTCTTCCTCCTCCTCTGTATCACCATTATCACAATCCTGCTCACTTCTTCTCCCTTCCTCCTCCTCCTCCTCCTCTGTATCACCATTATCACAATCCTGCTCTCTTCTTCTCCCTTCCTCCTCCTCCTCCTCCTCTGTATCACCATTATCACAATCCTGCTCTCTTCTTCTCCCTTCCTCCTCCTCCTCCTCCTCCTCTGTATCACCATTATCACAATCCTGCTCTCTTCTTCTCCCTTCCTCCTCCTCCTCCTCCTCCTCTGTATCACCATTATCACAATCCTGCTCTCTTCTTCTCACTTCCTCCTCCTCCTCCTCCTCCTCTGTATCACCATTATCACAATCCTGCTCTCTTCTTCTCCCTTCCTCCTCCTCCTCCTCCTCCTCTGTATCACCATTATCACAATCCTGCTCTCTTCTTCTCCCTTCCTCCTCCTCCTCCTCCTCCTCTGTATCACCATTATCACAATCCTGCTCTCTTCTTCTCCCTTCCTCTTCCTCCTCCTCCTCCTCCTCCTCCTCCTCCTCCTCCTCCTCCTCTGTATCACCATTATCACAATCCTGCTCTCTTCTTCTCCTATCCTCTTCATCCTCCTCCTCCTCCTCCTCCTCCTCCTCCTCCTCCTCCTCCTCCTCCTTCTACTTCTTCTTCTTCTTCTTCTTCTTCTTCTTCTTCTTCTTCTTCTTCTTCTTCTTCTTCTTCTTCTTCTTCTTCTTCTTCTTCTTCTTCTTCTTCTTCTTCTTCTTCTTCTTCTTCTTCTTCTTCTTCTTCTTCTTCTTCTTCTTCTTCTTCTTCTTCTTCTTCTCTTTCCTCCTACTTCCTTTTGTGCAAGAACCAGTCCTCCTAATTTCCTACTCATTCTTAACAATGTGAAGAAAGAAAGGAGGAGGGGGGGGGGGGGGTTACAAAAATGTTAGTTACTTCACAACTTGTTAGTACATTTAAATAGACCATCGGAAATACCACAATCCTAACTGCAGGATAATTTGGAGGACAGTTGCTGTCCCAGCGAAACAAAAATTTTAATCACCTGACTGCTAACATGAATGATTTTTTTTCAAAAGAACTCTTTCTTTCGGTTTATTTTTAGACCTTGTGCACGATTAGGACATAACTGAAATGCTTACGAGTCTGAGCTGGAGATATTTGTTGAACGCATCTAGAGCGGGAAAAAAATGTAAACAAAACGGACTTTGAAGAAGAGCAGGAAGGTTTATTATTGTGTTGTAGCGTCAACTTGATCACACTGGGTCACTCTGTCCGGCCAGGGCTCAGGAGGTTTTTATGCGAC
>JAWDGP010003682.1:145000-160000 GCA_033675545.1 Elysia crispata | reverse complement strand
GAGGAATAGAACAACTGGTTGTGATATATAAAGAAACTTTGGGAGGAATAGAACAACTGGTTGTGATATATAAAGAAACTTTGGGAGGAATAGAACAACTGGTTGTGATATATAAAGAAACTTTGGGAGGAATAGAACAACTGGTTGTGATATATAAAGAAACTTTGGGAGGAATAGAACAACTGGTTGTGATATATAAAGAAACTTTGGGAGGAATAGAACAACTGGTTTTGATATATAAAGAAACTTTGGGAGGAATAGAACAACTGGTGGTGATATATAAAGAAACTTTGGGAGGAATAGAACAACTGGTTGTGATATATAAAGAAACTTTGGGAGGAATAGAACAACTGGTTGTGATATATAAAGAAACTTTGGGAGGAATAGAACAACCTGTTGTGATATATAAAGAAACTTTGGGAGGAATAGAACAACTGGTTGTGATATATAAAGAAACTTTGGGAGGAATAGAACAACTGGTTGTGATATTAAACATGAACAACGAGAATGGACATGTAGTTATAAGCTATGGATTTAGTTTTGTACAATTGTCGGCACAGCCAGTTTTATAAGGTCGCGCTGTGGTGCTAGTAGATTATACAGCCAGAGAGTTTACTGTGGCGATGGAGAGGGAACTCCCAATTATTGGCCACTGTGCTTTCTGTCCGGGCTCGGGCGGGGTTGTGTTTCCAAGAGAAATAGGCGGAGAAATAGAGGCAGAATAAAACATCAACAGATAAGTACAAACAGTGGTATCTGGATAAAGTCAGCACCTAGTACCTCATGACCAAAAAAATAAGTTGATTTTAAGTAAGAGTTGACTTTACCCATATGTATAAAAAAATGCAAAATAGGACTGCCAAATGGAGTTGACTTTGGAGCAATAGTTTTCCGTTAATGTGTTGACTTTACATGAATTCCACTGTAGATTGTTAGGTAGATAGAAGATAGATAGATAGATAGATAGATGGATGGGTAGATAGATAGATAAATAGATAGATAGATAGATAGATAGATAGATAGATAGATAGATAGATAGATAGATAGATAGATATTCAACAAAACATTAGAATGATAGATAAATATCCTTACCTTACTCTCTCTCTCTCTCTCTCTCTCTCTCTCTCTCTCTCTCTCTCTCTCTCTCTCTCTCTCTCTCTTTCTCTCTCTCTCCCCCAAAGCTCGAGAACTTTTCAAATCATTTTGTTATGAAACAAAAATCTGTTAGGCTCTTTTACCGAGGCACGAAGTCGTGTCGGTCTCCAATTCTTTTAACAGAGATTGAATCCACAGCTCCTGTTTCGTTTATTTATTTATTTTATTTATTTTTTTTTTTTTTTTTTTTTTTTGTTAGTTTTTCGTTGTTGCTTTCTTTTTTAAAAAAGAAAAATCTGCTTCTCCTGTGTTTTTCTCCTTGTTATAAATTATCCTCCTGGCAAAGGTTTTGACCAGAATATTTTTTTAAAAGCTTAAACAGCATTTAATTCAGTATAATGTTTGATGGTTTTTGCGCCAATTTCATTCATAAATCCACTGAAGTTTGGAAACTCATCCAACTAAATCCTAGACACAAAAGTGATATAATTCAGGTGTCTAAGGCATAAGGTTACACGTCTGCAGACAGTATTGTTTATAATTAAAGAAAAGAACCTTTCATCTCCACTGGTTTATAATGACAGGCTTCTCATTGGGTCGTTGAGCTAGACTATGTCCGTGACGCAAACATCCAAGGTATTTCCGGTCGCCTTTCTTTTCGAACCAAGCTGCTAATAAGTACGGCTGTGTACTTTTGTTTCTTTCAATCTGAGGGGCGTAGTAAGTGGAGTGAAATACTTTAGTAATAATAGTAATTATGGTTTTCAGAAATGGTTGCCAAAAGCTGGGTGTCTGTCTAGATCCAGATGCAGGGCTCAAATGTAGCGTTGTTCAAGAGGGGTTCGGGGGGGTTGCTCGTTCTTTACGACGCTTTGTCTAGCTCGTGTTTTGCAGGTTTGTCTGTTCATCCATAGCTCTTTGTAGCATTATTTCAAACAGTCCCCATGATTCAGCTACAGATGTAGCCACAAGCAATTTAGGAAGTTAAGTGCCAGAAAAACCCGGTGACCTATTATAAGTAGATAAAAAAAAAGAATCGAAATCTAAAATAGGATTTAGCCAGGTATGTCTTTAAACTGGGCTTCCCTCAGTTACTGGGGTCTGAATATTTTCCGCCAGCGTCACGTGATCTAGGTATTGCTATTATTTTCCTTATGCATTCATGTCAACGAATTCTGAGAAAATGTTTTAAAGTTTTTCCACTCACCATTGAGTGCATTCTTTTTTATGTTTTTCTAGAATATTATTGACATTTGTTTTTTGTTGATTTCCATCATTAATCCTATGTCGTTTAGATGGCCCTGTTTAGCTTGAAGGAGATTCTAGGCTCTTCGGTTTTAATACTATTCAGGTCATAAAAAATATGTAAATACTAGAATCTGAGGAAAAGAGTAAAGCATAAACCTTGATGAACACAACCAGCTCCAATCTTTTTACTCCTCAAAAGATCCAAGGACAAGAAAGAATGTGTGAGAGGGGAAAAAAAATAAGAAGCAGAAAGAGAGAAAGAAAGAAGAGAGCTAAAGGAGAAAGAGAGAAGGGATGACAGAGGACGTAGGAGAAAAGAGAAGGAATGAGAGAGAGACAGAGAGAGAGAGAGAGAGAGAGAGAGAGAGAGAGAGAGAGAGCGAAAGAGAGACAGAGATATAGACAGAGAGAGACAAAGAGAGAGACAGAGAGCGAAAGAGAGAGAGATAGAGAGAGAGAGACAGAGATATAGACAGAGAGAGACAAAGAGAGAGACAGAGAGCGAAAGAGAGAGAGATAGAGAGAGAGAGAGACAGAGATATAGACAGAGAGAGACAAAGAGAGAGACAGAGAGCGAAAGAGAGAGAGATAGAGAGAGAGAGACAGAGATATAGACAGAGAGAGACAAAGAGAGAGACAGAGAGCGAAAGAGAGAGAGAGAAGGAGAAGTAGAGCGGGGAATGCAGTGAGGAAGGTAGAAAAAGCGAACAGTTTGTATCAGTGCATAAAGCACTGTGCTGTGAATGAATCACCTGTTTGAGAAAGCTTAATCTACCAACACACTTGAGTTATTACACTTCACAACCACCATGGGGTCTATAATTTGAGAAGATAATTAATCGTTTAATTTGCAGTTAGGAACTATCCTAACTCTGTCTTCAAAGAAATGCAGGGCAAAAAATATGTTTGACAACACGTCAAGTTGCTTTTATAACGAAATAAGCTAATGCTTCTAATTCTAAAAGATCCTAAATAACGATCAGGGCATGAGAGGCCATTACAGGCCGAATTCTTGAGCTGCAGCAGTGTGGGGTCTCGTGATACGTAATGATTCTAGAGCTCTTCTGTCACGAGGACGCGACAACCCAACTCAGGTGAAGGTCGGTTCTAGTAAGCGACGGACCAGAAATTTTGTTACGTATAGAATTTATGAACGGCAGCTTGTTCTAAATAGACTTTTAGGCGAAGTCTATTTTAATGGTGTGGCGGTTATGAACGCTGCCTGACAGCTTGTTTTTAAGACCATAAGAAGGACGAGGGAAAAAATAAAGAGAGGTGAAGTAAATTCGAATTAATGTTACTTACTCCTTTCTGTAAAGAATTGTAAAATCTTGCAGATATGTGGCGGTTTTCCTGTTAGCCCGTACTGGGATCATTCGATGAGATAGAAAGATCCATCAAATTGCTTAACCCGTGATCAAGCTTGCTACGATCTATCGTCAGCTTCCTACCGACTGAACTATCTGACACCCAAAGTGAATGTGTGATCAACTCAAACTATAGACAAAGTTAACGACAGCATCACCACATTTACGCTAGCTGCATCGCTGCCCTACAACAATTAGGTCTTTATTATGATTATTGTCCAGATTCTTAACACAGCCACTTCTCTCTCTCTCTCTCTCTCTCTCTCTCTCTCTCTCTCTCTCTCTCTCTCTCTCTCTCTCTCTCTCTCTCTCTCTCTCTCTCTCTCTCTCTCTCTCTCTGTGTTTCTTTCATGAAGTCTGCTCCCTATCTTTTCATAACAGCGTTTATCCAAGCAAAATGAAGAAACGTACACAAAAAGACACCAATCCTCAATATCCGTTACGGGAAGACCCTTCCCCTTCTTCCTTTTAGTTTTAGTTTTATTATCATATTTTTAATTTTTTTTTTTATTATTATTTTAATATTTGGCCTGTCGTCAGCTGAGCGCAGGGAATTTGAATAATTGAAGAAGGCGGAGTATTAAAACTACAAACATGACGGGAATCACGTGTGAGAAAAGGCATATTGAGAAACATTAACATTAATAATTAATTCTCTTTCCATATACCAACCCCAGGATACAAGGGGATACCCCAGTGGTCACGTGAAATGGAAACAGTTTCCACGAGACACTGCTAAACAGGCTCAGTTAGATCTGAACTGATAGCAATTTTTTTGTCACTTAAGTTTATTGAAGATGATGAAAGTAATAGCGAAAAGTTGCCAGTCATTAAAATAGATTACAATCAGCTAATTGGCCGAAGCAAGCCTCAGTATCAACCAATCAGAGCCCACGCGACCATCCTTCTTGGGTTGCTGGAGAACCTGAGCAAAAAGTCCTCTGAGTTTTAAGTCTCCTAAGTGTTCTACAAAGTATTTGAGCAAATCTCAGACTTAAATTCAACGACTGGATGTAGATCTTGCCGTTTGCCAGTACCAGCCAGGTGTAGCTCTTACCGTCTTGTGCTACTGTAGCACCTGTGGCGTAGCCATCTTTATCACCGTCTTTTTTCCCAGTCGTTATCTCCATTATAGATAGACAGATGCCTCTCGCTTTTTGTCGCTCTTTCTGTTCTTTTTTTTTTAACATGTCACGTTTTATCGCTCTATGTATATATATTTTCCCCCCCCTCACTTTCTTTTTCTCTATCTATCTATCTCTTATCTTTTTTTTTTTTTTGTCTTTATCGTTCCCTCTCTCTCTCTCTTTCTATCGTTCTTAACCTCATTCTCCCTCTTTATTTCTCTCTCTCTCTCTCTCTCTCTCTCTCTCTCTCTCTCTCTCTCTCTCTCTCACACACACACACACACACACACACTTCCCTCTCCTTCTATTAATCGCTGTTGTTGAAAGGATAACAATGTAGAAGGGGTCCAGCACTAGGCGTTTCTTTGTGTTTTCGTATTTCTCCTCATTGTGTTAAAGGTAGATTCTATATTCCACTGGAGGATCTTCACAAGGGAACACTTGGACACTTCAGATGTCGTGTACCATCTCGCGATATCTGTCGGCTTGAGGCCAACTTTGTCGCAGCATGTGCCTCACATTATCTCTATTCCACCCGCTATCATGACACCGTCTCTGTTTGTAGGTCCAAGTCCATCACACTTCTGTCGGCTTGAGGCCAACTTTGTCGCAGCATGTGCCTCACATTATCTCTATTCCACCCGCTATCATGACACCGTCTCTGTTTGTAGGTCCAAGTCCATCACACTTCTGTCGGCTTGAGGCCAACTTTGTCGCAGCATGTGCCTCACATTATCTCTATTCCACCCGCTATCATGACACCGTCTCTGTTTGTAGGTCCAAGTCCATCACACTTCTGTCGGCTTGAGGCCAACTTTGTCGCAGCATGTGCCTCACATTATCTCTATTCCACCCGCTATCATGACACCGTCTCTGTTTGTAGGTCCAAGTCCATCACACTCTGACTGCCTCTCATCGGTCTATCTACCTGTTTCTTTCTCAATCTCTTTTTTCCCTACCCTGTACCTTTTCCGCTCTTACTCTCTCTCTCTCTCTATCTACCGTATCTATCTATCTATCTCTCATTTCTACGTCTGTCCATCTCTACCTGAACTATTACACGTGTATCACTTTATAGACGAGTCATATACATGTATATACATGTATATTATATATGTATATCTATATATATATATATATATATATATATATATATATATATATATATATATGTATGTATGTATGTATGTATGTATATATGTAGGCTAGATGGTAATTATACAAACAAATAGATAGAAAAATTTCTTGTTACATAAAAATAGATAGATGGAAAGATATGATTTATAGATTATTCGAAGGGTACACAAAAGGTAAAGAGGAGTTTAGTGAAAGATTGGAGGAACGGAAAGAGATAGATAGATAGAGAGAGAGAGAGATAGATAGATAGATAGAGAGAGAGAGAGACAGAGAGAGAGAGAGGGACCCGCACAAAGGGCAAAAATCATTATATCAAAACATAAACAGTGGTTGATAGTATTGTGATAAACATCCCCCCCCCCTTTTTTTTTAGCCAAAAATAAACAAATATGTTTCAAGTCTTTTGTTTAGATGAGCTGTGTGTGTGGGCCTTATCAATTAAATAGGATGTTAGATTTTAGCAAGGATTTAAAAAAAAAAGAAAGAAAGAAAAAAGCACACACACACACACACACACATTTTCGTTTTATAAACTGTACTGTCGCCCTTTAGAACTGAAAATTATATTCCGTCACACTTCATATATGACTAGTCAATTCTTCCCCGCCATTCTTGTTCCCATAAAAAAGGTTAACGGTTCCATTTTTGTTAAGAGTTTAAAGGATTTCCACATATACAGGTCATTTATCTCCACAGACAGACAGAACTTCCACTGACGCCAAAGATCGCAGACGCTAAATCGCACTATTTCTGAAGCACTGCTTCTCTTTCCGATCACTACAAATCTCTCAGCGGAAATTTATGATGTTTTAATGTTTTGCTTCTTTGTTTCATGTTTATTTATCAAGCTTTTACATTTAATTTCTGGTTCAACTTTTAACTTTTCCAACAACCAAACATCTGTACCATCCCATAGCCATTTATATAATTTCAACTTGAATGAGATGTTAAGTAGGTTAATGTCTTTCAAACTTTCTTTATATGACTTACAGAGATATCGAGGGAGTGGTAATCATTTAAAATTACCGATGTGTTGAGGAAAAGCCTATCGATTCAGATATAAATACTATTAAATCCTTAAACGGCGATTGTGTCTGTGTGTCTTTTTTTGTATTGAAAACATTGAAAATTTATTTTTGTAGAAGTTGCCTTTCAAAGTTGATAAGAAACTGATGTTTGTCAACTGGTCTCAAACCGAATTTCTCCCCCGCCTGCTTTCAGATTTCCCCACCGGAAGCGTTCACTCTTTTATGAGAGGGTCTGATTTTTTTTTTTTTTTCGTTTTTATTTTTTAATTAAAAGAAAGAGGGAAGAAATGCCATCATTTTCTCAAGTGAGCACGAGAAAGCTAAACGAATTAAACCAAGGATGGGCGAATCACAAGAAAGAACGGTCTATGTGTAACGTCTTGCGGTGAACTTAGGAGACTTAAAAATTAGCGAATTACTTTTATTCTTTTTCCTTGAAAAAATTTGTATGCTTAGAAAACGTGTTAAATATACTGCCACAAAACGTTATTCAATTTTAGATGCCCCTACTAGACACAAAGGGAACAAATAGGCCATGGGCATAGCAAATGAGATGTATACACGTAACGTCACGTACCCAGACCAACGTTTGGTCTGTTTCACGTACGTCTGCCCCCATTCATGTCGTGTGGAATTGGGAAACTTCATGTGAAACTTTCTCATCGACCTCACGACTTTTATATTTATTTTTGTTTGTTTTTGTTCTGCTTTTTTGTGTTTATTTTAGTGGGTTTTTTTTTTTTTTTTTTTTATTTATACATACACTGTTCAGAAGCAGCTGTTGTGAATGTAAAGTCTACATTCTTTCAGTTTGCAGCCGCTCTTCTATTTTTGATCTAGCAATCTCAGTCCAATGACTCAAAATGAACCAAACTGAAGACGAAAAAAAAAAAAGTTCAGGGAAAATGAGGGGGGAGGGGGGGGTTCCTTCTCCTCAGTTTACACGCACTCAATTTTGTGTAAGCTGAGTCTTTTCAGGAGGCTTGGTTTTCATGGCTGACATTTTGTTCTCTTCCCTGGTATGTACATGTTAAGACACGTTAACGCAAACCCGGGCCCTCATCAAATAAAATGACGTAAACCTTCTTCTTATTGAATCAGAATCTTCGCCTCACAGAGGAAACGAGTCCGCACTGTATTAAAGCCATACTGATGTTTAGTTGGAGGGTTTAGTCGCATTATTTATCTAAATGTCCAAATTGCCTTTCAATGAATATTTAAAAAATCGACCTATCTTTAGAATGTGACATAATGCACGAAGCATTTCTTCATTTTAAGACAGAATGTGTTTAATTGTGCTCAAAAAGGCTTCAGCAAAGATGAGTACTTTTTCTGTGTTGCTTAAGAGACAAATACATTATTCTAAATAGGCCGAACCTGGACGCGACAGACTGTCCTTTAAAACTCAGAATTAATCATGTTTCCTTTCAAGCAGAATTCAATGTCCTTTTTCCTTCCTCTAACCTTCTCGCCATTTAACTGTCTTTTTAATAGACATGTATAAAGTCACTGTGGTCAGATGGGCAGACTGGTCTCTTGAATGAATTCATCTCTCTGCTACGTCTTGCGGCTCTCGCATGGCACCTTACACTGCTTACAGCCTCCGGCCCTCGCACGATACATTACAACCTCCGGCTCTCGCACCTCACCTTACACTGCTTACAGCCACCGGCCCTCGCACTATACATTACAACCTCCGGCTCTCGCACCTCATCTTACACTGCTCACAGCACCCGGCTCTCGCACGATACATTACAACCTCCGGCTCTCGCACCTCACCTTACACCGCTCACAGCATCCGGCTCTCGCACGATACATTACAACCTCCGGCTCTCGCACCTCACCTTACACTGCTTACAGCATCCGGCTCTCGCAACATACCTTACAATCTCCAGCTCCCGCACGTCACGTTACACTGCTTACAGCCTCCGGCTCTCGCATATCACCTTCCATTTTCCGCTTGTCGCACGTGCCGTCCCGGACATCCTGATGCAGTAGGATCTTCCTCTTTCGACAGGCGGACTGGATGCTTTTTGCGACCATCCGCTCTTGAACAGCAAGTTCCTCTCTCTCTCTCTCTCTCTCTCTCTCTCTCTCTCTCTCTCTCTCTCTCTCTCTCTCTCTCTCTCTCTCTCTCTCTCTCTCTCTGTCTCTCTCTCTCTTTCTCTCTCTCTTTCTCTCTCTCTCTTTCTCTTTCTCTATCTATCTCTCTCTCTATCTCTCTCTATCTCTCTGTCTCTCTATCTCTCTCTGTCTCTCTCTATTTCTCTCTCTCAGTCACATTAGCACCCAGCGATTTGAAAATGTGAATCTTTTCCCTAACGTACCCCAGTTTGCTTGTCTTGGTATAAGTCTTTGAGACGTTAGCAAAAGACATCAAAGGGTATAATACTATAAATTTTTCTCGAACTTTTTTTTTAAATCACGGTACATGTATGGCTGGAGGGCACTAGGGCAGCAGCTAGATGAGGCAGAGGTCATGTGCCTCTGTCATGCGCATTATGGTAGACATAGGCGGTGTTGCTTTGTAATCCTTAAAAAAAAATCTGTGGACACACAAGATGGGACGAACGATTTCACATAAATTAGCATGCAGGTTTACGTTTCAATTGTTCCACATTCCCGCATTCTTTTACATCATCGGTGCAAAGGGGAAAACAGCTATAAAAAAAAACAAAAAAATAAAAAACTTTGGAGGTAAAAAAAAAAGAGCGGCGTTGATAACAAAATCACTTCAAGGTCAAATTCAACTGAAGATCATCACGAATTTGCTTTCATGTGACAACAATGAAACTTTGTTAGTGCTCTCTCTCTCTCTCTCTCTCTCTCTCTCTCTCTCTCTCTCTCTCTCTCTCTCTCTCTCTCTCTCTCTCTCTCTCTTTCTCTTTCTCTATCTATCTCTCTCTATCTCTCTGTCTCTCTCTCTATCTCTCTCTATCTATCTCTCTCTGACTCTCTCTCTATCTCTCTCTCTATCTATCTCTCTCTGTCTCTCTCTCTTGTTTTTATTTCTCCATCCTTCACTTGTTTCTCACTTGCTCTTCCTCTCTCTTCTACATGCCTTGTCTTTTTCTGTCTTTTGTCGCTCTCTCTCTCTCTCTCTCTCTCTCTCTCTCTCTCTCTCTCTCTCTCTCTCTCTCTCTCTCTCTCTCTCTCTCTCCTCCCAACTCCTTTTCTTCTTAGTCTATCTCTGACTTTGTCTCTCTCTATTTCTCTCAATGCATGTATTTCCCCCCCCCCCCCCTCCTTTCCAGTGGCATGATATATTTCAAGATGGTATCATTAGATCACAATAAAATCTTCGACTAGCAGGTATACATGCTGTTAGAGATGCTAGTGAAGGATCCAAGATTGTGCTGTCGAGATTAACAAAGCATTTTTATTATTATGATGATGATTATTATTATTATTATGACGATTATTATTATTATTATTATTATTATTATTATTATTATTATTATTATTATTATTATTATTATTATTATTATTATTATTATGACGATTATTATTATTATTATTATTATTATTATTATTATTATTATTATTATTATTATTATTATTATTATTATTATTATTATTATTATTATTATTATTATTATTATTATTATGACGATTATTATTATTATTATTATTATTATTATTATTATTATTATTATTATTATTATTATTATTATTATTATTATTATTATTATTATGACTATTATTATTATTATTATTATTATTATTATTATTATTATGACGATTATTATTATTATTATTATTATTATTATTATTATTATTATTATTATTATTATTATTATTATTATGACGATTATTATTATTATTATTATTATTATTATTATTATTATTATTATTATTATTATTATTATTATTATTATTATTATTATTATTATTATTATTATTATTATTATTATTATTATTATTATTATTATTATTATTATTATTATTATTATTATTATTTTCCTTAAGCTACCAATCAACCATTCTACAGACAATACATACGGTGTATAGGATATTTCAATGTTCGCGCGCGCGCTACTGAGATGGTTGCTAGGGACGCTTCCACATAGGTCGATGTCGGTCACAATAATATTGTGCTGCAGTGGTGTGAAAAGTAGTCCCTCCTCCTTCTCGACCCGATAGATCATTCATGGGAAACACAAGCCAGCTAGCTGGAGTGCCAGACTAGTTTTGGCCCAGTATTCTCGAGACAAGCCGAAACAAGGCCCGCGGTTTAGGGCCTCAGTCAGTACGCGAGACTCGAAACTCTGTACCTTGTACCTTATTGACCGAAAGGTAGACGCACATCCCCTCACCTCTTAATTCACCGTCTCTCTTTGTCCACCACACGCACACATTCACTGTCGCATACTTATCTCCCCGCCTCCCCCCTCCCGACATAAGCCACGCAACAAGAATGCAGCTCGACCCGTGACCTTCCCCCGCGCCAAGCCCCCGTAACCACATCCACCCGCCCCGCGGCGGGAAAGACCTGCGTCATTGACGGTAGAGTGCAGCAGAGGGAGGGGAGGGGGGGCCTGGTCGGTAATGGGCCGCTTGAGACTGGGGATTTCCACCTCTGCTGGCGCTTTGCCAAATTGATATCTCGCATTGAGCAAGGCCCTGAGAAAGGCAGAAAGAACGCTTCTCATGTAAGTTATGTCACCTGCACGGTGCGTGATACCGACCCGATGTTTATCTACAGGCCAGGCCCAGAGGTGCCTGCAGTCCTGCACCAGCCTGATCTCTTTCTCTCTAGCAGTAGCGCACCTATCCTTAGAGAGGACGCTGACGATTGGCGAAGGTCATTGTGATACCTGGGCCCTTAAGTTTTATGGGGAGATAAAGATTCCATCAAGGTCTTTGCGCGTACTTTAGTAGCAATGAAAATGAAAGCGCGTCTGTGAGGTATTTCCTAACGCTATGGTTGCCGATTATTATTATTATTATTATTATTATTATTATTATTATTTTTATTATTATTATTATTATTATTATTATTATTGTTGTTGTTGTTGTTGTTGTTGTTGTTGTTTTTTGTTGCTGCTGCTGCTGTTCTTGTTGTGTTTATTATTGTATGTATTGTTATTTTTTTGTTTCTTCTGTTGCGTTTATGAATCACTTTGACACTTTTCTATTGTTGTTTGACTGGTGTCAGATTATCATCAATGTTATTCTTTAAATAGTTACATTTTTTTTTTCATTTAGTCTGCGTAAGGGGGCTACTTTTGTGCTGTACATACAACCCTCTCCTGCGCTATTTCGAGTTTATTCGTGATTACCTCGACTTTCTAAGCATTTTTTAGTGATTTAAATTGATAATAATATCAACCCACAGATGGATCATTGTATATTGCAGATATAAGCGACAGCAGTGTTACTTGATACTGTACTTCATTTATTTAGACCCTGATGTCGTTGAACTAATCAAAAGTTTCAGCATGATTGCCAGTATGATCAGCAGGTGCGGCCAGGCAGTTGGTTTCATTTCTTTCTTTCTCCGAAACCTTTTGGTTAGTAACTTCTATCGCTCTACATCTTAGTGCTGCATGACTTGGCGCGTCTCAACGAGTTGATTCCTGCATAGATAAACCCAGCCAGTGCGGCACGATCACAAGAGATTGTATTGATAGGTTAAACGGGGTTTCCCAGCATTTTTGTTTTAATGACCTCTTGGAGCACTTGAGTAACGTCAAGGTACAATTGACCATTGAGTAACGTCTAGGTACAATCGACCATTGAGTAACAGCTAGGTACAATCGACCATTGAGTAACGTCTAGGTACAATCGACCATTGTGTAACGTCTAGGTACAATCGACCATCGGCAACTGCCGAAGCGTGATACTGGTCAACTCTTCACTGACCACCGGAGAATGTAGAGGACACTTTCTAATTTACTAAAGGCTATAAGTTTAGCAGCTGCTCTACATCAGGCCATCTCTCTTGACCAGCTCTTGGTTGGTCGCCCTTTCTGTACTCAAAAATCTTAAACAGAGACGTTTATGCCATGAAAAATTAATTATTCTTTGTTCTCCTCAGAGGGCTAGTCCCGTGTCAAAGCTGGAAATAATGCTCAACGCTTTAGTTATTTTGTTACGTTTGAAGCTTGCAGCCTTGTACATGGATGTCGTTGTTGTTGATGCATTATTTAGTAAAGTGATGGGTTGCTAAAAATATCTCTCGAATTTGCTTCCTTGGCTGATTATAATAGGTTTATTAAAATATCCACTTTTGATATCTTGCTGATTTGGTTGATTGTATAATTCTGTAATTAGGTTTCCCAATAAACCAATCGGCGTAGCGGGTGGTCGTGAGGTAGCGCGGACAACCGCAACTCTGTAGGGACCCACAGAGTCAAAGCGGCGAATCCTGAGGCTGGGAAATTCGAACTGATCTGTCCACCTTCCTGATGACACCCCGCGTGAAAGCTTTTTATGCGCTCTACAAGCCTATAGTCCATGACTCCTTTTGCCTGGTCCATGTACCGCGACAGTATCAGTGACATTTATGAACCATGTACCGCTACAGTATCAGTGACATTTATGAACCATGTACCGCTACAGTATCAGTGACATTTATGAACCATGTACCGCTACAGTATCAGTGACATTTATGAACCATGTACCGATCAACTCTTGACTTAACTAAAAATCGTAATATCAAGTATGCAACTAAGGCACCCTTAGCTTGGAGTGAAAAAAAACAACCTTTGTGTTAAAGTGATGAGTATATATATATATTTATATATATATATATATATATATATATATATATATATATATATATATATATATATATATATAAAATCGGATCATTTGTGAATAAAATAAGCTGCTCTCAAACTGTCATGTTTAAACATTTCCGAATATTCTCCTTCCATCGGTATTTGCACCTCTTTTTTTGTTTGTTTGTTTGTTTTTCTGACGAATGCTCCATAGTGTAAGCGGTTTGTATAGCGGCCAGCCCAAGCTATCAGATGGTAAAGGAATATCCCCTTCTCTTCTTGCTGTATTTTGATGCGTTAATTCAGTGTATAAAATGTGATGCTAAAACTAGCGCTACCTTTAAACGGGCTATTTTTAGATCATTGGTGAAATGCTTTGTTTCGGGTGTATGAAATGCTTTGTTTCGGGTGTATGAAATGCTTTGTTTCGGGTGTATGAATTGCTTTGTTTCGGGTGTATGAAATGAATTATTTTACATGGCAAAACTAATGCGAAGCTAGTTAAGTACAAATCGTGAAGAACGTGAGTTCCGTTCTGCTGACAGGAAGTTGTTGCGCTTGTTTCCACTGTCACCGTGAGACAGCTCGCCCTCATAGGTTTACACATTTCTCTATGAGAGTGTACAGTTACAAACCGATTGGTTTCTATAATAATTTTCGGCATTAATTCAGGCGGTAGAAGAAGAGACCAAAGTAACGAATTTGAATACACGTTTATCAGTGCTGTGTTAAATCTGGCATTCTAACACTACATCTCTATCTCTCTCTCTCTCTCTCTCTCTCTCTCTCTCTCTCTCTCTCTCTCTCTCTCTCTCTCTCTCTCTCTCTCTCTCTCTCTCTCATATATATTTTTTTATTCCTCTAAGCTGTGTGTTGAATTGATCACTGGTTTGATCATTTAAGATGCGCAGCTGTTGGCCTGGTTGACATGTAATGGCGCTTCACAACTGCTACAGGGGCTGAGAATCAACAGCCTCGCCCTGAAATCTTCAAGGTGAATCACCTGAAACACTCACGCCCGTGTGGACCAAGACTGGCGCCTCAGGTCCTGAGATGACCTTAATGTAAGAGGGTTATATCAAACAATCAATCAAACTCGCTAAAAACTTCCTGTGAATTGTTTATAAAAGGGGAGTAAATGGATGAACATTCATTTCTTTTGTGCTGCAAGTTGGTCGTGAAATGTCCGAGGTCTGGGGATACCGTCGAGGTTGGAGGTACGCGGGCACCTCTCCAGCAAGTTGGTCGTGAAATGTCCGAGGTCTGGGGATAC
>JAWDGP010003682.1:127500-130000 GCA_033675545.1 Elysia crispata | reverse complement strand
TTGCTCAATTCAATTATTAAGAAATTTGATCCGTAAAGAAACGTGGATTTTACATACATCTTCCTAACACAGGGGATCAAATAATTAGATACTTTCCAAATATAATCATATATATTATATCTAACCACTTTCCAAATATAATAATTATAATTATGTATCTAAAGAACTTTTTAAATGTCTATTAGACTGTCAGGAATTCCCGCACAAAGTTTCTTATGTTGCATTAGTTTGCTAGAGTTCATGGATGCCCGTACATAATGATAAAGTTTTATAAGGATCCGTAAATAATTTTATGTTTTACTAAAATCTTTTACGTAACCCTATCGTTTTTGTTTTTTTGTTGTTTTTTTTTTTTTTTTTTTTTTTTCTCTGAGCTCCAAACTCAACGTACCCTATCGCTTCCGCTGCTGCTGGTATGGTGCATCATCCAGCAAACTCTTCCCCATGACGGAGCTGCCCTCGGGTTAGATCTGGCTGGCCTGCACTTCCTGGACCGAGACATCCCCAGCGGCAACACGCTTCTCGCACAACCTGCCTGAGGCGGTACGTGTGCACCCACAAATACTGACGACTTTCATACTTTTTGACTTGCATAAAGGAGAGATGAGGAATTCAACATTGCCGACTTTAACTTCCGCAACGACGCCTGCAAAGGTAACTCACACAACACCCCAATACGAATAGCAGTGTGTTAGAGGAAGAGGCAGGGCCTATAGAATCTAGATTTTATGTCGCTTCACTTTCTTCATCTTTCCTGGCCCGAAAAGCAGAGCCATTTGAATTCTGTGCATGACAAGCCTGTCTCCTGGCCCGAAACGCAGAGCCATTTGAATTCTGTGCATGACAAGCCTGTGTCCTGGCCCGAAACGCAGAGCCATTTGAATTCTGTGCATGACAAGCCTGTGTCCTGGCCCGAAACGCAGAGCCATTTGAATTCTGTGCATGACAAGCCTGTGTCCTGGCCCGAAACGCAGAGCCATTTGAATTCTGTGCATGACAAGCCTGTGTCCTGGCCCGAAACGCAGAGCCATTTGAATTCTGTGCATGACAAGCCTGTGTCCTGGCCCGAAACGCAGAGCCATTTGAATTCTGTGCATGACAAGCCTGTGTCCTGGCCCGAAACGCAGAGCCATTTGAATTCTGTGCATGACAAGCCTGTGTCCTGGCCCGAAACGCAGAGCCATTTGAATTCTGTGCATGACAAGCCTGTGTCCTGGCCCGAAACGCAGAGCCATTTGAATTCTGTGCATGACAAGCCTGTGTCCTGGCCCGAAACGCAGAGCCATTTGAATTCTGTGCATGACAAGCCTGTGTCCTGGCCCGAAACGCAGAGCCATTTGAATTCTGTGCATGACAAGCCTGTGTCCTGCCCAGGGACTGCTTGAGGGAGAACACGTGAAGAAAGGTATTTGTTGCTAGAAAAGTCAAGAGGAAAATTGTGCACCAACTATTTTTAAATTTATGGAACAAATGAATCCTTTGTATTAATTTGATTATGTATGATATGGTAAGACGCATGATTTTAACCCCTGAATAAAGGTATTTTTTTAATATTAGATCCTACAGTGTAACGTTTGTGAAATATCATTGACATAAAGAGGTTTTAGAAATATGTAAAAAGAAGAATTAGGACCGATAAATATATTTTCTCTATGAGATTTTGAACTAAATAGAGCTCGAGGCAAGAATGACTTGCAATATCTCGCCTGGCGATTCCAAAACGTTTAAAATCCCGTAAGTCCATAGTATTCTTATGCGGCGATACCGTTTTGTGGCCTGACAAGTAAGTTATTTCTTCTTAATATGATATGGCCTTTTGAAGAAGCTCCTTTAAGTGTATGACAAAATATGAGCGCTGTCTTTTAAAACATGATTCTAAACAGAGGACGACAGTCAAAAAACGAAGGAAACGAGGCCAGGCGAAGCTAGACGTGAGGATCTAAGGATACAAGTGCTTTATAATGAAATAAGGAATGGGCTGATTAATGGATAGAAAGATAAAAAGATCAAAGTTAGTCTGTGAAAAGCATTGACCAATATATATGAATACATGAAGCAGTCCTGGCTGATGGCTGTTCACATATAGATCGATAAATAGACAGGTAGATAGATCTAGATACATACATAATAGGTAGAAAGGAAGCCGAAAAAAATTAAGATAGCCAGTAAGTTCTTAATATAGAGTATCACATGCGAGTAGGTAGAAGATTATTAATTTATACTCAAAAAAGTTTCTTAACCCAATACCAATATATACCATTATTATACCCTTCAAACTCAAAGGGCATTCACCTGTTTTCGTAGCGCATAAAATTGAGAGGGCCACAGAGCTCGCCAGTTTATTATAATTGTTTATGTGTGACTGTGAAATACCAGCTAGCATTTCTCCAGGTGTGTGAAGAAAACTGCCTATCGAAAACGATACATCAATCAGGTTTGTAATTTCATTTACCACCAGCTGCTGCTACAGCACGTGCTACTGAAGGTCTCAGCGCACCTC
>JAWDGP010003682.1:87500-125000 GCA_033675545.1 Elysia crispata | reverse complement strand
ATTAAGCATACCGTCAGGATAAAAGGTCAAGAAAGAGGACAACAACAGTAAATATATAACACGAATTTCAAACCTCTGACCTGTTTGGACTTTTCTCTTCTCTTGCCTCTGCGCTTACCAAAATATTGTGAAGAAGATACAAAGAATGTTATAGATGACGATAGAGGACCTTCATGGTCTGATACATGTACAGGTGTTTAGGAGGCTCTGGGAACAGGCTGGGATTTACAAGAATTATTGTATCTTTGTGCATAGAAACTTCAAGTAGCATTATTCAACAAACCGTCCTCCTTTGGAAATGCCTAGAAAACGGTGATTTTTTTTTAATCTGATAACTATCATCAGAAAAAAAATCTCAAATAACAAAATAGCAAGTCAACTGTTTCAAAATGAATCTTGTATCTTTCAATGCTTGATGTTTACAAAAAATAACAATAAAAAAACACGATTTCAACCTCTGTCCCCCCCCTCCTCCCCCCCCCCCCCCCACCTCCCTCCAGAAATTTTGATAAAAAATAAGAGATCGCGGATGTTAAAGTTGGAAGGCACAGTTGCAACAATATGAAGCAAATAAAAGTCCGTGTTTTATGCTTTCCCCAGACAAAAAAAAAAGAAAGAGGAAAATATAACACCAGAACATTATAAAAATAGATTTAAAACTTTGACCAATATACTTTTAAACAAAACTAGGGATACTTTTATATTTTTTCTTAAACAAAAAATAATGCCCAAAATTCAGTTTAAAATGCGTCATAATCCCTCATGTATCTTTTTTTGATTTAATGAAAATACATTTATATGATGTCTTCGTTCTTTGTTGATCACATTAACACGAATGAATTTTCATGTTATAGAAAAAAAAAAAAGTTCTTAGATTTGCATCGCGACTTTCAGTGTTATTTTTTATTCCCTTTTCTTTCTGTTCGGTATTTTTTAAAACTTTTTTTTGTCTGATTTTTTTAAACTTAGCTTGTAAGACCATTATTTTTTACCTTAACATGACTGTGTAATTAATATATTAAAAATCACTGTAATCTTTTGTTTTGATAAATTTGCATAAATTTGGTTTTGGAGCTTAGTCTGTACCTTTATATGTACATTGTTTGTTTGTTTTCCTTTTCTATTCTGTTTTTCAGAATTAACCTGATCGAATTTTTTATTTGTGTAAACACAGTCCTCTTGCTACTTTTAAACATAATTCAAACTTCAACAAATGTTAGAAAACAAAGCTAAACCTTGCATAAACACCATTGAAAATCTTTACGACTATTCTAAACTATGGACTTTCATTGCAGAAAATAGAGCAATGCTGCCCGAGAATTTGTGTTATTTTCAATCCATGTTTGACAAAGGTGACCCGAGGCCTTTTCTGTGAGTCGAAATCCAATCCCAAACACGTGATTCAGTTGATCAATAAAAAAATTAAGGGAAACAACCTAGAAAAGTTTCGATGTTGCAGGACACTTCTGCTAACTCCACTGACTGGTGATCCTAGAGGCCTATTTAATTTGGTCAAATCCTTGTTAGTGGTCTATGTGGCTAAATAAGATTTCTGACTTTGCTCTAAGGTTTTCAATACCCACTATTGGTTCAGCACTATAGGAGTCTGGAATGTTACTTACCTTTGAAACAATGAAGAAATTGTTAGCGTTCTAAATCACTATAAAATTTGTGTTTCTCGTGTATATTCTTGTCTCTTTATTAAAAACCAAAATCTAATATTGATGGACTATTTTGAATCTGACACGATTGCCTGAAATAAGCTTACGTCATAGACGACCATAAATAAAAATTGCAAGGATTTAGCTGAAAGAGTAGGGGAGACGCTAGAAAGGTTCCTGGCTTCACTGGAACTCTTCAATATCTTATGACATCGTTAGGTAAAGCATGATTGTATTCCTAGGCAATCATTCAAGCGCGTGATGTGTGTAGATGGCATGTGTGCTGAAAGGCAGTAACGCTAATGAAAATAAATGCTTAGAGTTGTGCCCTAATTCTCGTCTGAAAAAATACCAGAGATTACACAAGACAAAATTTTAATGAGGGAAGAAAATTATTCTCCCATAAGTTTTTATAGTTCCCCTAAATACCTCTGAGTGTTGGACACAGCTCAGAAATGCCAATACGTAACATAGCTATTAAACAAATCGTTGTGCGCCAAACTGTGTTGAATCTCTGACGAATATTAGTGTCACACGTCGCAAGCCACTTACCTTTAATAATACTTTTGGAACACACAAAGTGCAACAAAGGGATTTGGACAGCCTTCAACTAAGCAGAAACCACTGAACTTAACGTCAGGTTTCAATGATATAAAAGAAAGAGATTAAGTTTATTAAGATTATGTAAATGCTGACGTATTAAACATTAAGAGCGTTCCTTTTTTACATTAAAGTAATCAAGTATTTAAAACTAAAGTGCAAATCATTTAATAATGGCGTGCGTTACAATGTCAGGCTGATTTAATATTACTTGACATCACATGAAACAATTATGCAATAAGTAATGATACCAATGGTTATTTAAATGAAAGCAACTATCTTCCTTAAAAGATTTCAATAAAGTTAGGAAAGGCAATTATCAATAAATGTAAATTAAGTTGTCACAATCCTGCGGACATGCCCTTCATCCAATTAACCAGGCGGTTCTTGTAGTAACCAAAAGATGCTGGTCACAGCGATGATACAACTCATCTGTCCAGACCACACCTCCTGATAACACGTTAATGACGACGGCAACCACAGCAACCAGGGCACGGTCACGACAGTTGTTGTAGTTTAGATAACAAGGCAACCACAAAGGCGAAGAATTAGAAGACGAAAGTAGCCTGCTCAAATGAGACAGGAAGTTCAAGGAGTTGTCTTGGAGAGCTTTTAAGATGCTGATTATTTATCTCAGCCAGGACTTCTAGGCCAATTAGATGGAAATTTCTTTCACTCTATCAGAAAACTTTCAACTTCAGTTGTTTTTTTTTTTTTTTTTTTTGACACTTATGACGATTTGCTACGAGTTAAACGCCGGAGACCTCACTCTGCAAATCCTCAGCGCACATGGAGAGATTTCTGCTGGGTCTGCTCTAGCATCGAATTGTCCCCAAATATATACAAATTGATCAGGAAGCACAGGCGGTCAAAGGATGGACAGGAGGAAATACCCCACATATTTTTGGTAAAGCCCATAGTCGAATCTACGCGATTTCGACCCAAAATCTTGATGCAGTGACCCCCAAGAATAATAGAGGGAGTGCTGCTAATTGCGAAGCAAAACTTATCAGATTTACCGACGCACCATCGTTTCCCCAACATGATGTTAGTCGGTGAGATGCAAATTAGGGCGCGTCTTTGTTCCCCCTGGGCTTTCCCGATCCTACGCAGGAGTGAAGGATTCAGATGATATTGTAATTTCGGCGCTACGGTGCAAAACATCTTGTTTTGAGAAACCCACCTACTCGGCTACTGCATGACAATAAGGTCTTGATTGTTAACAAAACGTAAATTTTAGTGTTCCGTGATCGTTCGTTTCGAAAAAAACAATTTATAGATTTTTCAATGAAATCAGCGCTTTCTATCAGCTCTTGGGTCTCTTGCTCTATTTTAATACAGAATTAGACGTGATGACTCAAGGTTGACCAAGTTACATGAAGTTCAGCGGACTGGTGATTATAGCATCCACCTCACTAGAGGCGACGCAGTGCAGGTCTTTCGCATGGGCGCAGGCCATCCGCTACTCTTGGCCAACATGTCACAACGGGGCAGGAGTCAGAGTGCGTCCTGTGGTTTATGTGGTCACCAGGTCGAGGATGTTGCCGATGTGCTATTCGATTGCCCAGAACTGGAGGACTGCCGGGTCACGGTCCTCTGGTCGGAGCTCTCGGGACTCGTGGAGGCGGCGAGTTCGGTAAAGGTGTGTCTGAGGCGGTCAGTAGAGTAGCGCACCAGGGTGCTACTGACCCAGGCGGGCAGCTCTGGCCAGCCCGGACGGAAAGATGTGGGAATCTTGCTTCAGATTCCCCACCCCCTCCCCCACTATGGCACGGGAAGGAGAGGCCAGAATTCAAAGAGGGCAACTGATACAGAATTAACATTAGCACCCTTGACTCCACGCCTTTGTATCTGCTGGTTCTTGGGGAGATTCTATAGACTATGTTTCAAACAGTGTATTATTCCTTATTTCTGGAAGATCTAGCAATCTCCACCGCTTGGACAGTGGTAATTCTAGTTGGTAAACTAGTCTCTTACAATTTTACATTATGGTGTTAGAATCTACAAGTAAGTCGTTCTCCGGTTCCATTCCTCGTTCTCTGATTTCATTACGATGTGACCTCGCACTGGACCTACACTAAGTTTGTAGCGGCTGGATTCACTTAGACATATGCGTGAATATTTCTGCATTACTGAATGGACCCTTGGCCTCCAGCTTTTCCCAACGATTCATTTATGTTCGAGTATTCGGTAAGCAAAAATAGCCCAGGCCTTGATACACGACAAGGCTGGAGGAGAAGCCTCGCAAGTCTAGACATGAATCAATCCTTGGCCAAGACGTCATCAACATTTTACATCTATAGATTTACCTTATTACTCAGGTAGCAAAAACATCATCACGCATAATAATTTCTGAGGTCACGAACAAATTTCAAGAAGAATATCTTTGCGGAGACGATGGCTTTCACTCAAGCCACAGATCGGACTGGCTAGATGGGATCGGACCTCTCTTGATGGTTCAGTCGGTAATCGATTCCAGAGCCTTGGTATCGGTATCATGCTCCGTCGACTGAGCTAGATGGGATCGGACCACTCTAGATGGTTCAGTCGGTAATCGATTCCAAGCCTTGGTGTCGGTACCATGCTCCGTCAACTGAGCTAGATGGGATCGGACCACTCTAGATGGTTCAGTCGGTAATCGATTCCGAAGTTTTGGTGTCGGTACCATGCTCCGTCAACTGAGCTAGATGGGATCGGACCACTCTAGATGGTTCAGTCGGTAATCGATTCCGAAGTTTTGGTGTCGGTACCATGCTCCGTCAACTGAGCTAGATGGGATCGGACCACTCTAGATGGTTCAGTCGGTAATCGATTCCGAAGTTTTGGTGTCGGTACCATGCTCCGTCAACTGAGCTAGATGACACTTTTCACAATTTCAGAACTTAGAAGCCTGTAAATAGAACAATTTTTCCAAGAATCTTCTTTTTCGCTCTAAAGCAGCTTTCAATTTTTTTTAATGCGCATGCGATTTACAGCTCTATAACAAGCAAATCTATTTATCATTAGTTCGAAATTTAAACCTATGTCTAGTTTTTAAATATCCTTTAGAACCTTGACTTAATTAGGAATATTCTTAAATCTTCTTACAAGGCTTTCTCTTTTCAGCCTCTGGCGCTTATGGAAATTGGATTTATTGAGATGGACAAACACACACGCACGTACACTCGTAAAAATTAGATTTGAAAGTTACAGAATTGCTTGTTTCACACATTTCTGTTATGTTCCTGATTTGCAAATAAACTTGTTAATTAGCTTTAAAATTTCAGTCCCGCTTTTGTTGCGTGAAACAGTGACGCACATGTGCCTTCGCTGTGTCCAGTGACCTTACAATGACCTGTACATTGTGACCTCTCATTGACCTTCGACTCCTGAAGCCTTAACTCGGAAACTATATAAAATACTTTTAGCTTTTGTGAATGCCCATATGATTTTTCTTACAATCTTTGACAAAATCGTGTCCTGTCGGTGAACCCAGACAAGTGATGATTGCTCTGTTAGAACTAGATATCCTTCCCCTGGTCTTGATATCTGGTGTCTCTCGTAAAAAGGACAACCAAAGGTTTCAAGTTTCCCTCTTTGCCAGAACTTGACGTGTGTTTTTTTCATAATGAAATGCAACCCTGGAGGTTTCGCCGTTCAGTAGACGTGCACTCACGGGCACTGAACTATTTGTTGCATTGTCAATATTGTATTCATCATTCTGCTGCATGAAATATTTTAAGAACTGCCCTGAACTTTGTCTACAGCGGAGTGGATGCAATAATTTTAAATTCTGACGTCACTTAGTTTGAACCTAGCAGCAATCCTATACGTAGAAGACTTGATGAAGCAGTTACACAGAGTGTGAGAAAGTCGATTCTCCGTGTGTCAGGAGGAGTCAGGAGTCCATCTTTATCCAGTTCGTTTGGCACTTACTTCACACCCTATCGATATTCATTACAAACAGAGTTATCGAATTTCTGAAAGAAAAGTGTGGATAAATTGAATGGTGATAAAAACAACATGATTTTGTTTACCTGATCATAATTCTGAATAGTTCTAAGCGGTGGTATATTATCATTGCGCCTCGGCTGATTTCAACATCCGAAGTATGAGGAGGGGGGAAGAGGGGGAGGGAGAGAGGGGTATCATGGTGAAGTTTATGGCCTTGATTTTAGTCTCTATAGAAAAACTCCCATACACGAGAATGTAAGAGAATCACGGAGTCATCAAACTATCCAAAACTTGGCAATGGTGCTGGTTATTCAAGCCGCTGTGTCTGATATCCGATGTAGAATTTTGTTATGTTTTAGGAACAAAGCAATGGCAGATACGTGAGTAAATCACGCTTGTGCAACACCTCATGCACTTCACAAACCATCATGATATCATTGTGCCGCGTGTAGAGGGTCTGGTCCTAACTAATTCCTTTATTAGTACATGGCTAATACACCGCACGCGTTATCCTCAGGGTTAAATTTTCTACTAGGGAAAAAGTATCTCAAGCAAGGTCAAATTTATGTATAGCTTAGCATTAAAAAAATATTCAACTCCACGTCTAACAATCATTCGCATACAGTTAAAATTACATGTAATTTGTATCATTACTTTGCATTCTTTCACAATCAATGCATTCTATCCCTCTTTTTGCTGCTTCCAGCCATTAGGAAGAAGAGAACGAAAGTAAACCATGTTGCTGCGTGGGTGGCTATTACAAAGTTTTTGTTGAGTTTTTTTTCCGATATCGTATTATGTCTCGGAACCGTTTCTCAGCTAAAACGCTAAGCTTTGACTGCATATCACAAGCAGGAGCCTAGAGTGTATGTAGATTCTCCAAGACCCATGGGTCTCTAACGTGCTGCGGCCAGCCTCACTGTTTCACTGGTCGAACGTCAGGGCCTGCCACACGCTTTGTTAGAGCTGTGGGAAGAGGATTTCCGGCACTGCGGTTCCAATACCCCGAGGCGACATCCAAACTGATGGTTAATCTAGGGCTTATCTTAATCCTGGTCTGTACTAAATAATCCTTCGTGACCCCGACTAGGTGGGAACCGCTGGGGCATTAAGGTGTAGTGCACGGGGCTCACTCCAGATCTGACCTTAACCAAGATGGACGGGTTGAGTTCAGGCTTGTGTTATTAACTGTCATAATTACAGCTTCAACTGGGGTTAAATGGCTTGGCTAAGATAGATCAACGTGATTAACTATGATGCGTTTGGGCAATACAGAGGCGACAGAGAGAAAGAGAGAGAGAGAGAGAGAGAGAGAGAGAGAGAGAGAGAGAGAGAGAGAGACAGAGAGAGAGACAGACAGACAGACAGACAGACAGACAGACAGACAGACAGACAGAGACAGAGAGAGATAGAGAGACAGACAGACTGATAGATAGACTGAGAAAGAAAGGGAAAGAAACAGAGTAAGTCTTAACTGCATGAATTAGGTGTGGTCTAATCTAAATAAAACAAGTATGTGAAAGAGTGAACAAAAGGTGAACAACAAAATGTAATATCTTTATATTCACATTTACTCACGTTTACTGACTCAACCTAGTGCTTCCGAGGAGGACTGACCACTCACACAGACACTTACATATTCCCAAACGGCTCTCTTTTCATGCTGATTGTCATTTCTCTCTCTGAATCTGTACTTCCTTCATCATCCTTTTTCCTCCGTAGGCGCTGTCTGTCGCGGAGGACAAAGGGAAATCTGCACTACAGGACTGAAGACTGATGCCTGGGTTTCTGCGAGGCCTCATCTCCTTCCACTGGTTCTCCCTCTTCTCCTTCCACTGGTTCTCCCTCTTCTCCTTCCACTGGTTCTCCCTCTTCTCCTTCCACTGGTTCTTCCTCTTCTCCCTCCACTGGTTCTCCCTCTTCTCCTTCCACTGGTTCTCCCTCTTCTCCTTCCACTGGTTCTCCCTCTTCTCCTTCCACTGGCTCTCCCTCTTCTCCTTCCACTGGTTCTCCCTCTTCTCCTTCCACTGGTTCTCCCTCTTCTCCTTCCACTGGTTCTCCCTCTTCTCCTTCCACTGGTTCTCCCTCTTCTCCTTCCACTGGTTCTCCCTTTTCTCCTTCCACTGGTTCTTCCTCTTCTCCCTCCACTGGCTCTCCCTCTTCTCCTTCCACTGGTTCTCCCTCTTCTCCTTCCACTGGTTCTCCCTCTTCTCCTTCCACTGGTTCTCCCTCTTCTCCTTCCACCGGTTCTCCCTCTTCTCCTTCCACTGGTTCTCCATCTTCTCCTTCCACTGGTTCTCCCTCTTCTCCTTCCACTGGTTCTCCCTCTTCTCCTTCCACTGGTTCTCCCTTTTCTCCTTCCACTGGTTCTTCCTCTTCTCCCTCCACTGGCTCTCCCTCTTCTCCTTCCACTGGTTCTCCCTCTTCTCCTTCCACTGGTTCTCCCTCTTCTCCTTCCACTGGTTCTCCCTCTTCTCCTTCCACTGGTTCTCCCTTTTCTCCTTCCACTGGTTCTCCCTCTTCTCCTTCCACTGGTTCTCCCTCTTCTCCTTCCACCGGTTCTCCCTCTTCTCCTTCCACTGGTTCTCCCTTTTCTCCTTCCACTGGTTCTCCCTCTTCTCCTTCCACTGGTTCTCCCTCTTCTCCTTCCACTGGTTCTCCCTCTTCTTCTTCCACCGATAATTCCTCTTCTCCTTCCACTGGTTCTCTCTTTTCTCCTTCCACTGGTTCTGCCTCTTCTCCTTCCACTGGTTCTTTCTCTTTCCTTCCACTGGTTTTCCCTCTTCACTTTCCACTCATTCTCCCTCTTCTCCTTCCACTGGTTCTCCCTCTTCCCCTTCCACTGATTCTCCCTCTTCTCCTTCCACCGGTTCCCCCTCTTCTCCTTCCACTGGTTCTTCCTCTTCCTCTTCCAATGGTTCTCCCTCTTCTCCTTCCACTGGTTCTCCCTCTTTCCTTACACTGGTTTTCCCTCTTCCCCTTCCACTAGTCCCCCCTCTTCTCCTTCCATCGGTTCTCCCTCTTCTCCTTCCACTGGTTCCCCCTCTTCTCCTTCCTTCGGTTCCCCCTCTTCTCCTTCCACTGGTTCTCCCTCTTCCTCTTCCACTGGTTTTCCCTCTTCTCCTTCCACTGGTTCTCCCTCTTTCCTTACACTGGTTTTCCCTCTTCCCCTTCCACTGGTTCCCCCTCTTCTCCTTCCACCGGTTCCCCCTCTTCTCCTTCCACTGGTTCTCCCTCTTCCTCTTCCACTGGTTCTCCCTCTTCTCCTTCCACTGGTTCCCCCTCTTTCCTTCCACTGGTTCTCCCTCTTCTCCTTCCACTGGTTCTCCCTCTTTCCTTACACTGGTTTTCCCTCTTCCCCTTCCACTGGTTCCCCCTCTTCTCCTTCCACCGGTTCCCCCTCTTCTCCTTCCACTGGTTCTCCCTCTTCTCCTTCCACTGGTTCCCCCTCTTCTCCTTCCACCGGTTCCCCCTCTTCTCCTTCCACCGGTTCCTTCTCTTCTCCTTCCACTGGTTCTCCCTCTTCCTCTTCCACTGGTTCCCCCTCTTCTCCTTCCACTGGTTCTCCCTCTTCTCCTTCCACTGGTTCTCCCTCTTTCCTTACACTGGTTTTCCCTCTTCCCCTTCCACTGGTTCCCCCTCTTCTCCTTCCACCGGTTCCCCCTCTTCTCCTTCCACTGGTTCTCCCTCTTCTCCTTCCACTGGTTCCCCCTCTTCTCCTTCCACCGGTTCCCCCTCTTCTCCTTCCACCGGTTCCTTCTCTTCTCCTTCCACTGGTTCTCCCTCTTCCTCTTCCACTGGTTCTCCCTTTTCTCCTTCCACTGGTTCTCCCTCTTTTCTTTCCACTGGTTTTCCCTCTTCACTTCCCACTGGATCTCCCTTTTCTCCTTCCACTGGTTCTCCCTCTTCGCCTTTCGCTGGTTCTCTCTCTTCTCCTTTCACTGGTTCTCTCTCTTCTCCTTCCACTGGATCTCCTTTTTCTCCTTCCACTGGTTCTCCCTCTTCTCCTTCCACTGGTTCTCTCTCTTCTCCTTCCACTGGTTCTCCCTCTTCGCCTTTCGCTGGTTCTCTCTCTTCTCCTTTCACTGGTTCTCTCTCTTCTCCTTCCACTGGTTCTCCCTCTTCTCCTTTCACTGGTTCTCTCTCTTCTCCTTCAACTGGTTCTCCCTCTTCGCCGATCGCTGGTTCTCCCTCTTCTCCTTTCACTGGTTCTCTCTCTTCTCCTTCCACTGGTTCTCCCTCTTCGCCTTTCGCTGGTTCTCTCTCTTCTCCTTCCACTGGATCTCCCTTTTCTCCTTCCACTGGTTCCCCCTATTCTCCTTTCACTGGTTCTCTCTCTTCTCCTTCAACTGGTTCTCCCTCTTCGCCGATCGCTGGTTCTCCCTCTTCTCCTTTCACTGGTTCTCTCTCTTCTCCTTCAACTGGTTCTCCCTCTTCGCCGATCGCTGGTTCTCTCTCTTCTCCTTCCACTGGTTCTCCCTCTTCGCCTCGGTTTGTTTGACGCCGACGTTGATAATCGATCGCCAGGTCTCCATTTCTCTTTTGAAAACATACTTGTAGTGCAGAGTTGGTCGTCCTGTTGGCCGAGTCACTGTGGCCAGCTAGCCGGACATGATGTCCTTTGGGATGCGTCCATCATCCATTCTGCACTTATGGCCGAGCTAGCGTAGTCGCCTGTGAGTCAGTACTGAGTACAATGGTGGGCAGGTCTGTCCTTGATAGGTCCTCTGCCTGTGGGATGTGATCTGGCCAGGAGATGCCAAGGAGTCGTCTGGGGCAGAGCATGTAAAAGGCATTTTTGTCGAAATTAGAAGGGGGCAGGTCTCACTACTTTACAGAAGGATGCTCACTACAGGGTTATGATAGTATCTTCATCGCTGTGATGATAGTCCTGTTTTCCTTTAGAATCCCAAATTTCCCTTTGGTTCGTCATTTCCCTTTGCATCTTTTATCTCTCTGGATCCTAATTTTTATCTAGATCTATCTTATCTCCGGATACTCTTTTCGCTCTGGACCTCTATTTTCCTGGCTCTTTGGTTACCTTTTTTCATTTTGGATCGCTTTTCTTTTCTGGATTTATCCCGGAAAGGGGAAGCTGGTAGTTTATTTTTTAGTTATTCATCCCATTCTAATTTGAGTCTTTCAACAATTATTGCAGCTTTCAAAAATTATTGTTATTCTAAATCTTTTCAAGCAATTAGCGTTTCGTGAAAAGCAAAAAAGTTTTTAAGAAAAAAATAAGTTATCACTTCCTAATGGAGGTTTACCTTCTACGGAGTCGTGGAAGTAAAGTTAAGTTCACATCTTTCGTCAGACTGTGACAAATATTACTTAAAACACTATTATCAGTCGATCTATCACTCATTTACTTGCTGTTTCTTACTAGTTCTCTTTGGATTTCCCATCAGTCTCAGTAGAGATACAAACTGACCACCATTATTAAAAACATTTCAATCCATTTGCTTATAAAAAAAAAAAAAAAGAAGAAATGAGGACTAAGAAGTACATAAATGCAAAGAAAAAAATGGGGAGAAAAGTAATCAGTCAACTTTTTTTTCTTTCCCCCTCCCTCCCAGACACCCATATACACACACACTTCCCCTTTTCCTTATTTCTCTTCTTTTCAATGATTATATCTCGAGCATGGAAAATCGTTAAGTTTTCGATTTTATAAGTTAAAAAAACGCACTTTTGAAGCAACGCAATCTTTCGGAGATCCATTGTCTTCATTGTAATTACAGTGCGATCTGGTTATAGAGCGTAGCGCCCGTCCACTGGAGAGTAAAGATAATGCCCTACACGTATGATAGCCATGGCTCTTAAGAATTAGCAAACTGCATGGATTTCTAAAACCAGGTATGTCGCGATTTTTTAACTAAAAAATAAGTATTCAATTGCACAATACGCTTTGTTAGACCTTGTTTATGTTATTGCTACTGTTGCTGTTGTTGTTGTTGTTGTTGTTGTTGTTGTTGTTGTTGTTCTTCTTCTTCTTCTTCTTCTTCTTCTTCTTCTTCTTCTTCTTCTTCTTCTTCTTCTTCTTCTTCTTCTTCTTCTTCTTCTTCTTCTTCTTCTTCTTCTTCTTCTTCTTCTTCTTCTTCTTCTTCTTCTTCTTCTTCTTCTTCTTCTTCTTCTTCTTCTTCTTCTTCTTCTCCTCCTCCTCCTTCTTTTTCTTCTTCTTTTTCTTCATCATCATCATCATCTTACCTCTTTCTTGTTTAGTCAACTCTCATTTCAATAAAGTCATCTCCCTTTGTTCCAGACAAAATCAGCCCCCGTCAGATCAGAAATCAGCTGCGATGGTCGTTAACTCAACTCGTTCCGTCCTTTCCTGTTGAATTTCTCTACTCCTCTCTGAACAATGGAACTGGCTCCTTATATCTTGTTCAAAACATCAGAGTTGATTAGCGAAAAATGGTTTCTTGGAGGAAGACATGACTCTCACATGTCTCATCTTTCTCTATAATCTTCCTTAAGTTTCTTTTGCGAAAACGCTGCCGAAAATATCTAGCATACTATACATGCTCTGTTGTAGACATTGAGCTTCATGACTTGGCGCATATCCACAGCATAAAATTATTTGGATATAGGTCTATAGATGGAGATTTACTTGAGGAGCTAGAGGACTCAAATCATCTGTGGCCTGTGTAACCATTGACTACCAAAGTTTTGTTCTAGGCTATTCACCTTTAGATTAATATTAGATCTAGTGCAGTATACAGCTCACAACTTAAGTTTGCATTGAAAGGCATGAGTGACTATCAAGAAGTGTTGAAAGCAGTTGCTGTGTGAGTAAACAAATTCCAGTGAAGCCTGGATCTATTATGCCGGAATATCCAAATCTCCTGGACCGCTCCTCAGAGAAATGTGCGTGCACGCTCTCACTCGCGTCCTCAAGTTGTTTACACCGAATTCTGGCAAATTTGAAGGACCAATCCCAAACTATTTATATCTCTAACCCTGAGGAACAGTTTCCGGTTGACCTAGAAAATACGTCCGCACAAAAAAATATAGCGATCTCTCCAAAAGATATTCGACTTAGGTGCTGGAAACAATAAACTTTGAGCCCAGTGCCTCCATGGCCGCACTAGTACAGTACAGGTTGGCTGTAAGCGGATCATAGCTAGGCTACACAATTAAGTGTGGCCATACCGATCAAACCAACAATCGTCGCGATATACAACAGGCGCAGTACCAAGTTGTTTACGATATTATAGAATATCGATCCAAACCTTTCTGGAGTATCCTTACATGACTGTACGTAACTGGCCGAGTGCACTTCAGAATCAAAGTGGGTGGAGATTTCTCGAAATCAAAACAATCGCAGAACAAAAAAACACTAGGAGCTGCTAGCTGGAGCTTTAAAGAAAGAGTAGCACTCAGAGAAAAAAACAAAAACCGTCCTGGCACGGAACCTCTTCAGATCACGCCTTATGTCGCTCCGCTTCACCAGGCAGAGAAGACAGAAACACGACTGTTGTCTTTCTCACGTGGTTATTTATTTATTGATAGAAATTTCCAGAAAGAAAAAAAAAACAGATTCAATCTAACACTCCCACACAAATTGATTTCTTCTTGAAAAATTCTTGATCGATCGTGAATTAAACAAAAAATCAATCAATCAATACTTGCACCAACTATAGTTTTTGTTTATTATGACTTCTCTACATGCCCTGGATACCGAGTTTCTGACTTGTATTTCTAGACACAAATCTGGTTTCGCAGTTACGGGATAGTGGTGGAGGGGAGGGGTGGCGTGAGGAAGAGGAGGTGGGGGGGGAGGGGGGGGGAGATGATGAGAGATGTGAAACCAGATTTTTTCATAGGCGAAAGGCTTCTTTCCAATTTTTGTTATATATATATATATATATATATATATATATATATATATATATATATGTGTGTGTGTGTGTGTGTGTGCATTACGTGTTTGCTTTCTTCAAATTCTTGTTTTCACGCTTGATATAACGTTTTGTCTATTTTCTTTCTCTATCTTTTTCCCTCCCTCCTCCCCACCCCCCTCTCTCTCTCTCTCTCTCTCTCTCTCTCTCTCTCTCTCTCTCTCTCTCTCTCTCTCTCTCTCCCTCTCTCTCTCTTTCTCTCTCTCTCTCTCTCTCTCTCTCTCTCTCTCTCTCTCTGCCTCTCGGTCTCTCTTTATTTAAATTTGTTTCTCAGTTCACCTTCTAAGAATTACAGCAAATTGTACAATAATCACTAACTGTGGAGCTAATTAATAATTAACGGTTTTCATTACTCTCTTTCTAACTATCTATATTTCTATCTATCAATCTATCTATTCATCTATCTATCTATCTATCTATCTATCTATCTATCTATCTATCTATCTATCTTTCTATCTGTCTATCAATCTTTCAATCTATAAATCTATATATATCTATTTATCTATCTATATAGCCAACTGTCTATCTATATGTCTATCTATCTATCTATTAATCAATCTATCTGTCTATCCATTTATCTATCTGTCTGTCTATCTATCTATCAATCTATCTGTGTATCTATCTATCTATCTATCTATCTATCTATCTATCTATCTATCTATCTACCTATCAATCTATCTATCTATCTATCTATCTATCTATCTATCTATCTGAATCTACCTATCAATCTATCTACCCATCTATCTATCTGTCTATATATCTATCAATCTATCTCACTTTCTATCTTTCTAGCTATCTATCTGCCTATCTATCTTTCTATCTATCACTCTATCCATCGATCTATCTGTCTGTCTATCTATCTATCTATCTCTATCTATCTGTTTATCTATTTATCTACCAATCTATCTATCTATCTATCTATCTATCTATCTATCTATATCTATCTTTCAATCTATATATCTATTTATCTATCTATCTATCCAACTGTCTATCTTTCTAAAAGACACTGAAGATACTGAGCACCAAAATCCTATAATGTTCACGTTGCCAGGACTTAAACTGGAATGTTCACACGCCGCACGGCACATGCCACACGCCACACGCCACACGCGGCATGCTATAGGTCACAGGTCACATGGCCACCGGCGCTACATGAGAAACAATTAAAGAAAAAAATGGAAAGACATAAAAAAGATGGAGCGAATTTCTAGGCCCTGCTTGCGTCATGGAATTTCTCTTCATCTACGAGCGAAAATAGTGACGGCAAGCCAATGAGGGTTAAACCTTTCTTAGTGCTTACTTGCTCCCCTCCTCTCCCTCCGTTCTCTCTCCCTCTCTCTTTCTCTCTCTCTCTCTCTCTCTCTCTCTCTCTCTCTCTCTCTCTCTCTCTCTCTCTCTCTCTCTCTCTCTCTCTCTCTCTCTCTCTCTCTCTCTCTATCTCTCTCTCTCTCTCTCCCCCGCCCTCTCTCTCTCTCTCTTTCTCTCGCTCTTTCTCTCGCTCTTTATCGTTCTCTTTTTCCTCTCCCCACACTCTCTCTTTCTCTCTCACTTTCTCTATCTGTCTGTGTCTCTCTCTGCCTGTACCTCTCCCCTTCTCTCTTTTTCTCTCTCTCACACACACACACACTAACTTCATGTTGCTCGTTGTGTCTATATGTCTTTTTACCATCGAAAAGCTTAACACAAGTTAAACATTCGTTATTACATGGCTGGCGGGGGAAAAAACCTGAATGAAAAATGACAAACTTTGATTTCTGAGGTCTGGGAAAGTCTGCTGAGGGGACTGGAGGAGTGGCAAAGTTAGGATAAAGAAGTGAGGAAACTGATTAGAATGTAAGCCAGCACCCCATCTCTTCACACAAACCTGCTGAGTATGTCATGTGCCTCGTTCTGAATGGGAAGGAGTGATGTTAGGAGACATCGCATCTCGAAAATCTAATTTGTTAAAACAGACTGGGCAGTCTCAACAGGAAAAACAAAAAATACAAAACAAAATAACAGATATTGAGGAATAAAAGGTAGTGAACAATATAAACCATTGACGCTTACAACAGTTCAGTTTTTTTGTGCAAGCAACATGTTTTATAACAGAACGCAATCAAAGCAATAAAAAATGCAAAAATTAACAGAGGTTTCTCCAAAGCAGAACTAGAAACAAACCCAAGTTTCACAACAGTTCATTATGACTTATTTAAAATTACAGTCGCACTGAGTTAGGTTGTCAACAGGGTTTTATTTTCTATTTTCACCATCGAAACAATGCCCACCTTTTTAATTATAAAACTGTGACCTTGAGGCAACTTGTGTTATTCATCACCAAAGAAACATACTTAGAATTTCTCTTTAATTTGGGTGAACAAAGAATTACACATCCATACATTGATTCTCTACATTATAAACAAATGTAAGAAAGGTATAACTCAAGTTATCTACATCTAAGGTCTCTTCTTTGCTATATATATTTTTCTTCTTTTCGAAAGAACCACCTCATCCATGATGTCCGGTGAGGGTCATGGTCATTCCAGACTGACCCTAGCGGAGGGCGACACATGGGGAGAGCAGCAGGGAACGGTTCACAGATTCATCGCTTCAATTTAAAGTTTTTTTGTATTTTCAAATCCAGTCTACCACTAGTGTTGATCTCAGGGAGATTAACAAGAGGGAAGCCGAGCAGTATATATAATAGCAATATTCATGTCTACACCAGGCCATAGCAAGGTCGGTGAAGGTCGGTGAGAGAACATAGACCAGGCAGGCAGCAGCTTCTCAGAACCCAGACAGCATCAAAACGCTAAAATTGCAGAGACTTAAAATTTCAGAAATAAAAAATGCGTATAGACCTCAATGTATATGATTATTTTTCCAGACTGCAGACAAAAAGAGAGGAGAAAAATATACAGACTAACGGATGGCTCAGCCGCCACAACAGAGAACGGGAGTCTGGTGAGCTTGGCAGAGATGGTGAGGCTTAGTGTTTGTGTGTGTGTGTGTGTGTATGGAAGGGGGGGCAGGGATGAATGGAGGGAATCAGGATTATCACTGTAATGCTCTTACGCATGCCGCTGTTTGCATTGGAAGAATGCGAGAGGGGGTGGGGAGAAGAGGAAGAAACGAAAAAAAAAAAAAGAAAGAAAACCAAACTTACAGCAGCAAACTGTATGCACAATTACCACCCAGGAATTTCAAGGTTATGTTGCTTTTTCTGCACAACGTGTTGTGTCTCTGAGTGGCAGACTGGCCGACTGGCAGTATAACCCGGGGCATGGCGGGGATGCTTTTATAGAAAGCGAGGACTCATAGGAGTGGTATACACAGTTTCGTCTGTCTGAGTCTCTAACGTTGTTTGGCTGCTTTCTTTAGTTCTGTATACACAGCTACACACTAAAGCTTACCATAACAGGGAGTGGTTTCCGGTAGAGGTGGGAGGAGACATTGATAAAGCTCGTCCACAAAAAGGAAGTTGTCAGGCCTTTTATCTACTGAATAGATCGTGCAGCAAACAGACATCTCAGGCTGTAGCGCGCTGGGGTCTGGGGTTCGATCCTCACCTAACACGTCCAGTACAAGATTGCCTGGCTTCACGTGAACGATTCTTCAAGAAACTGAATTGATTTTAAGGTCAGAAATTCTTCTGCAAACTCTACTCGGGCAAGAAGAAATTAAAATAATGGGCGTCCAAAGTAATTCACTCACCGTCGACGTGGAAATCGAACCTGCTAAGAACAGTGCGTGTTGCATTCTGATCAGGGCAAACATTGCAGCCTCCTAGAGGGTATCACGCTGTTCATGAGGGAAGGTGGTTTTCGATGAGGTGAGTGGGGAAGGAGGGAGGTAGAGAAGAGAGAGAGAGAGAGAGAGAGAGAGAGAGAGAGAGAGAGAGAGAGAGAGAGAGAGAGAGAGAGAGAGAGAGAGAGAGAGAGAGAGAGAGAGAGAGACAAACCTACAGACAGACGTACTAACAATGATCGAGATTTTCTCTTTCTCATTATTTCTGTGACTGCTTTTTCTTATTCATCTAATTGAACTCAGAGGAACCTATGGTCCCAGACGTAGGTGGGAAAAATTGAAAGAAAATGGCGCGCATCAGTCTCTCTGTGAAGCGAAAAACGAAAAAAAAAAAAAAAAAAAATCGTGGGGTAATGAGGGAAAGGTAGGGTTAATTCAGGGGAAACCCAGACCTACCTATTGAGAGCAGACGAGACTGTGGTGTGTGTGAACCCTCTCTGCCTGAGGATAGACAGGCTGCCTGGTTCCCACGACCAGGCCTGGACTGCCTCACTCTGTCTGGCAAGAATGGGTTTTGTGTCAGTGGTTGGGCCGAGGGGGGATCATTCCCTGGACTTCAGGCAGAACAGCTAACGCGGTGGGCCATGGGGTGGGGGCGCTACTTGTTAGGTCACTTCGGTCCATGTTCAAGTAAAATTAAGAAGTAAAAGTTACATCCCTTACACTTACCTTAATTCAAAGCTAGTCCATGAGAATAATCTTAGCAGCAAGGTCAAGTATATCTACAAGGGAATGTTACATTAAACAGTGCCACCCCAAAGACCCCAGTAACATGAGTTTTCTGTATCATTCACAAGTGACGTCAGCAAGTCAGGGGCAACAACCACCTAAGGCCAGTAGTTCATATAAATAAACCAGCCTTACTACGGATAGTCCCACTATAGTAAAGCAGTGGTTCTCACCGTATGGGTCTGGTGTGACCTACGAATGATCTCCACACTCATTCACACGGTCCTGTTGGTGTAGCAGTGGTTCTCACCATCTTCACCATTCCCTCCCCTTCGGTGTCTTGTATCAACCCAGAACGGAGATTTGCATCTCTCACGCTGGTCTCTTTTATTTGCTTCATGTCTCCCTTTGGCTCTGCCTCTCTCTTCCCCTCTCTGTCTCTGTCTCTGTCTCTGTCTCTGTCTCTCTCTCTCTCTCTCTCTCTCTCTCTCTCTCTCTCTCTCTCTCTCTCTCTCTCTCTCTCTCTCTCTCTCTCTTTCTCTGTCTCTATCTATCTATCTATCTCTTCACTTCCCTCTCTATCTGTTCACGACACTGCCGCTGTCACTGACTCTATTCACTTAGTCAGTCTTTCTTTCACACTCCCTCCATTCTCCCTCTCTGTCTCTCTCTGTCTCTGTCTCTGTCTCTGTCTGTCTGTCTCCCCCCCCCCCCCACACTCTTTCTCTGTCTCTCTCACTCTCTCTCTGTCTCTGTCTCTCTCTCTCTCTCTCTCTCTCTCTCTCTCTCTCTCTCTCTCTCTCTCTCTCTCTCTCTCTCTCTCTCTCTCTCTCTCTCTCTTCTATATTTTTTTTTTAATTTTCCGTTCGTAACGATATATATCTATTTCTGCCATGTTATCAAACTCTGACAAATATCTTATTGAGTCTAGACACTGTTTATTAAGAGAAAACTTTCACCACTTGAAGAAAAAAAAAAACAAGATAAGAAAATTTTCTTTACTCCTGTATCGTTACTACATGTAATTCATTATTCTTAGACCCTACGTTTGTGAAGTAGTATTATCAAATGACTTTCATTATCATCATCATAATCATCACCATCCTCATCTTCATCTTCATCATCATCATTATTACATGTATCATCATCATCATCATCATCATCATCATCATCATTATCATTATCATAATTATAATCACAATTATCATTATAATTATATTATCATTAATATCAATGTTATCATTTATCATCATCATCAAAAGCCGCAGCGTCATGATCATTAAGATTATCATCACTAAAATTATCAAGATCATCATGATCATCCTTATCATCATCACCATTTTCGGCGACATTTTAAGCAAACCTTTGAAAGGGCGACTGGTGAACTCTAGTCTCTCACTTTCTGATTTTTCTAGTCTGCGTGATTCTGCTGGTCAGTTTCTGACCTTGACCTTCCCTCTTGAGATTCCAACTAGTGGTCTAGAAGCTTTAGATCATGCACTTACTCCCCATAAAAACCAACATCTCATCAATTCGCGTGGAAACACCGTCACCATCAACGCTGTTACTCTAACAGTTGTTGACAACAAACCATGGAACAGCCACAAGATGGTTCTAGCAATTCTCAGAGCTTTTATCAAAGAGAAAATCAACTACCACGGCACAAAAAAGCTTCAGCCTTTATTTTTTTTTTTTTTTTCAAGTTTTTAAAGCAGTTGCAACGTGCATTTATTTCAATACTTGTCAGTAGGGATTGAGCTGAACTAACATCTAGCACAGACATAGATTAAACACTGAACTAGCCGAGGCTGGAGGGAGCGGTTCACGTCATGAGAAAAGTAAATAATGAAGCTCTGAAGTGAAACAAGAATTCGATTCCTAACAGCAGACACCGGAAATCAAAGTGTGCAAGTGTTGTATGAAGTGACGACTTTATTGTTACTAGTAATATTATTACGATGTTGAAACACTAGCACTTTTTTGTCAATGCAGAGATGTTGCAAAAAAAAAATTTGACGCTTCACGTTGCTACTAATTCAACATTTTCTCTGCAGACAAGATGATCTTGTTTGCCTTATGAAAAACAGAGCAGATAGACCTAGAAAAGATCTTGTAGACATAGTGGCAGCGCTGGCCGGGTAAAGGGAAGTAACACGGTCAAAAAGGAGATTTGCTGTTTCTTTGCGTCACGTTAGTTGCGCAATGCAAACATTGGCCTTTTTTTCTGTGGCCCGGCCTAAAATAAAGAATGAGGCGTAGGTTTTATTTTTTTATATTCTAAGTTTTCATATGTATTTCGTGAAATGACCCACTGAATTTCAACATTAGAACTGCTCATGTTTCGATAGTCGCTCTTATTTGTAACGTTTCCATTAGGGAGGTTTCTCCTTTGCAATAAAAATATGAATGAGCAATAAAGTGGCAAATTGCTTGTGTCATGGGGGGATTACGTAATTTTAAAGTTCGTTTGAAAGCCGAAACCCGGCTTCAAATTTATTTTAAAAACCTGATCACCTGATCTGGTTAGGTGACAAATAAAAGCAAAAAGGCTTACATTTGAACTTCGGAATTGAAATGTTTTTAAGAACTTAAGAAGGCCAACAAAAAAATTTTACTCTGTTTTTTTTTTTCCTTTCTCCTTTCATCTCTCTTCATTTTCCTTCTTCTATCTCGATCTTTTTTGGTTTTCTTTCCCCCAGCGAAATGTTCTGGGTATCTCTGCTTTACTGTAGTTCTACCTTTATCTAGGAACTCACAACTCAGGAAAAAGGTACAGTACGATGAAGGTACTCATATTTTATGTGTCCTCTATGTTTTCAAATCTATTTATTTTTTTAAGGTATCTTTTGTTTAAACAAGAACAAAGCCAAAAAAATCCCTGTCAACTTTCAGGCCAAAGTTCTCTTTCGGCCTAAGCTGTAAAGCTTAAGTTGCAGGTAAATAATTATATGCAAGTTGAGAATTAACTTATCATGGGGTAGTTGCAACATCTATTCTTTGTGGCGTCATTGACTCAAGTGACAGCGCCAAGTAGATTTAGGTCGATGTCAGTCTTGAGATAACAGCAAAACCAAGGAGCTGGATTGCTTTTTTTGTTAGTGAATAGAGCATAAATGTTTTGATGTATGTTTTTATGCGCTGGACGGTGTTTTTATACACTTCATTCTCTTCTAGCTTATACCACCAACTGTTAATGGAGGAAAGTGAGATATTTGATAGCAAAGAAATTATATGGTCTTAAATATAAATCAATCTAACTCCTTCTATCTCCTTCTGTCTACAGATCATTTGCGGCACTCCCGATTTTTTTTCTTTTTAGTTTCTTTGAAAAAATATTTTTTTAAATTTCTTTATTTAAAATCTGAAGGTGATAATCTTTCAACATCGAATGTGTTTACTTCTGCTTTGTAGGCTCTCTGTAGACAGGGTTTAATTGCGACTGAAGTGTGGAAATGTAAACATGAAATTTTTGCAACCTTTGTTTCTTCCCAGCTCCCAAAGGCTATTACCCGCTTCAGGAACAACTCTAGAGACAGCACTGCTCCATGAAATCCTTGGTATCAATGTATCAATATATTGCGAAAGTTTTCACTGTTTCCTGTCACGCCATCCGTCTGACAACCAAACCACGCAAGAACTGTTGGAACTACCTCATTTTGTAAAGAAGAAAAAACGGCAAATTTCACTCGTCTTTGGCGCATTTCATGTGCAAAGTGAGTCTGTTGCGCCATACACCGCCCATGATGTGTCATAGAAAACTACAGAAATAGGATGGTGTTAGGAAGAAGGCCAGCATTCTTTAAGAACTAAATCACTATGTAAACACATTAAATTGGTTAGAGGTCGACTCAAAACTGCAAAACTGACAGCACATATTATATACCTGTATATGATTTTATCTTCTAGAGGTACTTGTAGGCTATGTTAAAAAACTCCATTGTAAAGGGTCAGAAAGTGACGTCTGTCTAGATTTGGTCGATTTTCATCTAAACTCGTCAAGACCAACAACTAGCCTTGATTCAGAGGTCATCCTTTGGATTTACTTAACTGCTAGGCCGCTTGTGAAATCTTATCATGCACAGAAGCAAACATACAAACTATAGACATTTATGGTCGGTCTTAAAAGTGAATCAGCAATAACTGAACAACAGAGTTTTTTGCCCTTCATTTTTCTCTACTGTCGTCAGCATTTAGAGCACACGTGATTTGAGAAAATCTTTTTGCAGCAGGTAGATAGAGACCGCTGATAAGGCTCTAGTGTGTAGGCTACAGCTTCACACCACGTAAACAGAAATGATGCGACGGCATTTATAAAGAAGTTACTCCAATCAATATTTGTCGAAATACTTGTCTCAAGAGCGACTCTGTTTAAACACAATGAGAACAAGATACACTAAAACAGATTGGGATGCTTATGGATTTCCACGCTCCCTCCCCCGCCCCCAACCTTCTATCACAATCCTCGCGATAGGCAAAAAGTCTTGTAAGATCCATCACCCCGCCCCATCCACCCCCCCCCCCCCCCTCCCCAACCTTTTATCACAATCCTCGCGATAGGTAAAAAGTCTTGTAAGATCCATCACCCGCCCCCCCCCCCCCCCCCTCCCAAACCTTCTATCACAATCCTCGCGATAGGTAAAAAGATCCATCGCTCCACCCCGCGCCTCTTCCCTTTTTTCCTTCTGAGATTATTTTGTGAGTAAACATTTCGGCACTCTGTAACATCTAGATTGTATTTCGTCGCATTTTACTCAAAGTGACTGATTTCATAAGAAGTCAGTTAAAAACAGAAATAGAACCAACCGTGACCCTGTTCTTATCTCTAGGGATGGTCGTTATCCTTTGTTTAGGGAGGAGAGTGGGGTGTGTGTGTGTGAGGGGAGGGGAGGGGTGAGAAGACGCACACACGTGCAATATGGGAAAGCGTCAGGGGCACGGATTTAGGAAATTAAGCAAGTTGGTGCGATTTTTGCCCTCGGCCAAATATGAAGAAAACATCATCTTTTTTTCTTCGTAGTTATCTCTACATTCTTGATCATTAACATTTTCTTTCTTGTTCTCCTTGTTAATGTTGTTGTTGTTGTTGTTGTTGTTTTTGTTGTTGTTGTTGTTGTTGTTGTTGTTGTTGTTGTTGTTGTTGTTGTTGTTGTTCTTCTTCTTCTTCTTCTTCTTCTTCTTCTTCTTCTTCTTCTTCTTCTTCTTCTTCTTCTTCTTCTTCTTCTTCTTCTTCTTCTTCTTCTTCTTCTTCTTCTAACTCTTTAAATCTTTCTCTCGCCAACATCTTAATATCCTCCTTTTTGTCTGTCTCTCTCAATATGTATTTTTTTATTATCTCTCTCACACTCAGCCCCCCCCCCCCCCCCCCTCACTGACCTTTCAAAGCCAGTTTCCTCTTAGCTCTACAGGACCTTTTCACACCAGGACAAATCTGAAGTCTCTATCACAAACCACAGATTAGCCAATCACATCCTTATTTGACAGAATTTAGCGCGAAGGAAAAAAATGAAGAAAAATTAAATGAAAAGTTCAATATCATTTTTAGAGAGGGTTTGCACCAACGGTACAGACCCTGCTTGGTGAATCAGATTGGAGCCGTACCTAATAATATGACGGACAATTCTTGTTGCTACACAAAATGCTCCTACACAATCATGAAAAAGACTCATCAAACAATCAAAGAATCAATATTTGTAGCAGTTGCTTCCAAATTGTTTTTTTAGTTTCTCTCCTATGTGTGTGTCGGGAACGGGCTGGATCTAGTCCTGGAACCTTTAGTGGTCCCTTGGACACGAGCTCCAAAATCTTCAGTTTTACAAGCCGCTTAACCGTTGTTTTGTTAGAACTTACCATACACACAGCGTTAGATTTAGACGGTTTAAAACCCTCTCTGGTATCAGAACCATTCATCATAGAGAGACGCACTTGTACCATATAGACGGTGCATGACGTGAGCACATTTTGTCAATGAAACATGGCTGAACAGAAACCCTAGGTTTACTATGTAGAATTAAAGTTATCAAATGCTTACATGGATTCAAATGTAGGGCCCACAATTTTTCTTTTTAAATTAGTTTATGGTCTGTCATTAGCAAGCGCGTCCAACACGTACGGCACAGATTTAACATGTAAGGAAAGTCTTTTCTGTACAGGAGCCATAATTATACAGCGAGTAAAATTAACACCTTGATGTGATATTTTCACTTTCAGCCCAATGCAGTTAAAATAAAAAGGTCTCATTTGATGTAAGTTTTTGTTAGAATCAATGACACCGCACTTTTCTCTTTTAAAACAAAAATCAATGAAGAATGAAGAGTCATGGAACGTTGAGATCTAGGTTTTCTTTTAAACAACTTCCACCCATTTTATAACCTGAAGTAACGCTGTCTTTCACAATGGCACATTTTGAAGTATATTGCTTTTCTATTTTTTCCCGTTGACCTGTAGTATGTCCTACTTGGCACCGCTTCACTCCAGGACATGCGAAACCAAGCGATTCTTAGGGCGTGCTAGCAATTTATCATACCACGGAACGTCTGAGCTGCACAAGCGTTAGTTTCACTTATGCAAACACTGAGGGCCTCCCAATCCACCTTTTGGTATTTTAGTACAAGTCTGAACATGACGCTGGCCATGGGAACCTTAGTTTCGGATACTGAAGCGTTGTAAAGTATTGCTGCAGACGTTTGCTGACAAGATAATCGACTGAGTTCGGTCTTGCCCTAGGTGTATTGGACTCGCTTCTAAATCGAGCACATTGCCTCATTATGATTGGCCAACATTTTCTTAATGACGCAGAGTGAGAATCTATTTTTGACAGAAGCTTATCAAAACAGTATGGAAAATTAAAAAAAACTTGGAAGCTCAGGTGATAGAGCCTTAGACTGATATTAGAAAGGTCTTGGGTTCTATCTTCGGCTGGACCACCTGGCGGTGCGATCTGATTCCTGGCCAATTGGATCTTCTTTTACTTTCTTTTTATTTCTCATAAAATAGCGACGTGTTTTAAATCTGGTTTGGATAAACATCAACATGAGATCTTGAACTCAAAGCAAAAGAAGAGTCTGGTTATCTTATGAGTCTACAAACCAACAGGCCACTATGACAAGATTGTTCAGTAGTGACTCGGCTTTCGAAAATATAGTGACTTTTAACGATTGACCTTGGATAATATTTTTCAGTAAATACTCGAAACGCAATTACAACATAGAAGAAGGGTGACATGAGAAAATTGGGTACTTTGTATTGTGTCTAATTCATTACACAATGAGATAGTGTCACTATCATAAATGTTGATTTTCATGTAATATTCATTTCTGTATAAAATAATTGTGTTGTGTCTTCTTTACACAACAACGAAGGGTTTTTTTTTTTAAGTGTAATCAAGGTTGATGAAGTTGTAAAGGTGAACACCTTTGACCCTTGTACTGAGGGAACTTCGTTAGGATGTTGAGGTGAACACTTTTAACCCTTAAACTGAGGGATGTTGGTGAGGTTTTTTAGGTGAATATTTTAAACCCTTGCACTGAGAGAGGTTGGTGAGGTTGTTGAGGTGAACACCTTTAACCCTTGCACTGAGGGAGGTTGGTGAGGTTGTTGAGGTGAACTACTTTAACCCTTGCACTGAGGGAGGTGGTTGAGGATGTTGAGGTGAACACCGTTAACCCTTGCACTGAGGGAGGTGGTTGAGGATGTTGAGGTGAACACCTTTTACCCTTTCACTGAGGGAGGTGGTTGAGGATGTTGAGGTGAACACCGCTAACCCTTGCTCCGAGGGAGGTGGTTGAGGATGTTGAGGTGAACACCTTTAACCCTCGCACTGAAGGAGGTGGTTGAGGATATTGAGGTGAACACCTTTAACCCTTGCACTGAGAGAGGTGTTTGAGGATGTTGAGGTGAACACCTTTGACTCTTGCACTGAGGGGCAAAAACTTGTCATTAGGTAAAAACTATTTACGTTCATTTGCAGTTCCTGGTGATGTTTGGGTGTTCTTGCCAAAATGTGTTCTTCAATTCACAACGCTTAAGCGAAGCTTACAGGTTCAAATCTGGGTGTGAAGTGTTTGGCGTTTCTAGGGCGAGGCGAGGTATTATCAAATGATCTTGCGTCCTTGAGGTTACAAAGAAAGTCATACGGGTCTCCGCTTAGGTCTTTTTTTTTAACAAGAAAAATTAATACAAGATATAGGAAACATTAATATAAAATATAGGAAACATTAATATAAGATATAGGAAACATTAATATAAAATATAGGAAACATTAATATAAGATATAGGAAACATTAATATAAGATATAGGAAACATTAATACAAGATATAGGAAACATTAATATAAAATATAGGAAACATTAATATAAGATATAGGAAACATTAATATAAAATATAGGAAACATTAATATAAGATATAGGAAACATTAATATAAAATATAGGAAACATTAATATAAGATATAGGAAACATTAATATAAAATATAGCAAACATTAATATAAAATATAGGAAACATTAATATAAGATATAGGAAACATTAATATAAAATATAGGAAACATTAATATAAGATATAGGAAACATTAATATAAGATATAGGAAACATTAATATAAAATATAGGAAACATTAATATAAAATATAGGAAACATTAATATAAGATATAGGAAACATTAATATAAAATATAGGAAACATTAATATAAGATATAGGAAACATTAATATAAAATATAGGAAACATTAATATAAAATATAGGAAACATTAATATAAGATATAGGAAACATTAATATAAAATATAGGAAACATTAATATAAGATATAGGAAACTTTAATATAAAATAAAGGAAACATTAATATAAGATATAGGAAACATTAATATAAGATATAGGAAACATTAATATAAGATATAGGAAACATTAATATAAGATATAGGAAACATTAATATAAGATATAGGAAACATTAATATAAGGTATAGGAAACATTAATATAAGATATAGGAAACATTAATATAAGATATAGGAAACATTAATATAAGATATAGGAAACATTAATATAAGATATAGGAAACATTAATATAAATATAGGAAACATTAATATAAGATATAGGAAACATTAATATAAGATATAGGAAACATTAATATAAGATATAGGAAACATTAATATAAAATATATGAAACATTAATATAAAATATAGGAAACATTAGTATAATATATAGGAAACATTAATATAAAATATAGGAAACATTAATATAAAATATAGGAAACATTAATATAAAATATAGGAAACATTAGTATAAGATATAGGAAACATTAATATAAAATATAGGAAACATTAATATAAGATATAGGAAACATTAATATAAAATATAGGAAACATTAATATAAGATATAGGAAACATTAATATAAGATATAGGAAACATTAATATAAGATATAGGAAACATTAATATAAGATATAGGAAACATTAATATAAAATATAGGAAACATTAATATAAAATATAGGAAACATTAATATAAGATATAGGAAACATTAATATAAAATATAGAAACATTATAGGAAACATTAATATAAGATATAGGAAACATTAATATAAAATATAGGAAACATTAATATAAGATATAGGAAACATTAATATAAGATATAGGAAACATTAATATAAGATATAGGAAACATTAATATAAGATATAGGAAACATTAATATAAAATATAGGAAACATTAATATAAGATATAGGAAACATTAATATAAAATATAGGAAACATTAATATAAGATATAGGAAACATTAATATAAGATATAGGAAACATTAATATAAAATATAGGAAACATTAGTATAAGATATAGGAAACATTAATATAAAATATAGGAAACATTAATATAAAATATAGGAAACATTAATATAAAATATAGGAAACATTAGTATAAGATATAGGAAACATTAATATAAGATATAGGAAACATTAATATAAAATAAAGGAAACATTAATATAAAATATAGGAAACATTAATATAAGATATAGGAAATATTAATATAAGATATAGGAAACATTAATATAAAATATAGGAAACATTAATATAAAATATAGGAAACATTAATATAAGATATAGGAAACATTAATATAAGATATAGGAAACATTAATATAAGATATAGGAAACATTAATATAAGATATAGGAAACATTAATATAAGATATAGGAAACATTAATATAAGATATAGGAAACATTAATATAAGATATAGGAAACATTAATATAAAATATAGGAAACATTAATATAAGATATAGGAAACATTAATATAAAATATAGGAAACATTAATATAAGATATAGGAAACATTAATATAAAATATAGGAAACATTAATATAAAATATAGGAAACATTAATATAAGATATAGGAAACATTAATATAAAATATAGGAAACATTAATATAAAATATAGGAAACATTAATATAAGATATAGGAAACATTAATATAAGGTATAGGAAACATTAATATAAGATATAGGAAACATTAATATAAGATATAGGAAACATTAATATAAAATATAGGAAACATTAATATAAGATATAGGAAACATTAATATAAGATATAGGAAACATTAATATAAAATATAGGAAACATTAATATAAGATATAGGAAACATTAATATAAGATATAGGAAACATTAATATAAGATATAGGAAACATTAATATAAAATATAGGAAACATTAATATAAAATATAGGAAACATTAATATAAGATATAGGAAACATTAATATAATATATAGGAAACATTAATATAAGATATAGGAAACATTAATATAAAATATAGGAAACATTAATATAAAATATAGGAAACATTAATATAAGATATAGGAAACATTAATATAAAATATAGGAAACATAAATATAAAATATAGGAAACATTAATATAAGATATAGGAAACATTAATATAAAATAAAGGAAACATTAATATAAGATATAGGAAACATTAATATGAGATATAGGAAACATTAATATAAAATATAGAAACATTAATATAAAATATAGGAAACATTAATATAAGATATAGGAAACATTAATATAAGATATAGGAAACATTAATATAAGATATAGGAAACATTAATATAAGATATAGGAAACATTAATATAAGATATAGGAAACATTAATATAAGATATAGGAAACATTAATATAAGATATAGGAAACATTAATATAAGATATAGGAAACATTAATATAAGATATAGGAAACATTAATATAAGATATAGGAAACATTAATATAAGATATAGGAAACATTAATATAAGATATAGGAAACATTAATATAAGATATAGGAAACATTAATATAAGATATAGGAAACATTAATATAAAATATAGGAAACATTAATATAAGATATAGGAAACATTAATATAAAATATAGGAAACATTAATATAAAATATAGGAAACATTAATATAAGGTATAGGAAACATTAATATAAAATAATGAAAACATAAATATAAAATATAGGAAACATTAATATAAAATATAGGAAACATTAATATAAAATAATGAAAACATTAATATAAGATATAGGAAACATTAATATAAGATATAGGAAACATTAATATAAGATATAGGAAACATTAATATAAGATATAGGAAACATTAATATAAGATATAGGAAACATTAATATAAGATATAGGAAACATTAATATAAGATATAGGAAACATTAATATAAGATATAGGAAACATCAATATAAGATATAGGAAACATTAATATAAAATATAGGAAACATTAATATAAGATACAGGAAACATTAATATAAGGTATAGGAAACATTAATATAAGATATAGGAAACATTAATATAAGATATAGGAAACATTAATATAAGATATAGGAAACATTAATTTATGAGCGCTGAGTTCAAAAATCAAATTTTTGCATTTTAAATTTCATTGGTTTCTATACCTGAATCAGTTCTGTCCTTCTTGTAACCTTGGACAAATGCAAGTTCCATTTCATTTAACCAGACTGAACATCATCATCTATCATAATGCAAGTTCCATCTCATTTAGCCAGACAGAACATCATCATCTATCAAAATGCAAGTTCCATCTCATTTAGCCAGACAGAACATCATCATCTATCAAAATGCAAGTTCCATCTCATTTAGCCAGACAGAATATCATCATCTATCAAAATGCAAGTTCCATGTCATTTAGCCAGACAGAATATCATCATCTATCAAAATGCAAGTTCCATCTCATTTAGCCAGACAGAATATCATCATCTATCATAATGCAAGTTCCATGTCATTTAGCCAGACAGGACATCATCATCTATCATAATGCAAGTTCCATCTCATTTAGCCAGACAGAATATCATCATCTATCAAAATGCAAGTTCCATCTCATTTAGACAGACAGAATATCATCATCTATCATAATGCAAGTTCCATGTCATTTAGCCAGACAGAACATCATCATCTATCAAAATGCAAGTTCCATCTCATTTAGCCAGACAGAATATCATCATCTATCAAAATGCAAGTTCCATCTCATTTAGCCAGACAGAAAATCAACATCTATCAAAATGCAAGTTCCATCTCATTTAGCCAGACAGAAAATCAACATCTATCAAAATGCAAGTTCCATCTCATTTAGCCAGACAGAAAATCAACATCTATCAAAATGCAAGTTCCATGTCATTTAGCCAGACAGAACATCAACATCTATCAAAATGCTTTCTAAATCTAGTTTGAGATCCTTTTACACGTTTATTAACATTCCCACCGAGAGAGACCAAACAGTTGCACTTTCTTGCGGAAATTTATAGCTACGGATTTATTTAAGTCCTCAGATAAAGAATTTTTAAATGGAACAAGAAATGGATTTGGATTTTATAGCATTAGGTTACCGTTTTTATTTGCGACCATTGTTTACAACTACTGGTCCACGTTTGGTTAGCGGTGAGCGTGACCTTAGTATATCGAGAACAAGACTTACCGGGAGTCACGACCATTACCCATAATGGTTACCCAATCGTCTTATCACTCTAGCTCCCCGTTCTGCCATGCTTTTGCTATTATTATAGGAAATAAGCCAAGATATGTGGCGCCGTTTAGGATTCCATCCGTTGATGGCATGTTTTGATAGCCATTTAGGAAATGACCTCCTCAAAATGAGCACTTAGATAATTGATAATTGATATTCGATAGGTCTTGAAAACCGAGTCGAGTACTCGGAGGTTACGGGGTCGTTCTGTTCTGACGTGTACTAACTGCCGGGGAGTTTTAACTAGCCACAGGAAGCTAACCTGGGAAAAGCTCTCCCTGGCGTCCTATGCAAACTGAGTTTCAAAGAAAGCCTGAGTTCAGCAGACCTCATACAGGCTCATAAAGTGCTGCTCTCAGCTTTTATGATAAATACCAACTTGCCATTATCTCTACCCCTACTGCGTGCAACAATTGATCTGGATCACTGTCATCCCTGTGAATGGGTCGGTTCAACTTTCATAGGAACAGGTCGGGAACAGCACCTCTGGGATAACGTGGAGTTGTTGACAAGCTGAGGGGATTGCCTGTAAATGAATCGTCGTCATCTCTTTGTAAGCCTCAGAGAAGCAGTGGAGGGATTGTACCAACAGGTCAGACGCTATCGTTAATGAACTCACCTTAGAAGCCTTGTGGAGAAAAAGATAAATCACAAATTTCAGAGCGATGGTCTTAACTTCTTTACCGATATACTAGTGTAACTATTTTTACCTCTGCACGGCTAATTTAATGCTTCTCATAACGTCAACATTACCTGATTTGGTTGAAAGCTCAGTGGGTTTGTTGTTCTTGTTTTTGTGTCTGGCGTGTTTTGTTTTGTTTTGTACCTTTTGGAGCTGCACTCTACCTATTTTTTTTTTTTATTATTTATTTACGGTGCTTCACAACAACTCTGAAATAACTCTGAACCAACTCTGAAACAACTCTGAACCAACTCTGAAACAAGTATGAACTAACTCTGAAACAAGTCTAAACCAACTTAGAAACAAGTCTAACCAACTCTGAAACAAGTCTAAATCAACTCTGAAACAAGTCTGCACCAAGTCTGAAACAAGTCTGAAACAAGTCTGAACCAACTCTGAAACAAGTCTAAACCAACTCTGAAACAAGTCTGAAGCAACTCTGAAACAAGTCTAAACCAACTCTGAAACAAGTATAAACCAACTCTGAACCAACTCTGAAACAAGTCTAAATCAACTCTGAAACAAGTCTGCACCAAGTGTGAAACAACTCTGAAACAAGTCTGAACCAACTCTGAAACAAGTCTAAACCAACTCTGAAACAAGTCTGAAGCAACTCTGAAACAAGTCTAAACCAACTCTGAAACAAGTCTGAACCAACTCTGAAACAAGTATAAACCAACTCTGAACCAACTCTGAACCAAGTCTAAACCAACTCTGAAACAAGTCTAAACAAGTCTTGGTCCCACACTGTTCGGAGAGGACCGCAAAATAATCTAGTCCTAAATGTGGTGAAAATCTGATTTTCATTGCCTAGATAATACCGTAAAGTTGTCCAAGTCTGAGTTATATTGAGAGAAAAACTTTTGATTAGCCAGAGAAAACGGTTCTCGTGTAGTTTATCTGTTTTGTTCTTGATTATTCGAAACAAGACGAAAAACTCCGAAAAGCAGAGGGTAATCACGTGTGTTGAGGACAACCTGGCTATTCTGTATAAACTAAACAAGATAGTTTAAGACCCAAGTAACAGATAATGAAACTGACTTTCAGCACGGACATGTGAAAATAACTACTCCACAGGCAATATCAGATTGAACTGTCCACTCCAACCCTACTTGGCACCTTCATTGCGAAAAACTTCAATAACTACTGTCGTTTAGAGTATGTATATTAATATTCTCTTGTTTTTATGTCTAGCGTTGCGCAATGATGACTCACACTGACCTTTAGTGGTGTGCGAGAGGTTAGCCTACTCGAGCGAGTAAAGAGCGATCTATGGCGCTCGATATCTTCTGTGGCTCCTATATAATCATGCGAACTTTTCTCATTTCATTTATGAATTTGATATGACTTTACGAAACTAAATGCTTTTTCAACATATCAATATGTGTGTGTGTGTGTGTTTGTACTTTTTATTGATGTATTTACCTATCAATCTAATCCGGCTTTCAATGATTAATTGATACATCAATGTTTGTGATTTCAAGACGTAATGTCTTCAAGTGATTTATTAACTTATCACTGTTTCTGACTTTCAGGAACTAATGGACTTATCAATGTAGAATTATTTTAAGTGACATTCAGTGCCAGTTCACTCATCAATGCTTGAGAATATCAGTGGCTAAAATGACTTATAAATAAATCTGACTTTTACAGACTAATACTTGACTTATATCATTATATGTGACTTAAAAGGACTAACTAGAACGGTCATGAGACTTTTAATAACTTCAAGAGTTCGAGTTACTAAACTGTAGAAATTGATTAGTTTTTGACAATGTAACAAAGATGTCAACAATGCTGCCCAGACTGCTTCATTAAACCACCTGATACACTTTAAGAATCTATTGTGAACTTGAGACCCTTAGATTTGATTTAAGAAAGGTAACTATGTTCCATGTAAAAAGTTGACAGATCATTATCTTTTCATTCTTGGCTTTTGTTATACATAAAGAAAACTACGCAACTTAAATTCTTCGTTAGAAATTTCCATATTTAAATTTCCACGTCAGAAACAAGAAGGAAAAAAAACCGGCGATTGTAGTGAACGTCTAAACAGAAAATGAATCAAGCCCTTTGTAAAACACAGGTGGGTGACCAGCTTACAGTGTGATTCGCTCGCCATCTCTCTTGATGCTATCAACTGAGATTCTGGCGACTCCTTAGATCAAAGTCGTTAGAGCTAAATATAGATTGGGTCTGAATTCTTCCTTTTCAGCCTGCCTGGCGCGTATGGATCAGAACAGCCTTACAGTGGACAGGCTTTATCAAACGGTCAGTCTGCGAAAAGCAACAAAACCAGGCAATTAATACGCCATTAGGCTCTCGTCTGCCTTCTAGTGACGCTCTCAAGACCGAAACTGCATTGAAAAACACCTTTTTTAGTGACGATATAACCTTGACCTTCACAAGCTGCTTCGTGACTGGTCAGGTAGATAAACGTTTTTTTGATTGAATATTTTCCCCACATAGACCGCCATTAGAACTGGTTTATAGCTTTTGTGCCATAAATGGAGCATTAATGAAATGGAAGAAAACCCAAGAAAATACGTATTGCGAAATAGCTCAGCCCTTAGAGTTGTTGTCCTTAGATAAACGTCTTTGTGAGCTATTCCTGGCGGAGTCCATGCCGAGCCGGTTTGTTGCATAATCAACTCCGGAACTGTGCCAGTGGGAGCTCTCCATGGCGCCCAGATTGCTCCAAAGCTTTTTGTTTGAGGCAACACAAAAGTCTGATTTATTGACGTCATTTTCCTTAATGCCTACGTACATGCAGTGGAGAAAACGCCCTTTATTTTATCTTGCGGATCTATTCTTGGCTGAAAGGTCTGATTAAATTGTCTATTTATTGATTCATTTTTATAACTGGGTATATATCTGGTGTTACGTTTATTTGTGATGTTGTTCTTGTTGTTGTTATTGTTGCCTTTGTTATCGCTGAAACAGATGTTGTTGTTGTTGTTGTTGTTGTTGTTGGCGGTGGTGGTGGTGGTGGTGGTGGTGTTGCTGTCATTTTTATTGCTCCTATAAACCCATAATGCCGACCTAATCAACAGTACTGTTGTTGTTGCCATTATTTTGTCCACTACAGTCCTTTTCTTCTGCTAAGCCTCACACCTCCAAACCACTTGTAAAACAGTTTCTCTAACAACTTAGATCAGTCGACATTTTGCACTGGTTCAAAACCAAGCCGATGCTCACAGGTTCCTATTATAACGAGAACTCATGTTTCACTTTTGTGATGGACTTTCCGACTCATCTTAAAGTACCCGCTGCTGTGGATCTGGAGCGGACACATGGCCACATGTTCATCATGACCGTGTCCTCCTGATGTTACAGACAGTCCAGTCACACTGTCCTTCGGTCATCTGTGGCACAGGGTGACACTGGTTTGCACTGGTATGTTTACTGGTACTTACAGCAGTTCTCAGTGGAAGGTGAGAACTTTCCCTCTTGCTGTCAATCTATCTATCCATCCGTCTGCTTATTTGCTTAACTGGTTGTCTACCTGTCTATTTATCTATGAATCTATCTACCTCTGTACCTATCTATCTCGATCTGCCTGTTTATCTTAGTATTTATTTACCTCTGTATCTATCTATCTCGATTTTTCTATTTATCTTTGTATTTATCCACCTCTGTACTGCATCTATCTATCTCGATCTGTCTATTTATCTTAGTATTTACCTCTGTATCTGTCTATCTCGATCTGTCTATTTATTACTTACTTTACTTACTGCCCTTTTTGCCGTAGGCAATTAGGGCAGCATGTCTATTTATCTTAGTATTTATTTACCTCTGTATCTATCTATCTCGATCTGTCTATTTATCTTAGTATTTATTTACCTCTGTATCTGTCTATCTCGATCTGTCTATTTATCTTAGTATTTATTTACCTCTGTATCTGTCTATCTCAATTTGTCTATTTATCGTAGCATTGATCTACCTCTGTATCTGTCTATCTCGATCTGTCTATTTATCGTAGCATTGATCTACCTCTGTATCTATCTATCTCGATCTGTCTATTTATCTTAGTATTTATCTACCTCTGTATCTAGCTATCTCGATCTGTCTATTTATCTTAGTATTTATCTACCTCTGTATCTATCTATCTCGATCTGTCTATTTATCTTAGTATTTATCTATCTCGATCTGTCTATTTATCTTAGTATTTATCTACCTCTGTATCTATCTATCTCGATCTGTCTATTTATCTTAGTATTTATCTACCTCTGTATCTATCTATCTCGATCTGTCTATTTATCTTAGTATTTATCTACCTCTGTATCTATCTATCTCGATCTGTCTATTTATCTTAGTATTTATTTACCTCTGTATCTATCTATCTCGATCTGTCTATTTATCTTAGTATTCATCTACCCCTGTATCTATCTATCTCGATCTGTCTATTTATCTTAATATTTATCTACCTCTGTATCTATCTATCTCGATCTGTCTATTTATCTTAGTATTTATCTACCTCTGTATCTATCTATCTCGATCTGTCTATTTATCTTAGTATTTATCTACCTCTCTATCTATCTATCTCGATCTGTCTATTTATCTTAATATTTATCTACCTCTGTATCTATCTATCTCGATCTGTCTATTTATCTTAGTATTTATCTACCTCTGTATCTATTCTATCTCGTTATGCTCAACCCTCCTATTCTCTGCTACCGATATATTCTTTTGTCTCTCGCTTACTCTCGTACTCTCCACCTATATCTCTCTCACTCTCTCCTTCTGTCTGTTGGTTTTATCTCTTTCTCTCTCTATCTATCCATATAACTGTCGTTCTTTACTTTATGTCGTTCTGTCCGATTTCTTCTGCCACCTCTATATCGATAATATAAGCATAATAGTTAAAGCACATAAGATTCCCATGTTTCTCTCCTCCTCCTCACTCTCAACATATCACATTATGTTCTAATGTTATCTTTTCTTTACATTTTTCTTTTAATTTGCTTCTCCACGCTTCCTCTGCCACTCTATCGGCCCATCACTTCTTCTTTTCTTCTTTCATCTCTCTTTCTGTTTTTTTTCTTCCATACCCCTTTCTCCTTTTCCCTCTCTCTCTCTCTCTCTCTCTCTCTCTCTCTCTCTCTCTCTCTCTCTCTCTCTCTCTCTCTCTCTCTCTCTCTCTCTCTCTCTCTTTCATTATATCTCCCTTTCTCTCTTTCTTTATCTCTCTCTTTCGCCGTCTCTATTTCTATATCTCTTTTATATAATTTATATAAAGATATTTTTATTTCTATAAAAACCCAGG
>JAWDGP010003682.1:72500-82500 GCA_033675545.1 Elysia crispata | reverse complement strand
TGAACGTGTCTGTTGTAGTTGTCACCATACCCAAGCCAGTGAACAGCGCTGTTGTAGTTGTCACCATAGCTTCGATATCAAATCCTGATTGTGAAGTGAGGGGACCTCAGCAAAATTTGACTTGAGGTAATACAATGGGAATCAGATATTTTCAGAAGAAAGCCGTAGAGATTCCCTGTGGTTTATGATTATGACCGTCATTAACTCTATTGGATTGTACAGGCATTCAGGTACCCAACAGTCAACGGCAACAAGTAGTCATGTGGGCATTTTTTTGTTTTGTTATAATCTTATAATCATGTTTTCTGAACAGCCAGTGATCGTTTTTTAATACTTATGAAAATCAGAAAAAAGAGGGAGAGGGAGAAAAAAATAAGATCAGAAAGACATTGAAAGAAAGAAAGATAGAGAAAAAATTGCTAGAAACAGAGACAGATAGATGGTCCTGTAGAAAGTAAGCACGACGCATTGTTTCACAAGCCCAGGTTTGCACTGTTTGATTAATCTTTGTAACTTTCTGATTTTCATTTCGAGACGTCTGACTCATACATCCCACGCGGTTTCACCAGATCGCTCGGCAATGTGGAGAAACAACAACAGCAAGCCTTTGAAAAAATCGGTTTGTCTGGCAACTTGTCGAAATGAATCACATTAGCGAGTGTTGATCTTTAAAACGCTCTTTCCCATTGTTTCACAGTGTGGAAATTTTCTAATTTAAGGGAGAAAAGAAGGGACAATTTATCTTCCTTCAAGCGTATTTTATTTCAAAGTCAAATTTTCGATATCTCACTCATTAGAACTAGTTTTAAAACATGGACAAAACTGTAAACCTTTCGAACAAATGACATGAAGAAGTTAAATATATCATTTTCTAGAGTTCTTGAGGAGAAAAATCGAATGCAGCCCAAGCTTTTGAAAGAAATCATCAATCTGGCGTATTGAAAATATCACTTGGTATTCCTCGCAGGAGGCGGGGCACAGTGTGAAATACATCGTGTTTTGAAGTCTCTAAGACAATCTTAGGACAAGTCTTAATATAAGCCTATTTGTCATCAGGAAGATTTAACTTGACTTTTGTCTCAAGTTATAAATACTTGTATCAGTGATCCCAAACATGGAATACTTTGCTAAAACATTGTCATGTTAATTTGTTCTATATTTCTTTGATGGTATATCATACTCGTATTTATCAACGTATGCTCATAAGTTACACACTTTAAAAAAAAATAAAGGCTTGGAATCGTAACGTTTCTAACAGAGGTATCCTCTTTTCTCCGCCTGTTTGTCTCTCTGTCTCTGTCTCTCTCTGTCTGTCTCTCTCTACCTTTCTATCTGTCTATCTGTCTATCTGTCTCTCTCTCTGTCTCTGACTGAGTCTCTGTCTGTGTTTGTGACTCTGTTTCTATCTCTTTCTCTCCCTCTACCTTTTTCTTTCTTTTTCCTCTTTGTCTCTTTTCTGTCACCATTATATGCCTTTGTTGTTTTTTTTCCTTTCACTCTTTTGTCTTTCTCACTTCTCTTCCCATCTCTCTTCCTCTACCATTCTGTCTTTCTCTCTTTTTCTCTCGATCCTTCTTCTTTATTTAAGTCTCCGAAAAAATTTCTCTCTCCGTCTCTCACCCCCCGCTCTCTCGCTCTCTCTCTCTCTCTCTCTCTCTCTCTCTCTCTCTCTCTCTCTCTCTCTCTCTCTCTCTCTCTCTCTCTCTCTCTCTCTCTCTCTCTCTCTCTCTCTCTCTCTCTCTCTCTCTCTCTCTCTCTCTCTCTCTCTCTCTCTCTCTCTCTCTCTCTCTTGAAGCTAGTCTGAATTAATATGCAAAAAGTGATGAAGTGTCGAGGAGAATACAGTGCTCAACTTACAGTTGAAAGACTTAAACTGGTGTTAGTCGCCGAGGAAAAATTGTGGCTTCACAAATCGGGAAAAAATGTAGTTGAAGAGAGAGAGAGAGAGAGAGAGAGAGAGAGAGAGAGAGAGAGAGAGAGAGAGAGAGAGAAAGAGAGAGAGAACAAAGACAGATTTTCCAGATAATATTATAATTATAATTCAAACACAAATCTATTTAGAGGTTCTTATAAACATTCATTGGAATGTAGGTTTAGATGCGTGTGCATTTCAAAGAATTTTTTAATAGATCAAGAATGAACCGAATTCGATGATTTTTTTCTTCTGCCAAATCGTTCCATTTCGTCAAAGGGAACTAACGCTAAAAAAATCTTGAAACGCTTTATGATACAATTGCGAAAAACAATAAAACTCTTGCAAGACTCTCAGAAATATCATAAATGAGCGGGCCATGGTACTAGTAGCATTTTAAAAAGTTGCTGTTTTTTAACTCCATCAGGCTGTCATAGTTTCAGTTGGATAGCTGTTGGGAAAAAAGTTCGCGTTATGGTTCCAGAAAATTGAATTAAAAAAAAAAATTAACAATTTAGAATTAGGATGAATAACTTAAAGCTTAAAAAATATTCAATAGTTTTGTCAACTAATTTTTTCTCTTTTTCGGGGTCTCGTAGATATTACTCCTCATCATCTCCCACCTGTGCCGCCCTACAGCTCTACACACACACTCATAACCTCGTCATCTCCAACCTGTGCCGCCCTACAGCTCTACACACACACATAACCTCATCATCTCCAACCTGTGCCGCCCTACAGCTCTACACACACACACTCATAACCTCATCATCTCCAACCTGTGCCGCCCTACAGCTCTACACACACACACACATAACCTCATCATCTCCAACCTGTGCCGCCCTACAGCTCTACACACACACACACATAAGCTCATCATCTCCAACCAGTGCCGCCCTACAGCTCTACACACACACACATAACCTCATCATCTCCAACCTGTGCCGCCCTACAGCTCTACACACACACACACATAACCTCATCATCTCCAACCTGTGCCGCCCTACAGCTCTACACACACACACATAACCTCATCATCTCCAACCTGTGCCGCCCTACAGCTCTACACACACACACTCATAACCTCATCATTTCCAACCTGTGCCGCCCTACAGCTCTACACACACACACATAACCTCATCATCTCCAACCTGTGCCGCCCTACAGCTCTACACACACACACACATAACCTCATCATCTCCAACCAGTGCCGCCCTACAGCTCTACACACACACACATAACCTCATCATCTCCAACCTGTGCCGCCCTACAGCTCTACACACACACACATAACCTCATCATCTCCAACCTGTGCCGCCCTACAGCTCTACACACACACACATAACCTCATCATCTCCAACCTGTGCCGCCCTACAGCTCTACACACACACACATAACCTCATCATCTCCAACCTGTGCCGCCCTACAGCTCTACACACACACACATAACCTCATCATCTCCAACCTGTGCCGCCCTACAGCTCTACACACACACACACATAACCTCATCATCTCCAACCTGTGCCGCCCTACAGCTCTACACACACACACATAACCTCATCATCTCCAACCTGTGCCGCCCTACAGCTCTACACACACACACACACATAACCTCATCATCTCCAACCAGTGCCGCCCTACAGCTCTACACACACACACACATAACCTCATCATCTCCAACCTGTGCCGCCCTACAGCTCTACACACACACATAACCTCATCATCTCCAACCAGTGCCGCCCTACAGCTCTACACACACACACACATAACCTCATCATCTCCAACCAGTGCCGCCCTACAGCTCTACACACACACACACATAACCTCATCATCTCCAACCAGTGCCGCCCTACAGCTCTACACACACACACATAACCTCATCATCTCCAACCTGTGCCGCCCTACAGCTCTACACACACACACACATAACCTCATCATCTCCAACCTGTGCCGCCCTACAGCTCTACACACACACACACACATAACCTCATCATCTCCAACCAGTGCCGCCCTACAGCTCTACACACACACACACACATAACCTCATCATCTCCAACCTGTGCCGCCCTACAGCTCTACACACACACACACATAACCTCATCATCTCCAACCTGTGCCGCCCTACAGCTCTACACACACACACATAACCTCATCATCTCCAACCAGTGCCGCCCTACAGCTCTACACACACACACATAACCTCATCATCTCCAACCAGTGCCGCCCTACAGCTCTACACACACACACATAACCTCATCATCTCCAACCTGTGCCGCCCTACAGCTCTACACACACACACATAACCTCATCATCTCCAACCTGTGCCGCCCTACAGCTCTACACACACACACATAACCTCATCATCTCCAACCTGTGCCGCCCTACAGCTCTACACACACACACATAACCTCATCATCTCCAACCTGTGCCGCCCTACAGCTCTACACACACACATAACCTCATCATCTCCAACCTGTGCCGCCCTACAGCTCTACACACACACACATAACCTCATCATCTCCAACCTGTGCCGCCCTACAGCTCTACACACACACACATAACCTCATCATCTCCAACCTGTGCCGCCCTACAGCTCTACACACACACACATAACCTCATCATCTCCAACCTGTGCCGCCCTACAGCTCTACACACACACACATAACCTCATCATCTCCAACCTGTGCCGCCCTACAGCTCTACACACACACATAACCTCATCATCTCCAACCTGTGCCGCCCTACAGCTCTACACACACACACATAACCTCATCATCTCCAACCAGTGCCGCCCTACAGCTCTACACACACACATAACCTCATCATCTCCAACCTGTGCCGCCCTACAGCTCTACACACACACACACATAACCTCATCATCTCCAACCTGTGCCGCCCTACAGCTCTACACACACACACATAACCTCATCATCTCCAACCTGTGCCGCCCTACAGCTCTACACACACACATAACCTCATCATCTCCAACCTGTGCCGCCCTACAGCTCTACACACACACACACATAACCTCATCATCTCCAACCAGTGCCGCCCTACAGCTCTACACACACACACATAACCTCATCATCTCCAACCTGTGCCGCCCTACAGCTCTACACACACACACATAACCTCATCATCTCCAACCTGTGCCGCCCTACAGCTCTACACACACACACACACATAAACTCATCATCTCCAACCTGTGCCGCCCTACAGCTCTACACACACACACACACACATAACCTCATCATCTCCAACCAGTGCCGCCCTACAGCTCTACACACACACACATAACCTCATCATCTCCAACCAGTGCCGCCCTACAGCTCTACACACACACACACACATAACCTCATCATCTCCAACCTGTGCCGCCCTACAGCTCTACACACACACACATAACCTCATCATCTCCAACCTGTGCCGCCCTACAGCTCTACACTCACACACATAACCTCATGATCTCTTTTTCATTTACCAGAGAGTTGTGAAGACTGATATTTCTCCTCTTTTATTCTTTCTTCCGTTGCTCGTTAGTGTAAGCTTTTAAAACTACAGCTAAGCGTCAGAAAGGACTGTCATAAGCCTATGAAGATTTAAAAACAATAGGGAAAAAATTATAGAATCTTTAGTCGTGATTACGTTGGAGAATGATCCCCACCCAAAATACGATGACTGATCTGACCTAAAGCGATGGAAGTTTCCCATGAATCCCTGTTGACCATGACTAACACACCGAGTACTATGAATCTCTATATCTGAAACTCCCAGTACCAGTATAAGGTTGCGAGAGTTGAATCACATAGACCCAACCCGTGACTGTGTCGACCTTGACCTTGTGTGAATTGATGAGGAAACAATAAGATGTAACAAAGTGATTAATCGGTTAGAACTTTTCACAAGCCCAGTCCCCCATGTTTCGTTTTGAAAGTGTTTAAACTTCCAACCCAGCTTATTGTACTAGCAAATACTCTAATTTTTTTTCCATTGCGAATCGAAAATGACTTAGGGAATGTTACAGAATAAAAAAAAATATCAACATTGTTCCATTAATTAGTTTCTTTTCTGATTTGAGCTCAGGTGACAAAAGAAAGAGTACTGGGATTTTCATGCCTTGAATCAAAAGATGCAGAAGGTCGAACTTTTTACAAGGACAAGGAGACATAAAAGGAGGAATTAAAACTATGTAAGCTTTACGAGCTTATTTCATAAAAGATAGCTGTGAAAGTAGTAGGAGTAGTAGTAGAAGTAGTAGTAGTAGTAGTAGTAGTAGTAGTAGTAGTAGTAGTAGTAGTAGTAGTAGTAGTAGTAGTAGTAGTAGTAGTAGTAGTAGTAGTAGTAGTAGTAGTAGTAGTAGTAGTAGTAGTAGTAGTAGAAGCAATAACAGTAATAAAACTATGTAAGCTTTACGAGCTTATTTCATAAAAGATAGCAGTGAAAGTAGTAGTAGTAGTAGTAGTAGTAGTAGTAGTAGTAGTAGTAGTAGTAGTAGTAGTAGTAGTAGTAGTAGTAGTAGTAGTAGTAGTAGTAGTAATAGTCGTAGTAGTCGTAGTAGTCGTAGTAGTAGTAGTAGTGGTAGTAGTAGTAGTAGTAGTAGTAGTAGTAGTAGTAGTAGTAGTAGTAGAAGCAATAACAGTAATAATAATAATAATAATAATAATAATAATAATAATAATAATAATAATAATAATAATAATAATAATAATAATAATAATAATAATAATGATAATAATAATAATAATAATGATGATGATGATGATGATGATAATAATAATAGTAATAATAATAATAATAATAATAATAATAATAATAATAATAATAATAATAATAATAATAATAATAATAATAATAATAATAACTTGACCAAGTACTGTTCCATATAGTCGGTTCAAAACCTTGAATTCTTCGAAATTCTCAGTATCTCTTATCTGCCTGTTCTACACCTGTATTTTTTAATCTCCTTCAATTTCCAAAAATTATCATTTTATTCGATACAATAATTTTAAAATTAATCACGATCTTTTCGTGTTTACATTTAAAGAATCTCTATTATCGCGTGTATTTCAGCTCCCCACAGAGGTCTGAACCGACTGACAAACGAGCGCCGGCGGCTGTGGCGGTAGAGCGTTTGCTCCGACATCTGCACGGGTTGGGTCCCATACGATCAGGAGGTGGGTACAGCGCCTCACCTTTCCAGTTCCACCCTGCCCGATACGTGTTTAACTTTGTTGCGAGAAGGTCTGACATCCCCGAGTTTTTGATGCGCTATACAAACAACAACCAATCAACTGATATCTATATAATTTGATTAGCCAAACCTCTCCTGTAAGGAAATAAAGACAGCTACTGTGCTGACAGACCTATTAGACAGTAGCTCCGAATTATTAATTCCGTAATGTCCTAATTCTTCCCATCTCCTCTGTAACAAGTGTTTAGAATTGAGTAACGCTAGATCTGGCCCTGTGACTCCTTTGCCAGTCAGGCAGAACTCAGGACATTGTGACAATGACGTGGCTACAGGGTCGCGCTTGAATGAAGATCGACGTAAACACAAACATACTCAGACAATCTCAGAGAGGGAGAGGGAGAGAGAGAGAGAGAGAGAGAGAGAGAGAGAGAGAGAGAGAGAGAGAGAGAGAGAGAGAGAGAGAGAGAGAGAGAGAGAGAGAGAGAGAGAGAGAGAGAATAAACATTCTTCATTATTTCAGATCTAGATTTCCCTCGGCTTACATTAGCAGCATGTGAACTGTAAGTCAGTCTCACGGGACCTGGACGAGCGGAGTAAGAGATCAGAACTAGATCTGCTCCTGTCACTATGACTTGCAAACTAATTTCAACGTTGTGAATCACTGTGGCCGAGATTTGCGGGTTTTTTTCAGATTTGAGTAATATCTTGGACCAGGCGCTTAATCATAGTGGTTGTCTACTTGTTTATTTGATTCACTTACCCACTTGTGTAAAACCCAACGAAACTAATTACAACAACAATGACCAAATCGAAAGGAATTTTGTTGTTATATCGGTTAACTGATTAATTTTTCCCCAATTTTTCCCTCATTGAACAAGATATTCACCGATTTCAGTGAGATTCAACACGCAAAACACACACACACACACACACAAAACATGAGTAAAAGAGGAAAAGTCTACAAGTAAGAGAGCAAATATGTAAAGGGTGGACAAGATGACATGGCAAGAGATATTGTTCATGTTTCTAATTGTTTTTCAAATCTGGGCAGTGAAGCAGCTCAAACGTCCTCTGTCTGGACAGTCTTGGGGTCTCGAGTCAGGAACGGGGGAACATCAAATCAAACCCGTTTGAGCATCTGTCATGATCTGCATGTACATTGTTATATAATTCTATTAGCGATTTTCCTTGTAGATCTGTATTCATAAAGGTCTTTTATCCCCCTCTTTTTACCGCTATGAGTAACTGGATGTTGGGATTACCATCGCAATTAAACTGTTTTCAAGTTACTTCAGATTAATACAAACCTGTCTAGCATAATGGAAAGATTGGACGGTAAAATATACAGGTGAATTTCACGTTGCCAGATCTCACTTGGAAGAACTCTTGGCCATTGTGTTTTTGTTTTGTTTTGTTTTGTTTTTGCCACTGTGTCCTGCGATGAAGACCTTTAATTTTGTTACGGCCTGAACATTTCTAGATGCTCTGTTTAGCGAAACACACAAGTTTGGTGGACGAGTGGGAGTCATCTCACCATCGGATTCGCAGGGCCCACTACATAGTTAGTAGATGGCTTCCTTCTCTGTCCTGTTTGTAGACAGCTAGGTCAGTGGATCCAGCAAGGACGCTAAGGTTTACTATCGCCAAGTTGTGGATAGGCTATTGTAATCAACAAATCTATCGATCTATTAGCAAGCCCAGCCCTGCTCACTATTTTTGAATTGCGTCTTCAATCAAAGAATGGGATCAGATTGGCAACCACTTTAGATCTATCTCCCCACACAAGACCCTCAGGAAAACCCAAGAGAACCAAATATGATATTAACAATTGTTCTATTTAGAAGAATCTTCTTATAGGTATTGACGGTAAACTTTTCTCCCTAGCTCTCTCACCTTTTCTAGTCACTTTTCTAGCATTTTCTCTCACGGCCATGTAATGCTCAGTTTTACAGCCTCTTCACTGAGCTCTCTTTCATAAAATAATAAGCTGTCCACAATCTCCTTCCGCCCATGTAGTCTGGCTAATTAATTAAGGGTGCACTAAACCTGTACTAACCGTGCTCTGACAAAGCTTGTCGGTTTCTCAGTGTCGCCCGCCTGATTCACATAAAATATTTTACATGAATCAATAATATCATAAGTGTCAGAGCATTGGCAGAGGCTGGAGATGAATCTTTCCTATCTGTATCCGTGCTTTGTTCTGTTACACTCTATGACAAAACTAAACGTGCATAGAAGTGAAGTGATCATTTTTAATACTTGTATATAAATCATCTACCCAATGCTGTGGTGTATGATACACACACACACACACACACGCCTACAGTCAAACGTGCACAGTTCACACACACATGCCTACAGTCACACGTGCACAGATCACACACACATGCCTACAGTCACACGTGCACCCACCACACACGCGCACACACACACGCATCCAGAGCCACACGTGTACCCAGGACAGCTAACCTAGAGCCTGGTAGTTTGCTCACGTGTATCCTAAAGACAAAACTTAGAAGGTAAACAACCTCTTGGTTACGGTGAATAATGTGTTGCTACAAACTGCTCAATATTTATGAGAACATTATTAGACTAAAACTCCTTAAACATTACATGCAGTCCGATGTTGGCACCAAATACAGTAAATAAACGGCTGAAAGAGTAAAAAATTGCCGTCATAACAGTAACTTCATTCTTGTGATCAAGCCGAGGTCTAATCATTGCGATTCTCTGTGTGGGAATCAACAACTGTATGTAATTACTCTGGCTCCTAATTACCGTTAATCCTCAAATCATCAGTCCCTGGCCCATAAAGTTTCTGTTTTGTTTCTTCCGCTGAAAAAAATTGGCCCCACAAGAGATTCGAACATGTTCTCTCAATCTGTGCAATGATTCGA
>JAWDGP010003682.1:50000-67500 GCA_033675545.1 Elysia crispata | reverse complement strand
GGCAGTAGAGTCGCACCCCTTGTCCTTGTGTGACCGAAAACACGCAAAATAAGTATAAGATTTTTTAGTAGATTAGGAGAACATATTAAGGAGATTGAAAAAACAGCATTCTCAGGTTATAACCAAATGTGTGTTCTATATAATTATTATTGAAGGTGACCAAACCCTCCTGTGTGAGACTTCTCTCCTTCTTCATACTTTGCCTTTCACACACGCCTCCTTCACCCATCTCAGCGGCAGCTGTCATGGACAACCCAGTTATCTCGAGAACGAAAAAAAAAAAGCTAAATTTATTGTTAAATTCATTGATCTCCATCCAATCCGTGTCACATCAACTGAAGGAAGACTTGACCTGAGCTGTCCTCTTTGCCTTGTCCAGCTCCTCTAGCAGCAGCTGACCAGTCTGCAAGTGACCGGTCACTGGGCAGCGGTCAACCAGTAGAACAGGGCCAACCCACACATGGTTGTTAAGTAATCAGTTACGAGTGGAGGTAACAAGCCACCAGAGAAGGAAAGAAAAAGAGAAAGATAGAGAGAGAGAAATCTTTCTTCTTCTTCTTCTTCTTCTTCTTCTTCTTCTTCTTCTTCTTCTTCTTCTTCTTCTTCTTCTTCTTCTTCTTCTTCTTCTTCTTCTTCTTCTTCTTCTTCTTCTTCTTCTTCTTCTTCTTCTTCTTCTTCTTCTTCTTCTTCTTCTTCTTCTTCTTCTTCTTCTTCTTCTTCTTCTTCTTCTTCTTCTTCTTCTTCTTCTTCTTCTTCTTCTTCTTCTTCTTCTTCTTCTTCTTCTTCTTCTTCTTCTTCTTCTTCTTCTTCTTCTTCTTCTTCTTCTTCTTCTTCTTCTTCTTCTTCTTCTTCTTCTTCTTCTTCTTCTTCTTCTTCTTCTTCTTCTTCTTCTTCTTCTTCTTCTTCTTCTTCACTATATTATTATTACTATTATTATTATTATTATTATTATTATTATTATTATTATTATTATTATTATTATTATTATTATTATTATTATTATTATTATTATTACTATTATTATTATTGTTGTTGTTGTTGTTATTGTTGTTATTATCATTATTACTACTACTACTACTACTACTACTACTACTACTACTACTACTACTACTACTACTACTACTACTACTACTACTACTACTACTACTACAACTACAACTACAACTACTACTACAACTACAACTACAACTACAACTACTACTACTACTACTACTACTACTACTACTACTACTACTACTACTACTACTACTACTACTACTACTACTACTACTACAACTACAACTACAACTACTACTACTACTACTACTACTACAACTACTACTACTACTACTACTACTACTACTACTATTACTATTATTATTATTATTATTATTATTATTATTATTATTATTATTATTATTATTATTATTATTATTTTTATTATTATTATCATCATCATCATCGAAGCTGTTTTAGTAAAAGAACAACCCATAGACTATTGGTTTATTGTGAACGATTACTCCTTCCATTTTGGCTAGAAACGCCCTTGTAATGATCATTACTCATTGGTACACTCTAATATTTGACCTTTTGTGCGTCAAGCATTAACACACTACAATCAGCAAACCCATGAATCCACACATTTCCAGTTTCACCCATGCAGATAGACAATTAACCAGGGGTTGTAATCACATTTTCACCTCTGACTTACAAATGGCGGACTATAAATCTATAAATAGCACTGATAATCGATCAAAAAGTTTTAGAAGCACCACTTTCAGTCTAGACAAGTAAGTGTTTTTTTAAGCTTGCCAAGAAATGTGTAAACCTTGGTGCTTGTGCCAGATCCCTGGGCATGTGACCCGGGTTTTTTGGCACCAGATTGGTTTTCTCTGGACAGTGCACGCTATAAATAGAACCACTGTCACGATTTGCTTATCTTAATTTTATTACTTGTTGCCCAACGTTTTGCACTTTTGACGTCATTTTGAAGGACGTTTAAAGTAATGTTATACTCGTTTCAACAGACAGATTTGCCCATGTTTCTTTGAAAGGTGCAGGTGACGTTGCTGGGCATAAACCTGTCTTAACACGGAAGCGACCATGAAGCACAACTCGGCGTGTCTTATCGTTATTTAACTTTCGATGACTTTAAATCAGGAAATGTGTAGCCACCATCTTTCTAGTATTATGTGTTTTTTCCCATTGGTAGAAAATATTTCACTGAGACCCTTCTAACGAGCTTCAAGCTTGTGTATTACAAAATTCATTAATCGCGGTTTCTTTGCGAAAAGCAATTTCACTGTTTCTTCGCTCCACAGCGGTACAACGGAGTTGTAAGAAAAATTAAAAAAATAAAAAGGAAGAAGTAAAAAGGGAGTAAAAAAAAGAAATTCATTTGCCATACAATGTTTACCATGGTGGTGCAGAATATTGGAGTTGTAAGGCTACCTTAAGTTGTGACATATGGCAGTAGAGTCGCACCCCTTGTCCTTGTGTGACCGAAAACACGCAAAATAAGTATAAGATTTTTTAGTAGATTAGGAGAACATATTAAGGAGATTGAAAAAACAGCATTCTCAGGTTATAACCAAATGTGTGTTCTATATAATTATTATTGAAGGTGACCAAACCCTCCTGTGTGAGACTTCTCTCCTTCTTCATACTTTGCCTTTCACACACGCCTCCTTCACCCATCTCAGCGGCAGCTGTCATGGACAACCCAGTTATCTCGAGAACGAAAAAAAAAAAGCTAAATTTATTGTTAAATTCATTGATCTCCATCCAATCCGTGTCACATCAACTGAAGGAAGACTTGACCTGAGCTGTCCTCTTTGCCTTGTCCAACTCCTCTAGCAGCAGCTGACCAGTCTGCAAGTGACCGGTCACTGGTCAGCGGTCAACCAGTAGAACAGGGCCAACCCACACATGGTTGTTAAGTAATCAGTTACGAGTGGAGGTAACAAGCCACCAGAGAAGGAAAGAAAAAGAGAAAGATAGAGAGAGAGAAATCTTTCTTCTTCTTCTTCTTCTTCTTCTTCTTCTTCTTCTTCTTCTTCTTCTTCTTCTTCTTCTTCTTCTTCTTCTTCTTCTTCTTCTTCTTCTTCTTCTTCTTCTTCTTCTTCTTCTTCTTCTTCTTCTTCTTCTTCTTCTTCTTCTTCTTCTTCTTCTTCTTCTTCTTCTTCTTCTTCTTCTTCTTCTTCTTCTTCTTCTTCTTCTTCTTCTTCTTCTTCTTCTTCTTCTTCTTCTTCTTCTTCTTCTTCTTCTTCTTCTTCTTCTTCTTCTTCTTCTTCTTCTTCTTCTTCTTCTTCTTCTTCTTCTTCTTCTTCTTCTTCTTCTTCTTCTGCTTCTTCTTCTTCTTCTTCTGATCTTCTCCTTCTCCTTCTTCTTCTTCTTCTTCTCCTTCTTCTTCTTCTTCTTCTTCTTCTTCTTCTTCTCCTTCTCCTTCTCCTTCTTCTTCTTCTTCTTCTTCTTCTTCTTCTTCTTCTTCTTCTTCTTCTTCTTCTTCTTCTTCTTCTTCTTCTTCTTCTTCTTCTTCTTCTTCTTCTTCTTCTTCTTCTTCTTCTTCTTCTTATTCTTCTTCTTCTTCTTCTTCTTCTTCTTCTTCTTCTTCTTCTTCTTCTTCTTCTTCTTCTTCTTCTTCTTCTTCTTCTCCTTCGTTTGTGCACTGTACAATATAGCGTGTTTCCTTTACAGTTGGTATTGACTATGAATAAGAAAGATACCGTCAGTAGAATTGCGTGTATATGATGTACACAACAGGGTTCAATTGTTCTCATATTTACCATACAGATTTGTTTTCATCATCCTAAAGACAGACAGTGCATCCATAAAGTATGCATCCCTATTTCCAATTCATTCACTGTTCAGTTTTCATAAATTGTCCTGTGGAACGTACAGTGCATACACCAATCAGATCATTTAGTCAGACTTGGAAAACAATACGCTGTTCAAACTAAATTATTTCTGCTTTTTATTTAAAATGGTTTTGTTTTGGTGCATGTCAAGGTCGATTAACCCACGCTTGTTAGAAAATCGTTGTGTACTAAGCGTTATGGTAACAGTTCAGCTTCCATCGTGGGTGCTAGGGGTTCATGCGCAGGTCACTAGGTTGTTTCCTAGATTCTACTCTAAATTTAAATTGTAAAACTCCATGTACTTTTAGGGCGATATGGTTAGGCTGAAACTAAATTCAAAATGACTTGCATAACACCGCGCCTGGCTTATCTACAGTTTGAGGCGTGGCACGGCGGAAGACTCTGGGTTGCACGGAACGCCCAATGATACAAACACCAGTCATCGATCTGCTACAAAGTCATCGATCTGCTACAAAGTCATCGATCTGCTACAAAGTCATCGATCTGCTACAAAGTCATCGATCTGCTACAAAGTCATCGATCTGCTACAAAGTCATCGATCTGCTACAAAGAATTGATCCGCCAGATATGCGTAGACTTTCATTACCCAGAGATCCTCAGGGTGTGTCTGTACCTCAAGAAAATATGTAAAGTACACAAAGTTAACAAATTCCATAAAACTGAACATCATAAAACTTGGTGGGCGCGAGTCACCAACTACGTTACGATCCTTTAAACTGGCTATACATATTGGCAGTGGTTTGGCTCCATGGAGATCAAAGTTCATGCAAGTATCAAACACTCCAGATTTCTAATTCAAACTAAAGGTCAAGGTCAATATTCACACCATTATTGAATGATAATTGCACACCTTGACTGACCCTGACTGATGATGTCACACGTTGAGCTTCAACCAATGGGCTGATTGCACGTTTTGTCTGGAGCTACCAGGGCTGGGGGTCGCAGAAAGGCTTCAGCTACATGCGTCATTGCAGATAAGGACGTGCAAAAGTCAACAGCGCTTTGGACCCAAGTCCTAAATGACGTATCATTTTTAGACTTTCACGGAAGCTAAAGATATAATTATTTAAGTCTAGAGGAAAGAACTGCTTGAGCTGTATGTAGTACTTTCCCGAGCCTTGCACTGATTGAACTGTAGTACTTCCCCGAGCCTTGCACTGATTGAACTGTAGTACTTCCCCGAGCCTTGCACTGATTGAACTGTAGTACTTCCCCGAGCCTTGCACTGATTGAACTGTAGTACTTCCCCGAGCCTTGCATTGATTGAACTGCACTACATCCCGGAGCCTTGCACTGATTGAACTGTAGTACTTCCCCGAGCCTTGCACTGATTGAACTGTAGTACTTCCCCGAGCCTTGCATTGATTGAACTGTAGTACTTCCCCGAGCCTTGCACTGATTGAACTGTAGTACTTCCCCGAGCCTTGCACTGATTGAACTGCACTACTTCCCCGACCCTTGCACTGATTGAACTGCACTACTTCCCCGAGCCTTGCACTGATTGAACTGCACTACTTCCCCGAGCCTTGCACTGATTGAACTGCACTACTTCCCCGAGCCTTGCACTGATTGAACTGCACTACTTCCCCGAGCCTTGCACTGATTGAACTGTAGTACTTCCCCGAGCCTTGCACTGATTGAACTGTAGTACTTCCCCGAGCCTTGCAGTGATTGAACTGTAGTACTTCCCCGAGTCTTGCACTGGTTGAACTGTAGTACTTCCCCGAGCCTTGCACTGGTTGAACTGTAGTACTTCCCCGAGCCTTGCACCAATTGAACTATTGTACTTCCCCGAGCCTTGCACCAATTGAACTATTGTACTTCCCCGAGCCTTGCACTGATTGAACTGTAGTACTTCCCCGAGCCTTGCACTGATTGAACTGTAGTACTTCCCCGAGCCTTGCACTGATTGAACTGTAGTACTTCCCCGAGCCTTGCACTGATTGAACTGTAGTACTTCCCCGAGCCTTGCACTGGTTGAACTGTAGTACTTCCCCGAGCCTTGCACTGATTGAACTGTAGTACTTCCCCGAGCCTTGCACTGATTGAACTGTAGTACTTCCCCGAGCCTTGCACTGATTGAACTGTAGTACTTCCCCGAGCCTTGCACTGATTGAACTGTAGTACTTCCCCGAGCCTTGCACTGATTGAACTGTAGTACTTCCCCGAGCCTTGCTCTGATTGAACTGTAGTACTTCCCCGAGCCTTGCACTGATTGAACTGTAGTACTTCCCCGAGCCTTGCACTGGTTGAACTGTAGTACTTCCCCGAGCCTTGCACTGGTTGAACTGTAGTACTTCCCTGAGCCTTGCACTGGTTGAACTGTAGTACTTCCCCGAGCCTTGTACTAATTGAACTGTAGTACTTCCCCGAGCCTTGCACTGATTGAACTGTAGTACTTCCCCGAGCCTTGCATTGATTGAACTGTAGTACTTCCCCGAGCCTTGCACTGATTGAACTGTAGTACTTCCCCGAGCCTTGCACTGATTGAACTGTAGTACTTCCCCGAGCCTTGCACTGATTGAACTATTGTACTTCCCCGAGCCTTGCACCAATTGAACTATTGTACTTCCCCGAGCCTTGCACTGATTGAACTGGAGACAGAACTAGGAATAAGATAGACTTTATACTTGTTCAAGACAGATTTAGAAACGCCATAAAAACATCAAAATCAATGCCATGTGCAGATTGTGACAGTGATCATGTACCAGTTATGTGCAAGCTTCAAGTCAAACTTAAGAAAATAAGGAAACCTAAAGCCCACTCAAAATTTCAAGTCGAACTACTCAAATCAGACCAGGAGATAAAGGAACAATTTTCTATTGATATTAAAAACAAGTTTGCTCTTCTTGATAGTATCACTGAAGCTGAAACAATTTGGGCTAATATCAAAGACTTAATCAGTGAGGTAATGGAAACAAAAATACCGAAGAAAGCTAAAAAAGAACACAAGAAATGGATGAACAAAGAAATTCTTGAAATAATGGAAGAAAGAAGGAAATCTAAATCAGATCAGGTAAAATACAAAATGCTGAACAAGGAGGTGAAAAAGAAATGCAATGAGGCAAAAGAAAAATGGATAAATGAACAATGTCGAGAAATAGAGCAAAATCAACATTTAGACAGTAAATATATGCATTCAAAGATAAAGGAAGTAAGTGGAAAGCAGAGCTGCACCAGTACAAACTGCATTAAATCTAAAGACGGAACAGTGCTAATGGATAAAGAAGATGTTTTGAACAGATGGTCAGAATACATAGGGGAGCTTTTCAAAGACAATAGAGGAGAGAGACCTGCAATAAAGAAAAACACAGATGGCCCACCAATTTTAAAAGCAGAAGTAGAGGCAGCCATAAGAAAAATGAAACGTGGGAAAGCTATAGGTCCCGATGGGATACCAATAGAAATAATTCTAGCTCTAGAAGAAATGGGTATAGGGATGACAACTAAACTTCTCAATGCAATTTATGATAGTGAAGCGATCCCAGAAGACTTGGCAAAATCTGTATTTATAGCTTTGCCAAAAATTCCAGGTGCTACTGAGTGTGAGCTACATAGAACAATTAGTCTGATGAGCCAAATTACCAAAGTTCTACTGAGAGTACTGATGCTTAGAATGCGCAAGAGCTTAAGACCAGAGATAGCTAAAACACAATTTGGTTTTGTCCCTGACAAAGGAACTAGGAATGCAATATTCACATTATCAATGTTAATGGAAAGATGTATTGAAGTTCAAAAGGATCTCTACATATGCTTTATTGACTATTCTAAGGCTTTTGACAAGGTAAAGCATGATAAGTTGTTTGAGATGCTGAACCAGCTAGATATTGACGGAAAAGACTTGAGGGTGCTTAGAAATCTCTATTGGGATCAAACTGCTGCGGTAAGGGTAGATGGAGAACTCAGTGAGTACACAAATATTAAAAGGGGGGTAAGACAAGGTTGTGTGATGTCGCCAGACCTGTTCAACTTGTACAGTGAAGTAATTTTAAGAAACTTGGATGAAAGGGAAGGACTCAAAGCGAATGGTGAAAATCTGAACAACCTAAGATATGCAGATGATACTTCTCTATTAGCAGGATCGGAAGAGGATTTACAAAGGCTTCTAAATGTTGTAGAAGAGAGTGAAAAGCTGGGATTGTCTCTAAATGTAAAAAAGACTGAATGTATGGTAGTATCTAAGAAGAAAAACACTCCAGAATGCAAGCTTTTTAGCAAGGGAGAACAAATCAGGCAAGTACAGAAATTCAAATACCTAGGATATACATTGACATCTGACGGTATATGCAGGACTGAAATTAAGAAGAGAATAGCCATTGCAAAGGCTTCTTTCCAAAAAATGAGCACCATTCTTAAAAATAGAAATATATCATTTTCAACCAAATTGAAGGTTTTGAAAACATATGTGTGGTCTATACTTTTATATGGATGCGAAACTTGGACAATAACTGCAGAAACCAAGAAAATTTAGAGGCAGCGGAAATTAGGTTCTACAGGAGAATGTTAAGAATATCATGGAAAGAAAAGAGGACAAACGAATCGATATTAGAAGAAACGAACCAAGAGAGATCCTTCATAAAAACAATAAGGAAAAGGCAACTGAAATTTTTAGGCCACATATGTCGCCATAAGGGACTGGAATTTTTATCTCTTACTGGCAAGATAGAAGGTACAAGAAGCAGAGGTAGACAAAGGATTACATTTCTTGATAGCTTGAGCTCTTTTGTGACAGGAAACAACAAAGACAACATAGCCTTACTGCGGATGACGGAAGATAGTGACAGGTGGAGAATCATGATCGCCGATGTCTGTTCCAGACAGGGCATTTGAGACACTTCCCCGAGCCTTGCACCTATTGAACTATTGTACTTCCCCGAGCCTTGCACTGATTGAACTATTGTACATCCCCGAACCTTGCACTGATTGAACTGTAGTACTTCCCCGAGCCTTGCACTGATTGAACTGTAGTACTTCCCCGAGCCTTGCACTGATTGAACTGTAGTACTTCCCCGAGCCTTGCACTGATTGAACTGTAGTACTTCCCCGAGCCTTGCACTGATTGAACTGTAGTACTTCCCCGAGCCTTGCACTGATTGAACTGTAGTACTTCCCCGAGCCTTGCACTGATTGAACTGTAGTACTTCCCCGAGCCTTGCACTGATTGAACTGTAGTACTTCCCCGAGCCTTGCACCGATTGAACTGTAGTACTTCCCCGAGCCTTGCACTGATTGAACTGTAGTACTTCCCCGAGCCTTGCACCGATTGAACTGTAGTACTTCCCCGAGCCTTGCACTGATTGAACTGTAGTACTTCCCCGAGCCTTGCACTGATTGAACTATTGTACATCCCCGAGCCTTGCACTGATTGAACTATTGTACATCCCCGAGCCTTGCACTGATTGAACTGTAGTACTTCCCCGAGCCTTGCACTGATTGAACTGTAGTACTTCCCCGAGCCTTGCACCGATTAAACTATTGTACTTCCCCGAGCCTTGCACTCATTGAACTATTGTACTTCCCCGAGCCTTGCACTGATTGAACTATTGTACATCCCCGAGCCTTGCACCGATTAAACTATTGTACTTCCCCGAGCCTTGCACTGATTGAACTATTGTACATCCCCGAGCCTTGCACTGATTGAACTATTGTACTTCCCCGAGCCTTGCATTGATTGAACTGTAGTACTTCCCCGAGCCTTGCACTGATTGAACTGTAGTACTTCCCCGAGCCTTGCACCGATTAAACTATTGTACTTCCCCGAGCCTTGCACTCATTGAACTATTGTACTTCCCCGAGCCTTGCACTCATTGAACTATTGTACTTCCCCGAGCCTTGCACCGATTGAACTATTGTACTTCCCCGAGCCTTGGACTGATTGAACTGTAATACTTCTTGGAGTATTGCACTGTTTTAATTGTTGTAATTCTCCGAGTCTTGCACTGTTTGAGTTGAAGTACTTCCCCGAGTATTGGACTGCTTGAATTGAAGTACTTTTTGGAGTCTTGCATTGATTGAAGTGTAGTACTTCCCCGAGTCTCGTACTGCTTGAATTGCAGTACTTCTTGGAGTATCGCACTGTTTAAACTGTTGTAATTCTCCGAGTCTTGCACTGCTTGAATTGAAGTACTTCCCCGAGTATTGGACTGCTTGAATTGAAGTACTTCAACGAGTCTTTCACTGATTTAACCGAGGTCCTTCCCCGAGACTTGAACTGTCTACTACTATCCGCCGTCAAACCTGTTAAAACAGTAACGATTAGATTCGAATTTGAACGTTCTTCTATTATTCTTGCATTAACTGACTAATTTAAAGATGGATTAATAGATATCGCCAGTGCACTACTTGGCTCTGTAGACTCTTCTCACTTCAAAAAAAATCGCTTTCAGGCAGGTTTTAACTGAGCAAATTACTAATTCATCAAAAACCGACCTGTTTTAACACATGGTCCAACATCTGACAAAAAAGGTAGTATTAATTTTGCATTAGTGCAACGTATCGCTAACAACAGCTGAAGTTGTGATCTATCTTGGTCAGCGTCCAAAAAAAATTTAATAATTCTACTGGCGTCCATCATCGGATAGTCAGGTTTGGGCGGATGGAGTCAGAGTTTGGCAGGACTTTTAAATCAAGCGAAAATAACTGATTAAAGTGTGTGTGTGTGTGTGTTTGTGGGATTATAGATATTTGATTTTGACGAGAAGCAAAATAAAACTTAAAGCAGCACGTTTTTCCACATACTATAGGGGGATACTTGACGTTGAGATCACCATTTCCCATTACAGCCAATATATATAATTCATCCCTCACACCGTCGTGTTTAAGTTTCGCCTTGATATTTTGTAACAAATCTGTCAACTAGCTGTAAGAAAACTGTTTTACCGAAGTAAAATAGGCGGACACATATTTTGACGAATTGCACGAGTAACTAGACATTATCTGAAAGAATTTTTTAAGATAAATGGCATGCGATTTCACAGGGAGTGATTTAATGACATAGTTTAATGGCTTAATGTTTTTTTCGTCGAAAAAGAATCAAATTTTGAGGTCTTTTGGTGCGATTAATTGTAAAATGCGAATGTGGGAGCACAAGGCCCTACTGCTAGATTACTTTCATCATGGTAGCCTAGATCCAGTATCTTACGTCAAGTTGGCTCAGTGTCTCATCTAGACAGAACTCATGAACACTGTTCATGTCTCATCTAGACAGAACTCATGAACACTGTTCATGTCTCATCTAGACAGAACTCATGAACAATGTTCAGTGTCTCATCTAGACAGAACTCATGAACACTGTTCATGTCTCATCTAGACAGAACTCATGAACACTGTTCATGTCTCATCTAGACAGAACTCATGAACACTGTTCATGTCTCATCTAGACAGAACTCATGAACAATGTTCAGTGTCTCATCTAGACAGAACTCATGAACACTGTTCATGTCTCATCTAGACAGAACTCATGAACACTGTTCATGTCTCATCTAGACAGAACTCATGAACACTGTTCATGTCTCATCTAGACAGAACTCATGAACAATGTTCAGTGTCTCATCTAGACAGAACTCATGAACAATGTTCAGTGTCTTATCTAGACAGAACTCATGAACACTGTTCATGTCTCATCTAGACAGAACTCATGAACACTGTTCATGTCTCATCTAGACAGAACTCATGAACACTGTTCATGTCTCATCTAGACAGAACTCATGAACACTGTTCAGTGTCTCATCTAGACAGAACTCATGAACACTGTTCATGTCTCATCTAGACAGAACTCATGAACACTGTTCATGTCTCATCTAGACAGAACTCATGAACACTGTTCATGTCTCATCTAGACAGAACTCATGAACACTGTTCATGTCTCATCTAGACAGAACTCATGAACACTGTTCATGTCTCATCTAGACAGAACTCATGAACACTGTTCAGTGTCTCATCTAGACAGAACTCATGAACACTGTTCATGTCTCATCTAGACAGAACTCATGAACACTGTTCATGTCTCATCTAGACAGAACTCATGAACACTGTTCATGTCTCATCTAGACAGAACTCATGAACACTGTTCATGTCTCATCTAGACAGAACTCATGAACACTGTTCATGTCTCATCTAGACAGAACTCATGAACACTGTTCATGTCTCATCTAGACAGAACTCATGAACACTGTTCATGTCTCATCTAGACAGAACTCATGAACACTGTTCATGTCTCATCTAGACAGAACTCATGAACACTGTTCATGTCTCATCTAGACAGAACTCATGAACACTGTTCATGTCTCATCTAGACAGAACTCATGAACACTGTTCATGTCTCATCTAGACAGAACTCATGAACTCTGTTCAGTGTCTCATCTAGACAGAACTCATGAACACTGTTCATGTCTCATCTAGACAGAACTCATGAACACTGTTCATGTCTCATCTAGACAGAACTCATGAACACTGTTCATGTCTCATCTAGACAGAACTCATGAACACTGTTCAGTGTCTCATCTAGACAGAACTCATGAACACTGTTCATGTCTCATCTAGACAGAACTCATGAACACTGTTCATGTCTCATCTAGACAGAACTCATGAACACTGTTCATGTCTCATCTAGACAGAACTCATGAACACTGTTCATGTCTCATCTAGACAGAACTCATGAACACTGTTCATGTCTCATCTAGACAGAACTCATGAACACTGTTCATGTCTCATCTAGACAGAACTCATGAACACTGTTCATGTCTCATCTAGACAGAACTCATGAACACTGTTCAGTGTCTCATCTAGACAGAACTCATGAACACTGTTCATGTCTCATCTAGACAGAACTCATGAACACTGTTCATGTCTCATCTAGACAGAACTCATGAACACTGTTCATGTCTCATCTAGACAGAACTCATGAACACTGTTCATGTCTCATCTAGACAGAACTCATGAACACTGTTCATGTCTCATCTAGACAGAACTCATGAACTCTGTTCATGTCTCATCTAGACAGAACTCATGAACACTGTTCATGTCTCATCTAGACAGAACTCATGAACACTGTTCAGTGTCTCATCTAGACAGAACTCATGAACACTGTTCATGTCTCATCTAGACAGAACTCATGAACACTGTTCAGTGTCTCATCTAGACAGAACTCATGAACACTGTTCATGTCTCATCTAGACAGAACTCATGAACACTGTTCATGTCTCATCTAGACAGAACTCATGAACACTGTTCATGTCTCATCTAGACAGAACTCATGAACACTGTTCAGTGTCTCATCTAGACAGAACTCATGAACACTGTTCATGTCTCATCTAGACAGAACTCATGAACACTGTTCATGTCTCATCTAGACAGAACTCATGAACACTGTTCATGTCTCATCTAGACAGAACTCATGAACACTGTTCAGTGTCTCATCTAGACAGAACTCATGAACACTGTTCATGTCTCATCTAGACAGAACTCATGAACTCTGTTCATGTCTCATCTAGACAGAACTCATGAACACTGTTCATGTCTCATCTAGACAGAACTCGTGAACACTGTTCATGTCTCATCTAGACAGAACTCGTGAACACTGTTCATGTCTCATCTAGACAGAACTCATGAACACTGTTCAACAGCCACGGGCAATAGGAAGCTTGTTAGACTTTCATTTTAGATCTCTTTCGCACGTTTATGTAACTTTTCTCTTACTTTAAATCTAAACTAAAGAGCATTTAGTAGCATGAGTATATGCGTAAATACTAATGAACGATTTAGGATCCTCTCATTCAATCTCTTTAGCTTGATGTCTTAACAAATATTTAAAGCACAGATACTCCACACTAGCATAGTCAATAGTTGTTTTGTTTTTTTTCACAAAAACACATTATCTATACTGTGACATTTTGTACAACTACTGAACCGAGTCTCCATTTTTAATGATTGCGACTCAATGAAAAGCATCTTTCTACCCATAGGACCTACACTAGCTGACATGATCCTTTTGACAAAAAATTAACAAGACAAAAGCTTGTAAAAATGTTCCGATATATTTTCAGATTTGTCTTTAAAGTTGATTTGTTTTGTTCTTTTTCGCTTTCGCTGTGATTCTGACATATAGAATGGGAGAGGAACAGACAGATTTATTTTCACTAATGCTTGGATAGTTTTTATCTTTAAAAGTCGCCTGATTTTATTCGATCATGACAGACCTCAGCCAAGCTGGGCTCAGCTATCAAAGCGAGGTTCCAAGCCTCTTCTACGCTGATACAGTTAGAACCTGTGGTACTGGTGACTGCACTGCATGCCTCGCAACTATCTTTTTCCTGCATGATCTGACTGTTTCCACAGATAACCCATCTGGGTTACGAAAACCTGTTTTAGAAATACGAGGGTAGGCTGATAATTAAGTTCCGTTTGCTAATAACTAGGTCAATTTTCGTCACATCGACCTAAAATTTCATACATATACTCGCGAACCATTTTTCTAGACTTAACTATAACAACAAGTTTGTGTGACGTCATTCGTGCTCATAATGCAGTGACGCGCAACACATGATGTGGTAGCCATGTTTATGAGACAATGGCGACTTCCAATGACCTTCTCATCAAACAGCGCTCTGTTATTGAGTTTTTGGCAGCTGAGGGATGTTCTGCTGCAAACATTCATGCAAGAATGAAGACAGTTTATGGTGAAATGTGCATTTCAGACTGTGCAGTTCGCAAATGGGTGAGAATTTTTAAAGGGGAAGACCCCAGAGAGACAATTCTGCGTGATCGAAAGCGTTCGGGTAGGCCCCTTTCCGCATCGGACACGGCTCATCGAGAGAAAGTTGACTGCATGATTAGAGCTAATCGAAGGGTCAAACAAAAGGAAATTGCAGATGAAGTAGGCATTTCGAAAGAACGAGTGCACCATATCGCCACAACTGTACTGGGTTACCGAAAAGTCTCTGCCCGTTGGGTCCCAAGACAGCTCACTGTAGAGATGAAAGCGCAGAGAAAGGACATGTGTACTCAACTCTTAGAGCGTTACAATGCAGAAGGAGAAGCATTTCTGCAACGCATTGTGACTGGAGACGAATCCTGGGTCCACCACTACGATCCAGAATGTAAAGCCCAATCGATGGAGTATAGGCACAAAATTTCTCCAAGTCCAAGGAAGTTCAAGGTTGTTGCCTCTGCAAGAAAGGTCTTGTTCACCGTTTTCTGGGACATGGAGGGAGTGGTCCACATGGAATTTCTGGAGCAAGGGCAAACTGTGAACTCTAGGCGATATATTTCAACACTCCGAGCTCTCAAACTCCGACTCAGACGTATTCGGCGTGATAAGGACTCAATCCTGCAACACGACAATGCGCGCCCGCACACCAGTCGCCAAACTCAGGACGCCTTAAGGCAGCTGGAACTTACGACCCTACCTCACCCTGCATACAGCCCCGATCTTGCCCCCTCTGACTATTATTTGTTTCCCCAACTCAAGAAGTACCTGAAGGGCCATCACTATGACAATGATGAGGAAGTTATCGCAGATGTTCGCAGATGGTGCCGTGGACAGCCGTCTGAATTCTTCGCTGACGGCGTGAGCCAACTAGTGAAACGTTGGAGGCGGTGTGTTGATCGCGACGGTGACTACATCGAAAAATAAAGTGCTAAGTATGTAGCTGAGATATTAAGCTTTCGTTTGACGTATTGTTTATGTATATGCTGTGAAAAATTAAAAAGTTATGATTAAACGGAACTTAATTATCAGCCTGCCCTCGTATATTTTAAGAGTGGTGTGTTCCAGGAAATCCAGCAGTTATACGGAGGCATTATCTTGAGCTTAAGCATAATTAATTAAATTTGTCCAGGTTAATGAATGTCACACTTCAAAAGCATGAAAACTATTCTCTCTTTGCTTTAAAAAAATAAAACGTTCAGCCTTTTAAATACGGAGAACTTTTTTTGGAAACAAACAAAGGACTTGTCTAATACGCTCTATGGTTTGAGCTGACCCAAAAGTTCGTGTTTCCTGAATAATTTCCAATATCGTGATAGATTGCTCGCGTTGTTTCTATATATCGCTTCAATATGATTTTACTCATGATCTCTCTGTATGAAGTCACCTCCAGCTAACCTGTGTGATCCGCTAGTGATAGCTTGGAGATGATCCTCCATCTATTCCTGGAAACACACGAGGCGCTTCAGTAACGCCGTCATCAGAATGTCCTGTTTCACCTCCGCGTGGAACACGGATCTGGTCCTGGAGGAGCGGAATGGTATTCGTTTCTCTTTCTCAAGTTTTGCCTGGAAATATTGATTAGATAACGCTGGAACAAAGAAACAATTAGAGATGCTATAAATATTTCCCGACTAAATAACGTTTAGGAGGGTCAATACATAGGAGTGGAAGAGGAAAACAGACCAAATTTATCTACTTTGACGGACACACTGAGCAAAATAATTTCAGCAGTCAATGAGAAATGACACCCAGAATGAATGGCTTACTCTTTTGAAAAAGGCGGTGTTGATCAGTCGGCCAGATTGGACGGAGTGTTTGGAACAAGAACGCAGAAATGGCGTGACTTACAATCCGAAACTGTCACTTTTAATTATCGAGCTACGGTAATTTGCCAGTAAAACAACTGGCCACTAACCTTTTGAGATTATTTTACGGTCTGTCTCGAGTTTCGCTTTACATCAATTTTCTTCAGATTCAAGCTGCTCTGAGATCTCCAGCGTAAGTTGGGCGATCCAATCCCCCTAATACCGTTGCTATTTCAAACATCCCCCCGAAACGTGGAAGCTTACACGGTGATCTGTCCTTATCTTCCACCAATGCTTACCGCATTATCCTTGACCGTGTTTAGTAACTGTTGTTGCCAAGAGAACAATGTTTTACGCCGACTGGCTGGAAGAGATTCCTCACTGTAATCGACAAAGACTGTTGTGGCACCCAAGCGTGTTTCATTGAGAAACTAGGAGTTTTCCCTACTGCTGTAGTAACAATACAACCTGCTGTTTACTTTTGTCAACAAAGAGGACGCATGTCAAAGCGGTGTTATTTATGCCAAGTCCACCACAGTCCGGCTAATTCCTCTGTCCAGTCCTGTTTATGTAAAGTCCAGGGTCAAGGCTGGTCGAAACCTTGACCGCATTTAGGTCTCTGCTCGTGGAACGTAAGTGTTGACCGCTGTCCAGTGCTGCAAAACCAGGTCTAACTTACACTATCAGGCCAGGTCAGATGGTACCATTCCAGACAGTACCAGCAAACCATCAACGTCTGGTAAGTCATGAGTGCTTGTGCAACTTGATACGTCTTGTAACCATATGCAACTCCTGGGGCAGTCTGTGCAGTAGATCACACAGCTTCTGTATATTACACTGAGGGAAATAAGCTAATCAAGTGACAGTGACTTATGTGACTTGGCCTACTTGACCTAAGACCTTTCACCTCCCATTTATCTTCCGGGAAATTCCGAATGGTTTCTTGTTGGGTGATCATGTTATAGCGCACTCGCTCTGAAATATGAACAGCTTTCACACCTCGCTAATGAATTAATGTGGGATCTCACCTTAAGAGCTTTCTTTTTCTCAGGTTCTCTTGTTGATTAAAGTCAGATCAGGGCAGACGGTGAATGGTCATCATGTAAAGTATATGTGTCTAAAACAACTTG